>VXBO01003767.1:509324-531583 GCA_013400135.1 Rhinoptilus africanus | reverse complement strand
CCCCCCCCCCCCCCGCATCCTTTTGTGTAATATGATTAGCTCATCCTCGCAGCCAGCAGAAGCTGCAGTCCCCACAGTGCTGGTTTTAAGGCTTTTTCCGAAGTCTCGTGTTGTATTAGGAACTGTTGTCTGCTTGAACTCGCTTGAGGATATGAAACCAACTACAGTTTGCCAAGCCACGTAGACTGAGGCTAAGTTTTGTTCTCTGTTAATTTACCTGCTCGTGGTTTTTTTGTGCTGCCCAGGGATTTAATCACAGCTTGCTGATGAGATGCTAAACACGTTTGTCTGAAACTGCGGGCTGCTGAGCGATGGGCAGCAGCAGTGTGTCATCCAGCCTGGTTACTCCTCCCCGCGGCCAGGCACAGCTGCCCTGCTGTAACACGGACAGAACCCAGGCCTGGGGCTTCCCTCGGCTATGGCACCCCCGAGTACACAAAGGAGAGCTGGAAGGGTCTTTCACAGTGGGTGCAGCTCTGGGCTCCCCCGGCCGGCTGGGAGCTAGTGGGGCTGGCATGCAGAAACCCCTCCATCCAGCTGAGCAGAAGCGATGGAGATGATGGTGTGCTGCGGCACAGGGTTTGTGGAGTGGCCTCCGGGAGGGACGCTGCGACCTGTGATGACTAAGAGTGGCCTGGAAGCTAAATCCAGTGTAACTAAGGGTGTAGTTCCACAAAATGCTTAATCCAATTTAAATGCAAGCTGCTTCCAACCGAGGTGGCCTCTCCACATCCCGCATGCGCGTTCCTGCCCTCTCCCTTCTGTCGCCTCTGGGTATCCTTGAGCCCCAGGCTGACTCGGATCACGTTGTTCATCCAGCACAAAGCAGCCGATGTTCTGTGCGTTGTAGGTTTGGTCTGTGTCAGGCCATAACTGCACATGACAACGTGACCTAGGAGGCCCCATCTGGTAGGACAGAGGGAGAAATGCCACTCTGTTTGATAGCCTTTAGTTAGACTGGATCAAGTGAAAGGAAACTGGACTACAGGGAAACCAATTTGAATAATGCTCGAGGCTGAATTGGTTTCAACAGCTCAGGAGACTGAAAACCAGAAAACCATTGGAAACTCCTCTTAGCTACCTCATGTAGGAACCACACAAAGTCCGGAGCCTTGCACCATTCTCCGGTGAGCAGGGCTGCAGGCAGAGGAGCCTTCTTTTGGAAACATCTCTAGGAAGAAATCAGCCAGCCAAAGGTGGTTTGATGGGGCTTGCTGATACATTTATACAGGTCAGCAATACGGAGGCCAGGAAGGAACTCTGGTTTTTAGATAAATGCCCTCTCTCCCATTCACTTTACTACTGGTCACAGCTGCTGGTTGCTCCTGTTTCGGGACAGGGATGCGGCAGGGTTTGAACAGGGCTGGTGGCTGCAGAGGGCTCACACAGCGCTGCCAGGGAACACGACCACGGCATCCCCCCCCCCCCCCGCCCTCCACAATAAACCCCCTTTCACCGCTGCACTTCTTACGCTTGGATTTTCAACACAGCTTTTCCTTTCCAGATGTAAATGCTTACCAGGATCATCACCTCCGGACGTTTGTTTCGGGAAACAAGTGGAAGAGCAGCGTGCTGCCAGGGTAAGTTCCCAGCCTCCGGCCATCTGTGGCATGGGGGCTCGCTTCCTGAGCAGGGGATTGTGTCTCTGCACTGAGAAGCCCGTGGTGATTTCTTCTTCCACTCTTGTCAGATGAGCGCAGTTGCAGAGCACTAGCAAAAGGTCTCACAGGACTGCTGAGAGGAGCAGCGGCTCAGAGGGTGCTTTTGGGAAGCGCAGGTGGGAGCTGAAAGTAAAGGATAAGGAGAGAAGTGGAAGGGATACCATTCCTGGTGTGTGAAGAATATTTGGCAGCTGTGGGAAGGATGGAGAAGGCTTCTAGGTTTTATCTGTAATTCAAAGAAACCAAACAACCGAAACCAAACCAAACCAAAAAACCGAAGTGAAACACCCGCAACAACACAGTAAAATCAGGACATAAAAGTGTGGATAAAGGCAGAAAAAATACAGGAGCTCTCCATCCAGCGTCTGCTTCTCTGTCCTGCTCCTTCTGTTCTCGGTGCTGGTGTGTTGCTGCTCCACACTCTCGCCTGTGGTATCGCTGTGAATCCCACCCTTCCTCCTCCTCGCGTGGCTCGCAGAGTGGGTGCTGCTGGGGGTGTTTTTTGGCACGCACAAGTAAAGGCTTTGCCTGGGTGGGTGCTCACCTCGGGCAGATGGACCGGGAGCCCCTTCCATTTCCAGAAGTGACATGCCCACCAGCCCAGCACCAGGCACCCAACCCAGCATGCATGGGGATTTGTGAGGCTTGTGCGCAGCAGAAGTGGGGCTCCCCCATGCCAGGACACTGTGGGTGAAAGTCAGATGGTAAAGAGAGATGTGGGGGATCATCCACTGTCCCAAAAACCCCACAGCTCCTCATTTAAACCTGTGGGCTCTACAGCAGCTTCTCTGTGGCAGCTCAGGGATGCGCAGCCTGGTCAGCCTGCCCATGGCGGCACAGCTCCGTCCCAGGCAGAAAATACCCACTCAGTGGCAAATGAGGCAGTTTCCAGCCTCACAGGGGGACAGTGAGGGGGACAAATGATTGGCACAAAGCACCAGCCCCGGCAGACCTGAAGAGAGGGTTGCAGAGGCACCAGGCAGTCCTGAACTCCAGACCCTGCAAACTTTACAGTCCAAGCCATTATCACATCAGGTAAATACATAAAAATAAATTAATTTAGGTGGCCTGCTTTGCACAGCAATGTACTGCATGTACTGTCGCTGAAGTCTTTAATGAGTTCCTGCTACAGTAAATTCTGATCTTTTTTATTATTATTTTTAATTCAGCACAGTTCCAGAAATGTCATCCTACTTCCCACTGTCACAAACAGTGCCTGAGGCCGTGCTTGAAAAAATCTTATGAAAAGACTCATATTCTGTTTCTAATCTGATGCGTTTCTGTCTTTGGAGCTTCTGCTAGTTTCTTGTTGCCTGCATGCCTTTTCTATTTTGATCTAACCTCTTCCTTTCCTCCCCCTGTTGCAGTACCTCTGGCTGCAGTGCCGGTTTCCACTTCACAAGTGGTTAATGCGAAAAAACTACGTTGCCCCATATCTGGGCAGAGCAGCTTCAAGCACTCCTGAATCACAGCTTCAGCTGATGTTTATGGTGGCTAACAATGAAAAGATATTTTTTTTTTTTTACAGTGAGGATAATGGTGTATTTTGCACTGTAAGATAAACCTTAGATGTAAAATCATTATTTATTTAATAGGAACATCAAAGAATACCACTGGAGAAGGGAACTTCAAAGTTTCCCTGAATAATCAGATATCTGGTATTATGTGGAGTATTTCTTCCTCCTAACTCTATAATAATGAGAAATAAAAGTGTAGCTATCAGAAATCATTGAAAGCATTTGTAGACTGAGGGAAAAAAAAAAAGGAATTAAGTACTTCCTTAGAAGATAGAAACCTAGTAAGCAACAGGACTGCAGAGCTAACGAGCGCCAGAGACGTCTGACTTGGAGCAGACTGTGGCGCTTGCGAAACCCACTCCCGACCTCAACAAAGGTTTTTATTTTGGGAAGGAGGAGAAGTACCATTGGGGAAGCCTGTTGCTCAATTTTCTACAGGACTTGCCTTAATTAAATGTGTATTTAAATAAGCAGGAGCTCAGTAGTGAAAGTATCCTATAGCATCATTGTGCATTGTGCTCCAGCGGTACAGAAGCACCACTGACCCAGGCACTGCGTATTCTAGGTAGAGAGTGCCACAGAAAAGACATCCTTTGTGGCTCTCCCCTTACAGATTTGTCTGAACGACTTTCTAAAGCCTCTGACGACTGACTGCGAAACAAGGCCCCAGTTGATTAAGGAACCGAGTGGCTTGGCAGAAGAATGGGGCCCTTCAGTTTAAATTCAGGCTAGTTTCCGTTTTCTTAGTCCCTTCCATGGCTTGCAAAGAAATCCCTCACGATTTTTTTAACCCTTTGCTCTGCCTGGCTGAGCCCTGGGAAGATGTGGACTGTGCGGCTGACGGAGAGCTTGCTTTGTCGGCAGCACCTCGCTGCTGGAGCAAGCTGGTGGCCCTCCAGAGCCCCAGCGCAGCAGGAGGGGGGCTCACCAGGCAGGGCCTGTGGGAGAGGTGGGTCCACTCTCCTGATGGACAAAAAAGAGGAACCGAAGGGGGAAAAGGAGGCATCCAGCAGGTGAAGCATGCATCTTCCAGCGGGGAGCATTAGGTTCAGGTGGAGGGAAGCGTGGTGGTCCCCGTCAGCCCCAAGCCCATGTGCAGCTTGCTGGCCCCATCTGTGATGTGCCCGTGTCTGATGAAAGCCAGGTGGAGGGTCTCCTGCTCTCTGTGTGTGACACTCAGCAAGCAGGCATTTGTGTTTGATGCTAACATACTCAGCTATTGCTCCGGGCCAGGCATGGTCACGGCCACGGAGCTGCCAGGTTTTGACAACAGCTGAGAAAGGTTTCTCCATCCTGAAAGAACAGGGTTAACTTCCCATTCCCACAATAGGTGCATTGTTTGCACGCGGGGAAGGAAGAACAGTTTCTAAGTGGGAAGGGCAATGATCAGTGTCTCATTGGACAGGGCTTCTTGTCCCACAGCTGTCGAGGGTCTGCTCAGTGGCCTCCAGTACATCACTTCACCTCCTCATGGCTCAGTTTAGCTATTATGAAACAGAAAGAAAGGTGCTGACCCTTGGTAAAGTTCATATGGTGACTTCCATTAGCAGAGGCTATGGGAGTTTATGCCAGGATTAGTATTACGGCATGCATAACGAGAACAATAGACAGAATTGGAATAAACCCAGGCGAAGTAGAGGGGGGAAAGGATGGAGCTTAGACTGGAAAAGAATATTTTATAGTAGTGACAGCAGGCAGGAGAAATAGTTAGGTGAGAGCATGTCCTGTATCCTGTTGCCTAAGAGTAACCAGTCCTGTCTCTGTCCATTAGGAGAAGTGGGTGCGCTCTTGACGTCCATGTCTGATGTCCTCACCCAGGCAGGTTTCTTGACAATAATGTCTGTATTGCAAAGCTCTTTCCAACCTTTGGTTTCATTGCTTGGCATTTTCGGGCAGTGCTCCATGGTCCAGGCAGCTGTGGCATGCACAGCCCATGGTCCCAGCTCACCCCTGGCTGCTCCCCGGCCTGAGCTAACGGGTCCTGCCAGGGCTCGTGGTGGGGCTCACACAGGCTGGTGGCTTCTGGCTGTCTCACAGCACGGCGGTAACTCGCTGGGGCATGGCTACATAGGGCCTGGCGGGGCCCAGATGGGATCCGACTTGCCAAAGGACAACTGTTTTAAAAACTTGTTGTCGAAGAGCAGTGACACCTCCAAAGGCAGCTTAAGCTACAGGTCAGGTGTCCAGGAGCTCCGGCCAGGACATCGCCCTGCAAGGGGTGGCCAGTGCCCTCAGCAAGCTGAGCAGGGGCTGTATGTGGCACAGGAATGCTTCAGGGTGGGCTGGGTTGGGGAGGGATCACCAGGTTTAGACCTTTGTTCTTATATAAAGCCTGATTCTAGAAACATATATAATACTATAAAGGTACTTTAAATTAATATTAAATACAAAGGTAAATTATCCTTCTTCCTAAATGCCACACTTTTTTAAAAGTTTGTAGTTCAAGTGGTCCAAGTGGACTGCAAGCTTTTCCGATATAACCATCTGTAGGCATGTTCCACCCCTGGACAGTGATGGATCTGCCAAAAAGCATCCTTCCCGCATGGAAAGGGGCTCCTTTTTGTGGGATACGCAAAACATCAACAATGCAAATCTTCAAAGAATATTGATCTATGTATAGGTGGCAAAGATACCGTCAGTTTAAAATTAAAATCAATATAGGCACTTGTTATGATTCCTAATTGCATGAAGCTTGACTCTTACATCCTTTGGCATTAGGGTTGGTGAAGTCAGGACAGAAAACTGAACTGGGAATGCAGCACAGCTCTAGCCATGCTAAAAAGGGCAGGAGAGAAGGGCCAGAGTTTCACACTGTAGTTCTCCACCAGAAGGATTTTTATTGGGTTAGGAGGAGTAAAAATGGGGCTTATCCTCAATACAGTACAGTATTTTGTGGAGAATAAGACTAACAATGATAGCACATAGAGCTGTTGTTACAGGCAAAATTTTTTGTGGACCAACTCTAAGGAACAGGGGCTGGACCAAAAAAGCCCTGCAACAACATGGGTGATAAATATAATACCTTCTTGAGCCTAGAAAGCAAAATAGAAAGGCTGGAAAGAGTAGTATTTTGCATGAGATTTGTGGTATTTTTGTGGAGAACTGACTAACAAGCACATGATGTGCAACTTGGAAGGGTTGGGGGAAAGTGCCGGGACAGAAACCTGAGCTTTCTGAGAAATTAATCTCACTGACATGAAAACAACCTCAGTTCTCACATTTGGAGAAGAAATACTCAAGTGCCAGGTTTCTAATTAAAAGGTAGCCGTGATCAAGCCATGAATAGCAAAGAGGCACGGCAAAGGTTTTTTAAAAATGGCAACATATTGAGGAAAATCTATACGGAATATGTTGGCTCCAACTGCAATATTGAGACAGCTGTTGAATTGCAGCCTGAAAAAGCGTAAAATATTGAGAACTGGTAACACAAGCTCCAATTCTGAAATACTTGTGTGACAAGCAAAGGAGAAACTCGTTAGGCAGCTGAAAATGTCACAGAACTAATTGCTTCATTTTGCTAGCTACCTTCTGTTACATGCACATCAAAAACCACTCAGTAAGATGCGGAATATTCAACTTTTGAGGAGCAGCAGTAGACTCTGTGGCATCCGAGCACCTCCACGCTCCAAACTTTGGACATCTGGCACTGCAGTAGAGAAATGCCACTGTTCCCATTTTACAGACAGGGAGGTAGATCAAAACAAAGTGATTTTTTTCTAAAGGCTGCACTGGGAGTTTGTTGGCAGATCAGGCACTGAACCCAAGTCCCCAGAGAACTAGCTAAATCTTTAGCCACTGGAATTTTTTTGGCTGAATTGTGAGACAGGTCATTGTTAATAATCCAGAACTGTTATTCTTTTCTCCCTTGACAGATTTAAGGGCTTTCATGTGCCACCTCCTTGTTCTCTCGTGTGTTTATACGGAGCATGCACTGCATATTTGGTTGAAAGCCAAGTGTGCCCCAGTTCCTCATCTGCTCTTTTTATGTTGCAACTTATCTCCCACCCCACCTCTGCATTGTCTTTTATAAGCGTATCTCTAATCTCAAGCAGCATTTAGCAAACCGAGATACCAATGTCACAAGGGGTGACTGCAACAGTAGTGCTCCTAATGGTTCCCACTAGTGCATCTATGGAAAACTCGAGCAGCCCTAGGAACAGATCACTAGGTGTCTGAGATTATTTTCAAGAACCTTCGATAAGTATTCACCAGGAATAGGGAGACAGCTGTTAACACTCCAGAAATACCAAGTGAAGGTTTGAATGCCAATCCAGAAAAGGAGTTGAAAATATAGTAGATGATTTATCAAGGGCATATTGGAGAAGTGTGAATAGAGATGGTGCTGTCATGATGTATCTTACAGTGCCCGATACTGAAATGGCTGCTTAGAGATTTCCAGTTAGATACGGCAAAATTTGTGATAGCTGCCACTGTTGAGGGAGCCTATGTTAAATGGGTACCAAAAGGCAAAATGTGAAGAACCTGAGGACAAGGGAATTTGTTGAAGACAATGGAATTTGCGTGGTTGGGTTTGAGGTTGGCTTTTTTCATTTGGTTCTTTTTGTGGTTTTTTTTTTTTAGGAACATTCTGCCAGAGATAATTATAAAAGAGGTAAAAGGGAAAAGACATTTTATCACCATCCCACTTGCCGTCAGTGGCAGTTCTCCCCTCACTAGCTCCAGAAATCAAGGGATGGAGAGAGGACAGAGGTCTGGAGAAGGAGTCCCAAGTGCTGCATTGCAGTGTGGGTGGTGGGGACTGAAGGAAGAGCATCTGCTGCTTTTATTTCCCCCACTTCATCGCTGCTGGTTGCAGAGGCAGCTGGGAGGTAGCCAGTCATACAAAGGGAAGTAACTTAATACAAATAACAGGCATTGGTAATAAAATATAAAAGGATACTTGGCAAGAGGGTTGTACATAAGAAGAAATGTTTTAACCTGAGGTGTGAATTGCTGAATGCAGTGTGTTTAGGAAAGATGGATGCAAAACTGAAGGAGCTGCTGGCGCTGCCTGAGTGATGTGCGAGCTCGGGTTTGTCTACATCACTTGGAACTGGCTTTTAGCTTCTGTTGCTCTATTACCTGCACTGTTTTGACAGTAGCTTAATAAAAGTAGGAGCCGACTGCTCTGAGGGATCTGTGTGTCCAACCTGGGTGTTCGGTCCAAGTCCCGGCTGGTGTCTAGCTGGCCACGTGTATGCACAGATGCCACTTTTGTGCGCTCAGTCGCTATGTTAGTGCCAAGAGATGTGGCATGCACAATTTGTGCAGGCACATATGCAAACAGATAAGTCGAAAATCTAGTCTTGGAAGTATTATGTTTATTACTGGAGATGTAACTCACCTTGAATCTGTTTAATAATAGCATTTTAGAATGAGTCAATCCTAATGATTGCAAAAAGAGACCTGCAATAGTTTGTCCTCACATGTTCCGTTCATTTTGAATACAGTGTATGGATACTAAGCTCCGATTCTCTGCCTTTGATCCTCAGGTAACTACTTATTCCTACGCAAACTGGACTCTCCATGCTGCTGAACTGGAATGCAGTCATCCTTTGTTGCTCAGCTAGTGTGAACAAAGCCTTTCTGAAAGGTGAGTGAGCTCTGGGGTGTTCGGTGGCTGCCTGACACTGGTTCTACATGTGTGTGAAAGGCTGGGGTCAGACTCACAGTGCTCGACTGAAACACTCAGGCTTAGTAGAAATGTCTTTGTTTCACCTCTGAAAGGAAATCATATCCAGTAGGCAGCTCTCTGCTCTTGATGACAGTGAGCACTCAGTACAAATGATGTAATATTAGGTTGCTCAACACTTGACATGAAAAAAAGCTTATAAAATTGGGTACGTGAAGATTTATTGAGACAAACTGTGGCAAGCTACCAGGAATTCTTCTGTGAGAGAAATAACCACCCTAAGAACGCAGAGCCCAGAGCACCTCTGAGGACTGGGCTTGCCAGAAGTGACAGTGAGAAATGGCTCCTCTGGAAGGAAAGGGAATTTGAAGTGCTCTTAGAAGAAATGGATGGATATGAGAGGCTGGTGCTTTGAGCTGTCTCAGAGCTACTTTGAGCCTAACTCCTGGCCTTTCTCTTACAAGTTACTAAAAACAATGGTTTGATATATGTGATTTTTTCAACACAAATGATTGTTCAGCCTGAACAAATACCAATCACAGGGGGCTGGCATAAAGGCACTGGGTGAGCTCACTACCCTTTGGACTAGTGTATGAACCAAGTGGGAAGTTTCTAAGAAAAGTTGAAGTTGCTTTGTGCAGCTCATTGCCAGCTGGATTAACTTCCTGGACCTTCTTGATAACAGGCAAATTGCCAAAAATAGCTTCCTCTGGGGCATGAGAACTGATAACGTAATGCAAGTGTTAATGTTTACGCCTCCTGTTGCTTCATTTGCTTTTTGCCCCTTCCCTCCCGGGGCATAATTACAAGAACCCTCAATGGGAGGACCTAACTGCAGTCATTTTTAAGATGGGTGGATGTTTTACATGGTCCTCCATGGCTTCTGAACCGCACAATACACCAAATGAATTACAGATATTGGCTCCTTCACAGTATTATGACTAGAGGAAGGTACATCCACATTTTACTACAGAAATACAGCTCTTGGTGTCAACTGTCCAGGAACTTGTGAAGTTAGAAACTCTAATCCATGTATTTATGATCTTTGAGAAACTAACTCTGGAGACAAGCTGAAATGAGCCAGCATTTCTGCAGTGATCTTTTCTCCCCGAGCACTGACAGCTTTCCTGAGTGCTGTCACCTCAAGGGAAGGCTCCAGAGCTACAGCATCAATCATTTCTGAAGTGCTGCCAAGCCTGATGGGGCAGAGCAGGACTGAGCTGGGTCGCTGCTTGCTGGCGCGCTGGCTTTCTGACTTAAAAGCTTATCCACTGAGCCCAAGCGGTGCAACTGGAAAACAAAGCAGCAAAACTCTAGCTGACAAAAGTGGATGGAGACAAGCCAGGACTAGAACAAAACAAAAGCTGCAAACAAAATATAGACCATCTCCAAAAAACCCAAGACTCTCATGTGGCCAGGAGAAGTCTAGGCAGTGTTGGGCACAGAGCGGGCTTGGGCATTGATTTATGTTGCCTCTTGTGACACTGAAACATGGTGGGGAAGGCAGAGCTGTCTGCCCAGAGCAAAAAAAGAAAAACTCACGTTTGTTTTCCCTTTAGAAGGAGGTGACGTGATACAGCCTGGGGTTCATTGTGCCCTGTCTTGGTTAAGGAATAGCTTTGATCTCTGGTCTGCTGGGCTATGTGTGTTTGAGGTGAAAACGTGCTGACCCAAAGAAGACCCTGAGAGAGAGACTTTGGTGCAGAGCTGAGGTTTTCTGAGGCTAGCCCATGAGCCTACCAGCTTACATGTGGCTTCAAAATGCAGACAGTGGATACAGCTTGGAAATAGAAATATATCCCCAAGCACTGTTACAATAGCTGTGGAAATGCCATTCACCGTCTGGAAAGCCACAGCGACACAGATCCTTGTGGCAACATCCTCTGTGCGGGAAGGGGCACTCGTGGTGCCCGGGTACCAGCCAGAGGTGCTGACCTGCGAGGGAAATGTGCTCCACCAGAGCTGTTCAGAGCCACAAGATGACTTCAGTGTGCTTAACTGGTTCTGGAGGGAGACATCGGCTGGTCTAACTCTCTAGCCTCCTAACTTCTGTCACGGTGAAAGGTTCCCAGCGTGGGACGGACTGACATCTTCCTTAGCTTTCCTAGCGATGCTAGGATTCATGGATGGATCCATTTGCCGAAGCCTCAGCAAGAGGGAGCCTGTGCCAGTGCCGCAGGGAAGGGGATGCAGAGGCAGCGACACAGGCAGGAGAGCTCACACTCATCAGGGGTTGGCCTCAGCCATCCGACCGGGGCTTGACCTGGCACTGCCACCCAAAGGGCCAGGAATAAATGAAGCAGATGGGAAGTTGTGGTGGAGGCTAACCACAGGGCAAGAGCACAGCCTACATCTGTCCGCAATGCTCACATCCCATGGGAATGGCCCTGCTGACGCCTGGAAAGTGGTTCAGCATCCTGTCTGTCCGCTGCGTCCCTGTATTTTCCCTTGTGGCATTATTCCCTGTGAGAACTGACCTGAGCAGATGTAGCGTATCTGAGCTTCAGTCAGGGCTTATTTAAGTTTGGCTACAGAGCTATCTTAAACATTCTTCTCAGAAAGGTTTTTGACTATTATTTTCACCCTCTCCTTTATGTTTTCACTCCCCAGCAGCGGTGCTATGTGAAAGGAGGGCAGAGGCACTGCGTGGGCAAGTACACACCACCCTCGCCAGAGGCGAGGCTTCAGTGTCTTCCCTGGGTCTCGCCGTTACTGATGTGCAGCCCAAGCTTTCTGCCAAAAACCCAGAAAGCCGCTTAGGACGCTGGCTGCAGTTGTGTAAGAGTGAAGCAGGGGCAAGCACGGTTTTGGTCCTTGGCACCTGACGCCTTCTTGCCTGCTCCCTCCAGAACAACACGCTGACCAGGAGTGCGATTTTGGGCTTATTTAACCCCAGGCCAGCTACTGTCTGTCCCCTTGTCCTTGTCTAGAGACCACTTGGTCTTCCAGAGCTTTCTTGGACACCTCTAAATGAATAAGGACAGAGTTGTTTCTACACAGAAGACTACCTAGCTGTGTGTACTAAAGGGCAATTCCCTGCCTTTTGTGATTAAAGGTGTTTGTTCTGTTATCGGCAGTTGTAAAAATTGTTTCCTCAACCTTTCTGTTTCTCTCTCTGTTTTTTTTCTTTTCTTTTTTTTTTTTTTTAAATAGACCATCTATCTCCCATAGTGCTCCTGGGGTTTTGCCTTTTAATTAAAAAAAAACCCATAACTTTTTAATGTCATATATGCTTTTATACATATATTCATCATGCACTGAAAATATATGAAATGTTTTCTATTAGACTCAGAGTTGGGTAGTTGACCTTTTAGTCCTAATGCACAATAGCAGCTAAATCTAAAGGAATTAGATTTGTTTGTCCTCAATTTTTTTTTTTTTGTTGCATGCTGTCAGCAAGTCCTCCGAAGCAGACTGCTCTTGCACCTCAGAAAATTGAGACATTAATTCACAAATTAGCCTGGCATTATTAAAACCAAACCCCACCCCTTTCTGAAAGAATGGGTTTGAACTGTGAACTGTTCACTCTACTGCCTTCAGAAACTGAAATTTCAGAAACTATGACTTCAAAATTGTTAGCCTGATCTCCAGCTCTGAGAAGGGATCGTGGGAAAGGACCTTCCCCATCATCTCTAAATGATTGGGGTATGCCTTAATTCTTAAAGCTTTGAACTAGTTAATCCTGTCTTCACTGTTGTTGCAGCACAAACGGACTCAAGGGGATGTCTGGGGCAAACTATAGGCACGAGAATTTAAACCAAAACTCTCCTACTGGGCAACGAGAGGACATCCCAGTCCTGGAAGAAGCTGGTGCCGGAATGCAGAAGGAGGTGGGCAACCTCAAGACACTGAGGCATCAAACACCAAACAGAGGTGGTGAGTGGAGAAACAAACTGGCAAAATAGAAAAAGGGATCAAATGTGTTTCCAAAGAATATATATGGTAGATGCTTTATATATACAAAAGAAATATATATGAAAAAAAAATATATAAAACTTCATCTTAACCAGAGCTGAGTGTTTAATTGTTAAGCCCTAGAGACCTAGAAAGGTTGTGAAAAGCATGACAGAAGCAACAGAAGCTGGAGATCATTGGCATGATCAGAGTTTAAGTGCCAGCAAGAAAATAAAGAGAGCAGGATGCAAGTATGAAATATCTTGCAAAGAAACAATAGGATTTTCAAAGCAAGACCTGAAGTACGTTAATTAGTTGAAAGGCAAGAACCCTTTTAGCCAAAGACTGACTAATCTGCCATCTTCTGCATCATTTTGGCAAAATGAGCAAAGAAAAATTTCCTGTATTACTCCAGCTTGAGAACTCAGAAGTTAGCCTTTGTTTTGGGGAAAGGCAGGCTAAGCTGAGATGCTGAGGTTTAGCTATGGTGTCGGGACCAGCTGACTTGTGATGAGGGAAGTACGTCCCGGCAGAAAGCTGGATGGCTTGCTTCTTGGGAGTAGTTGTTGTTTTTTACAAAGGAGAAGGCAGGTTAGGGCAGGGAGGCAAGAGCAAGGTCCGTTTGCGCTGTTCCTTGGCTGCCTGCTGCTGGGTTTCCTTCCTGCCTGAACGGCAAGTGATTACAGGCTGCAGCTGCTAATTATTTCACACAGTGGTTTGAACCTTTGGGGAATCAAAGCCGTAGCATTTCTCTTCTGGACTTTAGATGTTTACTACTGGCTGGAGATGGGTTTAGCAGCAGTCTGTTTCATTGATCCAAGCAGGCTGAAATCAAACCCCTGAACCTTGTTCATCTCTACAGGCCTCTGAAAGAGAATAGTCATCTAAATTGATTGAATATTCTTGGGCTGAATATAGAGTTTCTCTTTAGACCTTATGCTCAGAGGATAAAAAGTACTTGTTAGTCTCAGAAGTCATTAAATGGGGGGGGGGGGCGGGACCCAAAACAAAAATCTGGACTCTTAATCTGTAAATCTCTGGGGAGAATATTAGCTTTTTATTGTTTCCCTATCAGTAAAATGCAGGAAATAGTCCAAACTGCCCCACCTTTACAACTTCCCATTATTTACCACAAGAAATCTCCTTTCGAGGCTCTTTGGTTTAATCCTGCAAATAGAATATGCAAATATATCCCACAATTCAGCATATGGAAAAGAACAGACCAAAATTCTGTTCAACCTAATGCAAGGGGCCCTCATCTGCAGCCCGTGAGCTGCCTGCTCTCCTCTTGTATTGCCACCTGCAACTATGAAAACAGCCAGGTAGTCTCAGAAAAATGGCTAATCAGAAAGCATTCACTGCAGCTGGCAGGAAAGCACATTTTGCCAGCACTTGTTTTATAAATATTTATTTTTAAAATTGAATTTTGTGAATTTTCAGGTAAGAGAAGCCCTAAAACAGTGAATAGAAACTTCAAGTTTGAAAACCTCGTGTGGTGTTTTTTGTTTGTTGGGTTGGGTTGGGGTTTTTTGGTGTGGTGGTTTGTTGGGGTTTATTTGTGTGTGTGTGCATGTGGTGGGTTTTTTTTAATATTTCCTATAATCTCTTTTCTTCTTTTCCAGTTTGAAAGAACTGAAGAAACTAAAATCTTAAAAAAAAAAAATAAAAAGTGGCTAAGGCAGAGTGCAAAGCCAAGGCCAGGTTTCCGGAAGAATGTGTCAGTAAGAAAGAAACCTACAGCTAGTAACCAAAATGCCTGGAGCTGTTATCATTAAGTTATCTTGAATAAACTCTGTATTGTGTATTTCCTGAAGAGCATGACCGAAAACTCATTGAGGCCATAGATCTCCCAGTAACTTATGGGTAAAAGCCCAACTAATCTTTTATGCCTCTTTTTGGTTCATATCCAAAAGGATTTGCTTGTTTGTTTTTACTCATTCCTTACTCCTAAAAAAAAAATATCCCAGTGAATTTAATTGGGATTACAATACAGGATTCATTTTTCATTTGTTAGAGAGCACTTCCTCCAGCCTGTAGAGAAGTTGTTTCCCAGCACAGAAAAATCCGTTCTGATGTGGCTCAGATTTAAAATTTAGTAATGTATTTCCTCTGCTGGGGACATTCTGAATTTCTGTAGGGCAGTGAGTCATTCTGGTGGTGGCACCAAATTCAACTTCTTTATGTTGAATGCCAAAACAACAACAGAAACTTTCCCAAATTTGAAAATATCGCTGAAAAAAGAAGAAAAGCGCAATTGTGTTCAGCCATTATGGCTGCCCTAATTTGAATCACATGGGAAAATGCTTTGTTAATGGTTTTCTTCTTCTACTCTTCATTGGCACCAAACCAAACCCCTTTCTTTGTTCTTTTTCCTCTATGCATTGCTTTTCCATCTGGTTTTAGAAGAAGTTGGTCCTGTGGGTTAGCAATTATGTTGAAATACTGAAGATCTGGGGGCGTTTCCACAAGCTTCCTGAATAGCCATGGACTGACCACTTCACCTCCACTACTCTTCTGTAAAATGGGAATAATTCCACTTCTCCCCATACGGCTGTTGCTAGAAAAACTATTTCTTGCTGCAAGATACCCAACTACCACTGGAATACTCGAGGTATATATATTTTGTATTTTTCCATATAAGTGTGTACTGTGGGGAGTTCAAGCTAATAAGTCCCGACGATGATTCATGATGATACGGTGATTCATAAGAGGAACAAATTTGAATAGATTTAAATATGTACATGTAAAAGAAATATGTGCAGCCTCCCAGCACTCTTTGAAATATAAATGTGAGAATTCCTTTAGGTATAATGCTGGAAGCCTTCATTGTCAGACCATATTGGCAGGTGCCAAGCAGAAGCAGCCAGCCAGGAGTGATTTATTCGGCTTTTTGCCGTCAGAGCCCAAAGGCTGCAGCCTCGCTTTACTCCAAACCGCGGGGCGGGTGGTGGGATGTGCTCCACTAACGCTGCCTTCTGCTTTTAAGCCCAAGTAGAAAGCTTATTCCCGTGTGTTCTGGACCTGTGCTCTTTTTTGTGTGTGTGTTTGTCTGCTTTTCTACACCAGCTTCTCCGAGTTCAATTTTCATTTTATTCCCCTCCTTAGAGTATTATTTACAACTGAATAGCAAAATGTTAGGGGCTGAGCAGACAGGACACTATCGATTGCAAGAGCAGGGCAGTTCCCCACTCATAATCATCTCTGTCTGCTTTTATGTAGATAGCAAGTGATGGGCCAGGGAGGGAATTGCCATTCTTCTCTAGGAAATGCATGTCAAAGGGGTTTAAGCGCCGCATCCTGCCCACACCAAGGGAAGGTAATTTAGCTTTGACATGGCAGTACTGTGTTTTCCTGGTGCCAAGGAGCTGCAGATGAGACCTTCCGTCCTTCGGCTGAGTGCTGAGAGCCCACGTTTTAGAACAGGGTATCTATCGCAGCATTCCCAGCTTGGAGTAACAGGCCTATTTCAGCCAAAAAAAAAAAAAAAGAAAAAAAAAGTGGTGTTCATTCACATCATCCCCCTCTGCTGACCCCGTTCCGACATACGCCTCGGCCTTGGGAACCCGGCCATGCCTTGGCCAGGGGCTGGGCTCTGCCCCGCCAGGACCAAGGCCAAACTCAAGGCTGCCATTCGCTTTGTTTGTGCTTCGGGCTCGTTGCTCTGACTCGCCTCCCCCAAAGCCGGCTGACTTGCCCGTACTTTTTTCCCTCTGCCAAGTCTGCTTTGCTGCCTTCTTTCAGGTCTGGAGCGGTTCTGCTGCTTGTTCTTTTTACAGCCGTCCAAGTGAGCAGAAATAGTTGAACCAACACCACAACTTTGCCAGCTCTGGTCACTTGGGTCCTACAACTTAAACACTGCGTGCAAAAGCTTAAGCAACAGCTTCACTGATGGGGCTTAGCCCTAAATCCACACAAATCCAAGGTAATCTGGAAGCAGCTCACTGCTTTTCTCTTAATATTAGTGTCAGACGGCTTCAGCTGAGACGGGGGCTGAAGGAGCTGGGAGCTGTGTGCGTGCCTTGTCAGAGAAAGTTTGTGATCTAAAGGTTTTATAATCTGCATATTGAAAACTGTCAGAAAGTTTAGGGTAGTGGTTCTGCTTTTACTGCTGCAGAGCTACGGGGCATAGCTGAGGCCCAGCTCCAAGAAGCGACCGAGGTACTGCAGTGCAAAGGAGCAGAGGAGATGGTGAGGACGAGGCTGTCCGTTAAATTTTCTGCCCAGCCTAAGGGTTGTTCGTGTATTTTATTCCCTGGCTGATTAATGTAAAATACAAAAGCATTCTGCCTTGCAAGCAGGGAGTGGAACTGCAGTCTCCACCCTCCCAAAGGATGACTTAAATGTGAAGATACAGTACCATGCTCTTCCTTTCCTTCTGCCTGATAAAATGTATTTTTAATTCTTTAATGCAAAGTAGGAAGGCGCCAACACGAGCGTTGAAGAGCTCTCCCTTGCTCCAGAAAAGCCTCAGGCAGGGTGTCTAGAGACCTCTCCTGGGAACACCACCAACTCCCCTGCCTTTTGTGGATTTAAAATCACAGTCGCCGTGTTCTAAGTGACCACCTCACTCCTGAGGTCCGGGATGAAGGGAGCGTTGTCCCTTCCCAGCTGCATGCTGGAGCACAGCACCTGGAACCACGGCATGTTGTCCCCAGGCGGTGTCAGCAGTGGTCACCCAGTGAGCCACGCACCAGCCTGATTACACAGGACCAGCGGGCGAGAGCAAAAGCGCAGGTTTAGTCACCCAAGGCATGTGAGCTCTTCATGGTCCACTGCTGGATTTCAACATGCTTTAGGAAGCCACTGTTCAGTAGGAATTGTCTTATACCCAACGGACCATACAAAATACAGGCGAATCTAGTGGTCTTCCAAAACCAAAACAGAAACTGGACCTGTGGTTCACTCCAGTTGTCTATTCGTTACAGGCAAAGCGTTTCAGAGTCTCTCCTCCTGAGGTGCTGAGATACACCTGCTGTGGCGCTTCCAAGTCGCCGATACTTTCTAGTTAAATCACTTTAGACGAACACAGCGAAAGCCAATAAATCAACAAGAGAACTGTTGACTGGAAATGTTTCCCTCTTCCTGCCACCAATAAAAGCAGCCAGCAATCTGCTGTGTTTGCAGGGTGAAAGAGAGTACAAACTTTTTAATCCTCAATCCAGAGCTCACCTAAAAGATTTAGAGCCAAATATTCCTCTAACTTACACCAGTGTAAATTTAGGGAAATTTCATCTGAGTTAACGTACTGCCAGGTGGTGGATTTTGCCTCAGATCTCATTATTTGCTGGGCTTTTATTTATATTCAGCCACTGTGTGTGTACAAATACACAAAGCAGTAACTTTTGCCAGCAATGAGAGTGGAGTTTGCTATATAAATCAGTATTTCTCAGTCAATATGTTGCAACCCCTGAAGGGGTTATAAAAACCATCTGGGGGCTTGTAAAGCACTGAAAATTTTATAACAATCTAAAGCAAAGAAAATGTCATTTCTTCCGCCCTCCATATAGCAGCACCATTCTCTTGGCAAACTGTCAAACCCATACACGAAACAGTAAATTCTATAGGCTTATCACTTTTACCATATTTTTTTTACTTTAGCTTTATAAAACATGTATGGGAACTGTGAAGTTTCTTTTAGGTAGGATTTCCAATCTGAACTGCCTGAGAAATGGTGCTCTAAAATTTTTGGCCTCAGAAGGCAGCAGTTTTCATTAAGGGCCTCCGCCTTAGTCTTCTCCTAAGCTGCTTGTTAAAACTACAGCCTATTTTGTCAAGCTTAGGCTTGTTTGTGTTGGAGCCAGTTTTTCTATTTCGCCGCAACTTTCTGCCTGTCAGCTTCCTCTTTAAGCCTAAATCATACAGGGAAACATCAACATTTCCCTCTGTGGGAAGAGATGTTTTGCTTCAAGTGGAAAAAATGGATGAGATTTCCTGTATCCTCATTAGCAACTTGGTATACGGTTTGAAATCTGCCCTTCTAAGGTGAGATACCATCTGAGGAACCTCTGTGCTTTCAAGTATAGCCTCACAGCACATGCAACTTGTAAGTGAATTTTGCTTTCATGTATGCATCTTTAATTTCTGTGCATGGGTACTTATATATGAAATTAATTCCACTAGCAACTAAGCATATCCCATGTGCACCCACCTAAAGGAATCTACACCGGGTCTTGCAATGCCTCCTGTGCCTGAGTTTCTGCAGCCGTTTAAGCCACTCTGGCGCTTGGTGGCTGCTTTGTTGTTCCAGTGGCTCCAGCATTGAGCAAGCCTCTCAGAAAGCTCCTTCAGAGAATAAATTCAGAAAAAATCCCACCCTCAGTGTTGGGTTTTTTCCCTGCCAGGATGAGGTGGGTCATTCAAGGGCCTGGCGAGCAGCAGAGCTAGTGAGGCTCTGGGGGGTAGGAGACGGTAGCGCTCCCCTTTTGGCAGCTGTTAGGTTGGGTGGGCCAACCTCATGCAGCTTCACCTCAAACTCCTCTAGACTTCAACTATTTTTGCCTGATGCTTGAATTTTCCACGAATGAGTCCTCTGCTGATGCTAAGTACTTATATAGGTGTGATGCCTGCTCTTTCCAAGAAGTGTGACTAGTTGACTGTTTAATGGGCTCAAATGTGAGCACTCAAACCATTTGCTTACGAGGAGAAACAGTGATTTCTTGACTGGGTGAGGGTTGTCCACAGCTAGAAACTGAAGTAGCTGTGGGCTATGTGACAAGAAAGGGGAGGAACAGCATTGCCTTCTGGCTGCAAGCCTTTAGCTCCAGTTTCACTGGAACTGTGCTGTCCAAACGGGGTGTAATCAAAACTAAGCCTATCTCATGGTAATTTGTTTGGAGCATAACTTCCCTTATCCCTGTCCTGTTTCTGCTGAAGACAGACTACAAAGTTAGCACCTGCAAAGGCTGGGCTCAGAGCCAAGCTGAGGGCATTTGGGGGCTTGGCTGTTGGTTTAGGTCTTCAGCCTTTCAGACTAGAGCCAAGATTCTTGCCCCAAGATCTGGGTGCAGCTGGCTAGTCATGGTCTGGCTCTTCTGTCTCCTGTCCATAAGACAGATTGTACCAAAAGGTTCCTAAAACCACTCAATAACAATTTTCCATGTGGTTTTCATGATGTCAAGCAGTTGGGCAGGAGATCTGACACTGTCTACACAGCTTTCTGTCTTCATCCATGAGAGATAAGGGATACTCAAAGGTTGCCCCTGCTAATATGAAAAAACATCCAAAAGGTGGGGGTTTTTGCTGTTGTTTTTAATTCATCTCTATTCTGAACTCAGAAATGGACCTGCATTTGTAGAAATGATGGTATGAAGCATTTTGGGAAAAGGAAAAGATTTTTTTTTTTAAACTAAAATAGCAAAATCCAGCTAGTTAGTAAATGGCTAGTTAGTACATTGCCTAAGAAACGTCCACCTCAGCTGGCACTGCCCACGAAGAAACTGTTCCTCGAGAGCCCAGCCTGCTGGTGCCAGCACCTTGTCTCAGCCAACTTCCCCTTGCCCTGGCTGAGGCTGAGCTCCTCGCCTCCACGTGCCACCATGCTGTCCCACCTCCCTCACCCCGACGGCCAGCGTTTTGGTTCTGCCCAGGCACGGGGGCTCTCTGCAGAAAGAGCCCACACTGGCAGACACCAGGATCGCCACCGTAAAGACCACCAGCAGCTACCACTGCTGCTGCTCCGGCTCCTGCGAGGAGAGGGGTTGGTGTTTGGTTTTTTTTATCTGGAGGAGTCCAAAATCCTAAGGGAAGAAATGCGGTTTGCTGCATACTCGTTCTGTTTCTTCAAAGTTGGACTGCGCCACGCATGAGAAAGTTTTTGGAAAACAGGGGCAGAAGGGATGACTTCACAAGGCTGTGTTGTCCTCTGCCGGACCAACACGCTGCCTGGTTCTCCGGGGCTGTCAGCAGCTCCGTTTTGGTATGAATAGTGGAAATTCCCTGTGGTGCTTTGTCAGCGGAGGAGTCCGGGGCTGTCAGTCAGTGTTAGGGCTCGCATGGGTTTTCCCAGGATGACATCTCTCTCCCGCCATGCTGCCGTGCCGTTTCGCCTCCCTCAGATCCCCCTTTGCAGGGTTTGTTTAGGGGAAAACCCCAGCGCCATTCCCAGGCTGCTGGCACCCATTTCCGTNGGGCGGCGGGCCCTATAAAGGCGCTCCGGCCGAGCGGCGCGGTGCAGTTCAGCGGCGGCCGCGACGGGAGCGGGCTTGGAGTCGCCGAGGGGAGGTNGAAAAGGAAAAGATTTTTTTTTTTAAACTAAAATAGCAAAATCCAGCTAGTTAGTAAATGGCTAGTTAGTACATTGCCTAAGAAACGTCCACCTCAGCTGGCACTGCCCACGAAGAAACTGTTCCTCGAGAGCCCAGCCTGCTGGCGCCAGCACCTTGTCTCAGCCAACTTCCCCTTGCCCTGGCTGAGGCTGAGCTCCTCGCCTCCACGTGCCACCATGCTGTCCCACCTCCCTCACCCCGACGGCCAGCGTTTTGGTTCTGCCCAGGCACGGGGGCTCTCTGCAGAAAGAGCCCACACTGGCAGACACCAGGATCGCCACCGTAAAGACCACCAGCAGCTACCACTGCTGCTGCTCCGGCTCCTGAGAGGAGAGGGGTTGGTGTTTGGTTTTTTTTATCTGGAGGAGTCCAAAATCCTAAGGGAAGAAATGCGGTTTGCTGCATACTCGTTCTGTTTCTTCAAAGTTGGACTGCGCCACGCATGAGAAAGTTTTTGGAAAACAGGGGCAGAAGGGATGACTTCACAAGGCTGTGTTGTCCTCTGCCGGACCAACACGCTGCCTGGTTCTCCGGGGCTGTCAGCAGCTCCGTTTTGGTATGAATAGTGGAAATTCCCTGTGGTGCTTTGTCAGCGGAGGAGTCCGGGGCTGTCAGTCAGTGTTAGGGCTCGCATGGGTTTTCCCAGGATGACATCTCTCTCCCGCCATGCTGCCGTGCCGTTTCGCCTCCCTCAGATCCCCCTTTGCAGGGTTTGTTTAGGGGAAAACCCCAGCGCCATTCCCAGGCTGCTGGCACCCATTTCCGTGTCCCCGCTGCTAGAAGACGTGGGTGCAGCGGCCCCAGCCCCAGGGAGCGTACAAGAATGCTGGGGTGGGAGAGGAGCTGCCCCTTCGGCCGAAATCCTCCTGTCTCCCTCAACGCTGCCACCGCCACGGGGCCTCATGGCTTCGGGGGACGTTGGCCTCAGTGGTCTCCATCCCCTCACTACCCCCTGCTTCCTTAGCCGGGCCTTGCCCCCGGGGGCACTGCCTCCGCTTCCCCTTCTCCCCGCGATGCCGCCCCAGGGAGAGGGGCGAGAGCTGCCGGTGGGGTTCGGGAGGCACGCCGGGCTGGGGCGCGGGGGCAGGCCCGCAGCCGGGGGTGAGGGCCCGCAGCCGGGGGTGAGGGAGGGCCCGCAGCCGGCCGTCCCCGGCACGACGGGCCCTAGGGTGCCACGGGACACCGCCTGTGGCGCGGCACCCCCGGGCAGGCCGGGCTGCTCCCCTCGGGCGGGCTCGGGGCCGGGCCGCCGCTTCTCCCTCTGCCCGAGACGGGCGGGCGGGCGGGTGGG
>VXBO01003767.1:479835-509127 GCA_013400135.1 Rhinoptilus africanus | reverse complement strand
AGCCGCCTAGCGCCCGGCGGCGGAGGAGGAGGAGGAGGGGGTGAGCCGGGGCGGCGTGTGGGCTCCGTGCGGGGGGAGCCAAAGTTTGGCTGCTGATAAGCCGGAGGGCGCCGGCGGCGAAAGGCCGGCCCGGCCGGGCTGGGGGGGGAGCCGGCGGCTCTGCGGAGTGCTGAGCCCGGTACCCGCGCCCACGAGGTCCCTAAATCCGTCTGTGGTGCTGCCGGCGTGGTGAGTTTCTTCTTCTCGGTGGGTTTTTGGAAGCGAGGAGGGTGGTTTTGGTCCGCCCCCGCCCCGAAGTGGTTTGTAGCCCCGCGCTGTGCCGGCGGGGAGCGGCTCCGTCCCGCTCCCCCCGCGGCGTGCCGGGGACCCGCGCCCCCCGGGGGGGGGCCGCCGAGCGGGAGCGCCCCGGGCTTCGGCCTCCCGGGCACAGCCTGGAAGTTGCTCACTTCGTCGGTGTCTCCTGCCCGCTGCCAGAGAGAGCTTGCTCTTCTGGTACTTTAAAAACAATCTGTATGCGCGTATCTGTATACATTCAGCTGGTGACCGAGGTCTTCGCTACCTACCGAGAAATGGGAGAGAAGTATTTACAGCCGCTGCAGTTCGGGGAGCAGAGGGTGCGTGTGTTGTATGAGTAAAGGAGGCTTTAGCTGGCGCTGGTGGCACTAAGCGTGTGCTGAGGCAGGGAACCGGTTAGCTGGAACTCTCACCTTGGCTCCCTTTCGAGTGATGCGGGAGCGTCCTTCGCCTGCCGAGTTCGGGGAGGATTTGGGAATGCAAAGTACACCTCAGGAGAGAGTCTTTTGTCTTCTGGTTGAAATGATGTTCAGTATCTCGGCTCAGTGTTGTGCAGGGCAGGAGGATCCTCACAGAGAAATAAAACCTTTGAAGATGCCATTGTGCTAACAAATGGGTGTTAAAATGTCAGTTTTCCCTTAAAACTCGGGAATATCTGCCTGTGGGTTAGAGGCCTCAGCGTGCTTTATTTCTCTCCCTCTTTCTCATGCTTGCATATGATTCTGAAACATGGTTTGGTTTTTGTGGTTTTAATTGCGTTCTTGGGCAACTTCCTGAAAGAGAAACCCGGTAGACTGATTTTTTTTTTTTTTTTTCACTGCACTGAAAAATGACGACTTCTCACTTCACTTTCTCTAGTGTGAGCATTTAGTAACGCCTCACCCCTCGCTCTCCACAGGAATCCATGAGAAACCTGGTTTTGTAGGGACTATTCACAAAACGTACAGAGGTGTAAGCAGCTGTACTGTCGACTAGCTTCGAAAAAGGGGAGAAGCTGCAGAAATCCATGAGCGAAATGAAAAGCAGCTGCCTGCCTGCTGAGTGACTGGATGAGTCTTTAAAGCGTGTGAGGTGAAGACCAACGCAAATAAAAATGCAGAATGATTAAGTAGATTGATTCAAATACGTATAAGATGTGCTAGCTTGGAATTTTAGCATTTTATGGGGTGTGATTAAGTTTTGTGAGAATAGCAGCTGTTTGGCACAGGAGTAAACTCTGAGTAATGAATGCTAGTCCACAGCTTCTTTACAGTTGTGGATAAGTTGTATGTCAGACAATCTGTCAGCGAATTTTGTCAGCGCTCTTAAGATGCTGAAAAGCTGCTTATTGGGACAGTACCCTTTCATCTACTACCTAGGTAGCAGGATGTTATAAAACCTCCTCTTTGCTGCTGGATTGCGGTATGGCCATCGCTATAGACAACTGTCTATATATAGCTCCACGTACCTCATGTGGGAGGTGATATAAACTCAACGTCAGTACAAAAAAGAAAAAACCAGAAATCGGCAGTGGATTTTGTCTCAAGGTGTATACAGAAGTGTTGAAGCTTCTGTTTGGTGTTGTCATTGACAACCAGGAGAATAGCATGTCTTAGTGGCGTGTGGAGACTTTTAGTACAAGTCTAAATTGCACAGCCAGAGCTGTGTTCCAGTCCTTCAGCTTCTTAACAACACGCTGTTAGGCAGAAAAATGGCAAGCAGTGAGCCCAGTAAAGTTGCACTGGGCGTTTTTAGGCTAAACTGAAGTGTGCATTGTTGTGTATAAAAATAACTACCTCGCCTTATTGCTGGGAGTTAAAATGGAGATATGTACAAATTGCATACATCTTGAGAAAGGGAAGAGCTCAGAGGGAGCTCTGGCTAGAGATTTGTGTTGCTTTGGTGGTGGGCTCAGCATCTACCTGGCTCGTGCAGCTGGTTGCGGCTTTTGATTCTTGCTAGGCAACTGCGGTGCTCGTGCTTGAAAAAGCTGAGGCTCAGTGGAAGTGTTTTCTTGGAACCCGGACTTAGGGTTGTCTGGACCGCTTGGATTGCTTAATCACAAACAAGCATGAGAGAGCATGCGTTTGTAATATTAATTAGGGGGAAATCCAGCCTAATCATCAAAACACTTCCAGTTAGTTGGTCTGTTGACTGGATTCTACTCTTATTTAGGGTCAAAAGTTTTATACACGGGAAGACAGGGAAAAGATGGATTAATCATCACTAATCTGTGAAGTGTTGCTGGATGCAGTCATCTTTGGGTGCCTCCGGGCATCCTCCCAGTCGCCTGTGACGTAACTTACAAACCGTGTTTTACAGTAAAGTAGTAGCCTGTAAGTACCGTGTAGTTCGGTGCACCTATGCTAACCGTGAACAACCTAAATAAGCAGAGCTATATAAAGAATGCCTCCTCTTGGCTTTGGAGAGCAGGTAGCATGGAGTAGGCAATCGCCTACATATGAATTTAAAGATTAACTGTCAATTAGAGAACTATGGAAATATGAAAAGGGTTTTTTTAATTAAATAGCTTCTGTGCGTGAAAATATGGGAAAGCTGAATATGTGTAACCATGTACATGTTCAGGTGTGTCTCCTCTGCCACAGGGAAAATGATGGGGTGGGAGGAATCTAGAAAGAAATTAAAATAAAGGTGGTAGCATTCTACAGCTGTAGCTGCACAAATGTTTAGGCTGATGTGTTATGGATAAAAGCTGTCCTGTGTTCTGCTTTTTCCTGTCTCCTCGTTAGTGCGAGAATCTGGTTCAGTACTTGACTACGTGAACACTTCTGCGAGCACAGAGGAGGTCACTGCTGAAGCTGGAGCCAGTGATCACGGACAGGAAGAGGATGGGTCAATTTTAGTATGTTATGCTAATGGTAGTATGAGCCATAGTTTCTCAAGTTGTCTGTCATGGCCTTGAAATACACTTAAGTGCTAACTGAAATGCTTTATTTATCCTTTAGTACCTCTTCTTGACCGGTGTCTATGAAAACACATGAGTTTTGGCAGCTATTGTATCATGTCAGTGGTCTGGTCTTCACCTTTAATAGCCAGAAAGATGCTTTTGCTTATATTTCCAGGCTGACATCAGGAGGTGACTCATGCTGGGGTCTGATAAATATGCCACAAAGCGGTTTAAGTATGAAAGCATCTTCATCTTGTGGATTGATCTCCCCATGGTGGAAAACTCAGTCTTGCTGACCATACTCAGTGACATGATGTAAACCATATGCTTCAGGAAGCCTCCTGTTCTCTTCCTGGGCTTTAGAAACAGTGGCCTGAAGTTTTTTGCTATCCTGGAACCATGAGAGCAATTATGGCATCAAGACTGATTATCAGTGAGTTCTGAGCTGAAGACCCTGCTCAAGCCTATGTGTATGCAGTGGCCTCAGCATGCAGTAGAAAGTGTTTGTGAGAAATATTAGTTTCCTGCAGGCTGTAAGCTACAGTTGTAAATCATGCTGGGGTCTCCAGTAGCACTATTGAGAAATTTTGGTACATCTTGGCTCTCTTAGTTCAGCTGATGTGCAGATGATGTGCATTCATGTTCATCAGCTATATCTTTGTTTTCTTCTTAAATGCTTTTCTTATTGTTTAACAACTTGAACTTTAAACTTCTATTCCCGCAGAAGGGCATGTTGTGGTATTTAGTGATGGTCCTCACTGCCTCCGAGATGGCTGCATCATCTGGTCTGATCTACAAGCTTCTGTTGGCCAAGGGTTGTGAGTGGTTTTTGAGGTTTCTTGTTTTGTTTTAATAGGAGAGGGGCAATCTGTCTTCCACTCTGTCAGGTTACAGGTACAAAAACAGGAAGAGAACTGTACATGCCTCAAACTTTTTCTCTTCCACTGTTCTTACTTTACATCCTTAAGCAATTTAAGAAATCCTGTGTAGAAGTTGGTGGATTTATCTGTTAGCTATGCGTCTCCATCTTGCTATGTACCTTCATCTTCCAGAAGGAGTAGTTCGTGTAGCTTTCTCAGAAACGAAGCAAACTTGAGGCCTCCAGCTGCTCTGGCAGCTCAGCTGAAGAGGCTGCTTTCCCAGCTAATTGCCTACTTCCTCTGCTGAGGTTCGTCATCTGCGTTACAGAAATAGCGATGGACTGCGCGGAGGCTTCTCAGCCAACGCAGCTCACAACTCAGCCTACAAACTTTCAATCTGAACTGAATCAGATGTCTTAATATACCAGGTCATGACTTAATCTTGCAGGATTCTTGTGAGTAGTTCATATTCAGTTGTCCCTTTTTTCTAAGGAATTTTAGGTCTTCCTTTACAGAAACCTATGGGATTAATCAGAAGTGAGATGGGATTAATGAAAAGAGTGTGTTTTGTTAAATACAGGTTGTCTAAATTGCTGTTAATTCTCTTATTAGCTGGTTAGTGTAAGTCTTCTCGCAGATGACTGAGGAGGTGTCTATCTGAGTATACAGCTAGGGATCCCAGAACAGTGCTTCATTCCTGCATCCTCACTGGGAGTGGTTCCTGCATCCCTACAGCATCTGTGAGTTCTGATGCTTTTGTGGTTGACTGCTGCTGCTTCTGGAACTAGGGAGGGGGAAAAGATGAATATAAGTAAATGTCTATGTGCAGTAAAGAAAAATAGAAATTTCCCTATCCTTTTTGGGTAAGTTTAAACCTTGTTCTGAAATGGTTCAGAAAAGGTCACTAGAACCCTAGCATCTGATGTTTCTGTGAGCTTAAGTCTGTTTCAGTGATGCTCTCCTAGGGTTGAAAAAAAGATACTGATTTTCTATCTTAAATATTAATAAATCCTTGGCTTCATCACATTTAAAGAGTTGCATTTGTTACCTAGTACTTCAGATGAGAACAGGGTTTCTAAATTCAGTTGCAAATAGGAAGCTGTTGATTATAAGTGGCATACAGTATGATTACTAAGTAAATAAAAGGCTAGCCACCTATCACTCTGCAGATCTCCAACCACAAGTGAAATAAGTGGTTAGAACAGTGTTCCTGATCTCCAAGTATTTTGTCAGATGGTGGTATTCCCTAGATATAAAAGTTTAAAGTCTTGAATGTCAATGAGTCTGTGTAAGTACAAGTTCCTATAAAAGTTCTTGTTATGAACAGAGAATACTGGAGTTGTTTGAATTTATTTTTCCAGTGAAATCAGTGTATCAAATACAACTGTGTAACTTTAAAGAACTGCCAACACTGCTATTACCGTAGCCTTACCTCCTGTAGGAGGAAGAATAAGTAAACCCAGTAATATTTAATTACTTGCATTATTTTAAGTGGGGTATCTTAAAGGCCACTTTGAAGATTGAGAGCCTGTCTCTTTCTTACTATGAGTTGGGCATCTCTAACCAAAGCATGCACAGGCTTTAGTTAGATGCCATGTGGCTGATACATCTTGCCATCTCTCTTAGCTTCCCAGGAGTACAAAAATATTATTGCTACGCAGAAAACCCCACTTTCACTTCTGTAAAACCCAGACTGAACCCCACAGGGTCTGGAATGATGGGAACTGGGCTTCCTAGTGTGTTGTTTACTGTAAACTAAACCTATAAGGTGTAGAATCTGAACCTTCTACTCTGCAGCAACTCGTGTGCCTTGGCAAAGCTCTACTGAAATTTTCACTCTTGGTTTCAGGACTCAATTCTGTGTCTTTAGCTTTAATTATTTTTTGCAAAGATTTTTTCTTTTCTTTACTTGATGGTTCTCTAGGTCTGAGCATGACAGGTATTAGTATCTCAACCCTTCTGAAGAAAGATGTGTACTGGGAAGTTCTTGATGGTCAGCCTTCTCCAAGCCCAGCTCTCCACGAAGTCTCAAAGTGGCCAAGGAGCCATCGCCACAAGGCTATTTCTGCTCTCTCAGCCTGGTGTGTGCAGGAGATGGGGCACAGTGCCCTGACCAGCAGATGAAAATTCACTTGGGGAGGGAAGGAGCAAGTTTCAGTTTGCTCTGCAGAGGTGTAGAGGTGCGAGAGTCCTGGGATCAGGCGAGTCCTGCAACAAGTGGACATGAATAAGGGTACTGGATTTCCCTTTAATATTCTTTAAGGAAGAGAAGGACAGATACTATAGTAGAAGTGAGGGTTAAGGTAAATGTGGTGGTGGGGGACACCCGAGTTGGTAAGACACCAGCTGTTGTTAGTCCGGGACCTTGTGGAGTTACTTCATAAATCTGTTCTTATTGCTCTTTTCCAAAGAGTTAATACCCTATACCTTGTTAATGGGAGCTTGCAATCCCATAGGTTTGCCTTAGGTTCCTAATGAGCCTGTACTTGCATAATGAGCATTGTTAATGCACAGTAAATGTGGGAACTGTGGTTCCATGAGGCTTTTCTTCCACAAAAACTTGAAATGAGAGCCTGGGTTATGAACCTGCTGCTAAATTTTAGGCAAATGTTTTAATGACTGAACCATCATTCCCTCTACTGGGGTGAATCCAGAGCAAGAGGGTACTGTCTTGCTGCCATGTTGTGAAACACCACTGTGATGCGTCTTTTTGGGAAACTGGTTCTGCAACATTAGTCATGATGGGCTGACTGTCCCATGCTGTTTCTTCATTATGTTAAAATAACCACATTGCATAAAGAACTTCAGATCAACCGAACCACTTCTTTAATAAAGGGACACTAGTAAATTAAAAACATAATTCTCTAATCTCCCTGATACTGTAAGACTTGATAATGGATCTTGGAGAAGGCTGTGGAAACTCTGCTTTAAGTACAGTACTAAATAACACACAGATCCTTTAACAATAGCTGTTAAGCCTGTTGTAATGGGAGAATACAGATAAAATTTGAAAATGGTGGTAGAACTGTGAAGTCCCAGAGTTGTCTCTGTAAGCTCCCTGTCCTGTGGTATCAGCAAGCTATTTGTTTCATGAAGCAGAGCTAAAGTTGGCTTTTTAAATTACGTGTAAATGAGGGATGGAAGTAAAAGCAAACAATACGTACCTGCCTACCTGTGTCCTTGAAACTCTGAATAGGGCTTGTGTAGTTGTAGTATCATTACAATTAAGTGGTGAAATCAAAAGCTGTCTCTCAGTCAACTTTGCATGGTGTGAAAACTTGGTCTTTGTAGTGAATTACCATGAACCACCACCAAATGCTGTAGAAGACAGATACTGGTGGGAAAATCAGGCTAGGTTATGAACAGGAGACACTAGGCATGAGGCTGCAGAGTTTTAAATGGAGCCTGTCTGTCTGTTCTTCATGCTAAACAGAAACTGAAGAAGCAGTGGCCAGGACTCTTCATAAAGAACCACTAAACTCTAACTTTCTGCTCATGTGGGAGCCGTGCTTGGACAAAGAGATGGTTCCTATCTGAGGCCAGCCAGTTTTACAAGCCGGTGCTCTGCTGGGAAATTCCCCCTTGGCAGGGGAGGCTGGTTGGACGCGGCTGAAAGGGAGGCATTCCAGATGGAGATGGTCCATCTTGAAACTAACACAAATGCACTAACAAACGGAGAGAATTAGAAGTAGCAGAGAAAGGATCGAGGTTGAGAGAGGAAAGGCTCAGAACCAGTGCCATGCTCTTTGCACATATGTACAACGTTGGCTGTAGTGCCTGAAGTCAGACCGGTATCTTAACATACAAATTGTTTTTTTAGAAAAACTTCCAGCTTATCTCAGTGTACGAGTTATGTTTATCTCATGTTGACAGTAACTTACTCCTCTTCAGAGCAGTGTAAGTACTGAGCTGTTTAAAAGTGTTTAAAAGCTAGCAATCATTCTTTCTTTGCAACTTTCTGCAGAAACTGAATCCTTACAGGTATTGAGTAATAAAAATCTGTTTTGATGTGCTAAATACTTTTCACGTGACCTGACATGTTGATATAACGTGGCTTTTATTTTTGTATCTATGGGGACATCTGTGGGGTTTTTCATCACTTCTTTAAGGCAGGAAGCACTGGAAAGGGTTGTTAGACAAAAGAGAAGAGCCAACATTCAGGATGTACCAGAAAACCTGGAGGAAGATGAAACCTTTCACAGTTCTGTCGTGTAGAAGCTGCTTTTGAACTCGCCTGCATTTTGACTGTGAGTCCTGCTCCAAACCCAAAAGCCTGTTTAGATGTAGCAGAGGCCAAGCAGCATGGTAGGGGAGGATACTGAATCTGAAGGCTTTGGGGTACAAGAGGCTTAGGCAGAAGGAGCGTTGTGAACACCTGTGAGGGGGAGAGGAGAAGCCTACCAACAGGCTGGAGTGTTTTTAATATGCTGCCAAGTGTGCATCATCTGAAAAAACAAGACGCAGCATGTGACCTTCCCATTGCAACCAGAGTGGTCTCACTGCTCTGGAGAAACAATTGCTGTGAGCTCAGCCAGCTCCTTAAATGACTGTTAACAAGTTTGGCTGAGTATTTATTCAGTCCTGCTGGAGAGAGTTAGTTAAATGCCGGAAGTGAAACTGCTTTCTTTGAGCTCGTGTGTCAGTTGAAATGACTTTTAAATTAGTAACACAGATGGCACTGACAAGGCAACAGCGACATCCCAGACTTGGAGAAGTCCCCGAATGTTTGTCCCAGGCTGGATTTCTGCGGGCACACAGGCTGCCCAGTGCCTGCCGTGGGGGCTCAGGGGCTCTGAGCCTTTTGGGGGACACAGCGAGACCAGCAATGCTGCAAGACTCTGCTTTTTAGGTTTATTCTGCTTAGCTGTGCTTGCTGCTGTTTGGGTTACAGCTATTCCCAGAAGTGAAGCCTGGCGTCTAAACTTCCTTACGCTTGATGTGTCTTTAAAGAAACTGCAGAATCCATCTTGCAGCTGCAAGAATGAGCATTTTGGGTTATACCTTATTGCTGTTGAAGTCAGGCTTCAGAGTAAACACTTGGAGATGTCTCGTAGGATACGAACATACTTAGAGTACTTAGTGCAGTCGGTACAGATATCTAAAAATCTATGAACTGTATCACTGCTTCTTTCTCAGTTCACTTCAAAGTGTTTTTCAGGCTCTTTGGGACAGGTCTTTCCAACTTACATTTTTAAATCTGGGTATTTTTTCAGCTCATGTTTTTGCCTCTGATCTTGAACCAAGCTATCTTCTCTTCTTCCTCTCAGGAAGAGTGCAGCAGCTTGGTCTGGTGCTCTTAAAACGAAGAACGAAGTCATTCCTAAGCTAGTTCTTTCCTGTAGCAGGATCTCCACGTTCAGCAGCTTTTTGTGCCTGGGGCTGAAGACGTAACTTCTCCCTGCTCCACCAAACAGTCTGTATTAATTCAACTTTGCTTTTTTTACTAAGCATTCTGTAAACTCAGGCCGAAAGCATCTTGTCCTCTGTGTTGAGATAAATACTTCCATAACAGCTTCAGCCAAAAACTTAAACTATGCATTATGTGGGTGATCTGAATAGCTGAGCCTGGTGCGAGTTGAGCGCGTTGCTTGGTGTGTATGAGGGTTCATGTTTCCAACACTGGCTAGAAGCTGAGGTCATCCGCAGATTGGTAGCCTGAAGACATTTCATCATCTGTCATGGAACAACACAAAACTACCCTTGCAGATAGGGCACGCTGTGGTCTTCCTCCCCTGCCTTCCCCACAGCTCTCTGCCTGACTCGACTGCTTGGCTAAAAATACGCAGCAGCTTAAGCTAGGCTCTGCGGTTAGATACGGGGGTAACTGGTAACGTGGTGTGGAGCGCGGGAGTCGGGATGGTGCCACTCGGCGAGGCAGGGGGAGGAATGAGGTTCTCGGTGTGCTGCCATGGGCATCGCGCCCTCGTGAGCAGCCCTCGTACAGCTGAATGCAGGACACTGACATCTGTTTTCAGAAGCCGTAGCGGTTAAGATCCCGATTCACCATAACAAATTAAATTTGGTTTTTATTATTTTCTAGATGTATTTAATTGGGTCAGTGTCAGTATTCCTGTTGTCTGTTTAGAAGTTTAAGTTGTGGGATATTGTCCTTCCTCTAAGTTCTCCCTCTAAGAAGTGGGCAGCCTACCTTGCAGAGGGATTTATTTTTAGTCCAGCATCTTTCAAAAGCCCACACTTATGTAAATGAATTTGCTTATACACCTTCCCCCTTCTTGGTTAATTTTATAAAAATATAAAGGTCATAGGCAAAGAAATGCCTAGCTTGTATTTTCGTTTGGCTTTCTGAAGCATTAGATTCAAATTTAACTATCACTAGGTTTTTAGCTTCAGCATTATGAAAGCTTGTTGAAAGCTTGTTGGTGTTCTGCATAGCAGGTCAACTGTTCTCCATCCTACACATCCTACATCCTTTTGGATTTTTTTTTTTCTGCTTGCACTGTACTTAAGCTGTTTCTTTCTTTCAGGATATGCAAATGCAGTTCTTGTTACTGAACTGCATGGAAGTTGAATATACTGAAGTCTGTGCCAGAAGCATTAATAACATGAATGTCACTTCTGCTCCAAGGTGAAATTAGCTCCTCAGTCAGCTGGTTAAGCTGTGCAAGGGGCATGGCAGGGCTGAGAAGTGACTGCTCTCTAACTAATGCTGAAAAGCCATTTCACTCTTTTTCCTGTGCTCAGAGCACTGCACAACTTTGTTTCACTTATTGAGGAGATTGTGCTCCAAAATGGAGACCGACCTGCTTTAATGGCGTAGCCGGAGGGAGAGGTTAGGTGAGCATGGAGACCTCTGGGGAGACCAGCTGCAGGAGGTAGTAGTTTTTTCCCTGAAACAAACAAACAAAAGGCAAACCCAAAATCCTGCAGCCGTGTCCTTAGGAGCAGAGTTGGGTGATTTTGACAAGGCCTCACACCAGCGTCATGGGGGCAATGCAAGGCTCTTGATAGCTGTCACCCTGCGTCTGGCAGCAGCTGTCACCACTGGAGTGAAAAACTTGGGACTTGCAATATATTGTGGTAAAGGCAGAGAAGAGGGAAAGGTCTGATTTCAATTAGACTTGTACAGATGTGGTACATAAAATGATGTTTCATTGTAATTTATTTGGTTTCACGGAAGTGTCACTCCTGTCTTTGCCCTCATAATATACTTCTGGCAGTGTAATGTGTCAAGGGTGGATGTGCTCAAAATAGCCCAGTCTCTTCTGGTTTGCTGGCGGGATCAGGTGGAGCTGCCTCAATCAAAAGCAGGGTTTTCAAATTACAGCTCAGATTGTGTGCTCTGACTGTCTGTCACTGTCCAGTCTCCATCACTACATGGGATAGGCTGTATCGCACCAACGTTAACTGTTTGCTCGCTTGTAAGTGCGTCTACTAAGAATCTCTCACAGTTGTGGGGTTTTGTTGTTTATTGGGGTGGTTTTTGACAAGGTACTAGCTAAAGGTAAAAGTCTGGTTAATATTTGGGTTAAGAACTTTTGTTTAAACTGCCCCTTGGGTCTCGAGGTAGGGAAAAGAGATGGTGGCCAAACCACCAAAGAAAACTCTTAAACCCCAAACCCAACTTCTCTTGGAGTAGCAACCACACTTGCCTCCAGCAAGGCAGCATTGCCGTGGGCATAGAGCTGCTGCCTGGGTGAGAGGGAAGCCTTCCCCCTGAGGAGAAAAACAGAGAGGTTTCAGGTGGTTGGTTTGTGCCAGAATCAAAGAGCACTTAAGACCGATCCTTAACATTTTTAATTAAAAAAGGGAAAGTGAACCTGCACTTTTTTTATCAGGCTGCTGGTCCTCCCCACAACTGCTCCCTGCTCTAGCCGGTGGTGTGGGATGCAGGACTAATCCAGGAGTGACTCACGTAACCTGCTGCAGGTGGCATTTGGGTTTTCCTCCTGTGGATCTTGGCTGCAGCCAGCTAAATCCAGTCTAGTTTTCAAACTAAGCTGGAGTAGGGCCTGTTGACGGCTGGTATGGAACTCCTCTGGGAGGAATTGTACTACAGTGACTCCAAAACTGCTTGGGGGATTACTAGGTTGATGGAAAAGACTTAATTAGTGGGCGGGCTGTTAACCTGCTTTGTAGGACAGCTTTTTCACTTTTTCTTGCATAACTTAAATCGGTTCAACAGGTTCCTCTGGTCACAGCTATACCAGCAGTGGGGTTTGGGGGAGAAAGATGTCTCAACTCCTGCATTATTTCATGTTCAGCATTTGGTTTATTCCATGCTGCGACAGCAAAATTTGACAAAGCTGGTTCTGTTCCCTGAAAATGTGTAGAAGAAAGTGGAAATGCTGTATTTGTTACTTTCAAATGTTTTAGCACAGTTAAAGTAATGCTATTAGAAGATGATTAAATGAATCTGTAGAAACATGATCTGGTTTTCTGGTATTGGAGTGCTCCAGCACAGTTTGAACTTGGCAGCGCAGGTAGGCTGTGTGATGGCAGAGCTCCCTGGTGCAGTACAACCTCTTGGGCAAGGGGAACAACCAACACCTCGGCCGAAACCCTATCCCTGCCTGGATCACAGAATGGTAGGGGTTGGAAGGGACCTTCAGGGACCATCCAGTCCAACCTTCCTGCCAAAGCAGGTTCACTCAGGGCAGGTTGGACAGGAGTGCATCCAGGTGGGTTCGGGGTATCTCCAGAGAAGGAGACTCCACAGCTTCTCTGGGCAGCCTCTTCCAGTGCCCTGGCACCCTCAAAGTAAAGACGTTTTTCCTCATGTTGAGATGGAACTTCCTGTGTTCCAGCTTGTGTCCATTGCCCCTTGTCCTGTCACCCAGGCACCACGGAGAAGAGCCTGACCCCATCCTCTGGGATGCTGCGTCTCTGCTGGCCTCCAGCTCCAGGGCTGCTGGAGCCAGAAGAGCAAGTGTGTGAGGCTGAGCAGAGAGCTCCAGGGGAGGAGAGACCTTCTTTGGAGTTTTGCATGTGGTATGCAAATGACATTTTAATTGGTTGCATACCTTCTGCAGCCTGATGAGCCTTCGGTGAACTAGGGATCTAGCTGACTCCTCAGCGTGTTTGAGAGACTTACTCTTGGAGCAGCAGAGTCAGCTCAGTGGGGCAACAGGCTTGCCCATTGGTCTGAAAATGGAATTCAGGACTCTTGGACTGTGCAACTGAAATGTCTTAAAATAAAAATGTTGCGATAGAACTGCTTAAGGGTGAGCAGGGAACTTAATTCCATGGAATAGGAGATTATTGCGTGATTATTCCTCTAAGTACCTCTTTACCTTAGCAAAAAAGGGATTGAATACACTTCCACAAGGAGGAAATACAGCCCAGTGGTTAAGGACCCAGTGTTTAAAATTTGGGCTTGGTTCTCTAATCAGTCGCTGAGAGGTCCTGAACAAACTGTTGCTGCTGCTTGTGCCTCGGTCCCTGGGCGGTCATGGGTGTAACGAAACTGAGTTCTGTTAGATGTTAGATCTGCAGATGAACACTGGCCTATTTTGAATGTGGACTTCCTTCTGTGTTCATTAGCTGCTGAATTTTCTTAAGTGGAAAAGTACAGGCTAAAATGCAATCTTGACCTTGCGTTTTAAAATCTAAGAGTCTGCCTCTATAATGGAAAATGCCAATTATGCAGCTGATTCTTATTATTCTAGGCAGGTGTGAATTCCCACAACAGAAGGTCTGTTTGCATACGTGTACATGCTTCTGTTCACTGCAGAAACGATCTATAAAATGTACTGTGCATCACATTTTAGTGGGCGAGGCTTCTTAGCACTAATTTATCCTAAAGGCCATTTTAAATAAAACGCCAAGATTCCATTTAACTGAAACACAAAACTAACTGAACTCGTGTGTGGTGGGAGGTAGTCGTCCAACTTGGTGGCTTTTGTCCTGTTAATATAGTCACTGATTCTAGCTATTTTGTGGTTATTTCTGCTTCTAGAAACCCCTAGATGTAAAATACTGATAGCAGTAAAATGCAGGTGTGAATCCCCTTGCTAGAGCTCTGTAAATGGTGCATGGAGCATGTGTAAGACATGCCTGCTCTCTTGATAAATAAGAATTTAAGTTGAAAACAAGAATTTCTATACTTATGAAAGCTGACTTAACTTTCCCTTCTTGTTCTCTTACAGGTATCTCCAGGCAGAAATCATGAACTGGCACTTCCCATTTCTGTTTGTTCTTGGGACTTTAACACCTGTGTGTTCCCAGTTCAGTTTTTATCCGCTGGAGGAACTGAGCTCTGATGTTGGAATCCAGGTCTTCAATCAGATAGTGAAAGCTAAGCCTCAGGACAATGTTGTTGTTTCCCCTCATGGGATTGCATCGGTGCTGGGGGTGTTGCAGCTGGGTGCTGATGGCAAGACAAAGAAGCAGCTGACAACTATGATGAGATACAGCGTAAATGGTCAGTGATTCCTGAGGTGGTTTGGGGGTTTGTTTTGTCAGAATCTTCGTGCTGTTTTGAGATGGCTTTTAGTAGATTGCATCATACACCAATTAACACTGTTTACCAAAGCACAAAATGCACAGGCTTGAAGTTAATTGGCAATTTGAGTATGGACGTGTACATATACTTGAACTGGCTTATAAGCAGCTTTGTTAATGACTTCAGGGCCCTGGCTAGAACTACCTTCATCCTTGCAAAATTGATTTTCCAGAGCAGTGTGGATGGCAGTCCAGTGCCAGCGCTATGCAGGAAGGCTGCAGTACCCCATTTCAGGCTGTACTGAACTGCCCTTTATGTGCCACTCCTTAGATAACAGGGCAAGAGAATATTTCTCATTGCCACACTGAAAGCAATGCAAACTCTAACCATGTGGTTGATATTTTCACGTTGATGCTCTTCAGCTTTGTTCATTTGTGTTTCTGCTGTCAGGATCCCTGAATCTGTAGCTCTTATAGTGCCCTCTTCTTGAAACAGCCGTTTCTGCTTTTCTCTGTGCCTGACACTGCATGCATCTGTGTTTATATGCCTCTGCCAATGCCTGCCCCTCGAGAGGGTGTAGGCTGAAGGTTCTTGCTGCTTTACTTTGCATGCTGAGTGTTCTTGTGAGTGTTTGCCAGCAAGACTTAACATCTTAGCGCCAGCATTCTGCCTTCCAGGAATAGGAAACATTCCAAGAGGTAAGTGCACATTTAAATCCTGAGCCGTATTGTCATATAACGTGCTGTCCTGTCTTCATTTGCTTTGCTGTTTTGGTTCTGGGTTTAAAGTACAGCAAAATGATTTGACAGCTTAAGATCTAAATGTTATAGATTGAAATCTTCTCATGGGATAATCAACTTAAGAACATTGGACTGCTCAAAATAGAAGTACTTGCAAAAATTCTGAAGCATTATAGCAACTGGTTTTATTTGGCCTTCAGGCTTTCTATTCCGATCTGTGAGACACAGAGGTTCTCAAACTCTTTAGAAGGTAGCCAGTACCATGTTACAGAGACTTGTTATGGGATGCTACCTATCTCTGCACAGATCTCCTCTGCTCTTGTTCATGATTGCCTTACAGTCCTTTGGCAGCTGCAGCAATTGCTTCTTTGGAAAGGTAATAGTTGGAAAGTATTTAATTTATCTTTAGCTGTCTTTTAATGCAATTTAGCAGCTGGAAGCAAAGAGGAGAGCCAGCATCATGAGACCAGCCAGCTCTCCCCGGACCACCAGCAAGTGCTCCGTGGACCACCAGTGGTCCACAGAATACAGTTTGAGAACCTCTGTTATGGTATGTTCTCCAAAAGAATTTGCCCATAGTATTGGAGAGTGAACATGTAGAAATTAGTACAAATGGTACTGCAAAAGCATTCATGATAACAAGAAACAGCAAAGCCATCGGAGGCTTTTTCTTATATGCAGCTAAGAGAATTAACTCTGAACTAATTTATTCCCTTCACATCTCTTATCTCATGTTTGTCTACACGAGGAAGCAGTCTGGAAATGTTTCTGCCCTAATTTTATTGGGAAACAGAGGGAGCCCATTAATAACTGCTGTAAAAACAGCCACCTGAGGTTGCTTGCCCAGCAGTAGCTTCCCTGTGTAGACAAGCACTCATTCATAAGCCATAACGACGGAGAGAACTGGCTATGGTGAACATCGCAGTTCTTCTGTGCTGCCATGTGCCTTTTCTCATGTCCAGTGAAGGAGCTAGCAAGCACTCGATAGGAGCTGCTTTCAGGTCCTAAGGATCTTGACTGTAAGCGCTGGAACCTACTGCTTTCCCTTTTTCCTTTTGTAAAGGCAAGCTCGTGTGTTAAGGGGTTGACCCCTGCTTGTAGCTGATTTAGGCCAGGGCCTAGCCTTAAGGAAACTAAAACTTGACTTGAATCTTATTGTAGAAATCTTGACAGTTTCCTTTATTCTCCAGTAAATGGAAAGGAAGGATGGTGAGAAAACAACTTTTGCTTTGCACTCTGAGATTGAGGGCCACCTGGGTAATCCTGTAGACCTGTTGGCTCTGAGTGAGCAGGCTGAGCCCTCGGCTTCCTTTGTCATTGTCACAGAACTGACAGGTCACCTGGGCTCGTGTGATAGGAAATACAGTTTGGAACAGTCTGCTCTGTGGAAGAGTGTGGTTAGTAGCTCCACATGAAGACTTGAACCTCAGTGTTATCCCCAGCCCTGTCCGTAGCATTCTGAGCAGAGAGATAGAGGGGCAGCGGGCATCACAGTGAAGGTCACGTTTTTGCTGGGAAACCACGGCATTCCTCAGGTGAGAGACGGGAAATGGGTATTTTGGAAGGCCTCTCCGAATGCCTGCTTTGGTCTCCTTTTCTAGTCTGACAATGTCTGAACTTTCATGTCACTAATAGTTGCATATAAAGTAACTGTTTGTTCATCATCTTATTCTAAATTAAACTTGCTGTTCTCTCCAACTAGGAGTTGGTAAAGCGTTAAAGAAGATAAACAGGCTCATAGTCTCAAAAAAGAATAAAGACATTGTTACAATTGCTAATGCAGTGTTTGCAAAGAGTGGCTTTAAAATGGAAGTGCCTTTTGTTACAAGGAACAAAGAGGTGTTTCAGTGCACTGTCAAGAGCGTGGACTTTGAGGACCCAAATGCAGCATGTGATTCCATCAACCACTGGGTGAAAAATGAAACAAGGGGTGAGTATGGGCGAGTGATTTTTGTGCATGGCAGGGTGGTGTCTGAGACCTCTCCGACTGGGATGGAAATACTGAGGAAAGGTGGGGAGGTAGCTCTGTCTTGCAGATGAAAAAACTCTTTAAGCTGGCGTTAGTGTGATGTTTTAGGGCTGGTGGGCCAGGAATTTGCAGTCTGGCTGCTCCAGCAGATGTGCCTGTCTGGTGGCTTTGGGGGAAGCGTATCGTGTGTGTGTGTGTGTCCCTCTGCCCATGGGATCAGGGGAGCTTCTGCTGTTCTTTGCCTTTGTACCACTGCTGAGAAATCTAAGCAGTGTTCTCTTGGCGCTTTCTCAAACATAAAAGATGCTTTCTAGCAAGTCAGTTGTTTGACTCAGTAAATCAAAGCTTGTGGAAAGCTGTAGAGCAGTTCAGCTTTTTCTTACTGCCCTAAACTCTTGCAAGATACAGCCATGTTCTTAGGAGTCGTGTTTCATGCAGAATTGTTAACTAACACTGCCTTGACAGAACTCTTATGGTTCAAACCTCTTGGCATCTAGTTGCCAAGCTTACATATGCTAAAGCCAGAGATAGTGTTTTGCAACATATTCATAGTCCAGATGAACTATGTGTTGTCCCTTGGAGTTAAAACCAGTGCCTCCTGCATGCGAGGAGTCTGTTAATGATGTGGGATGTAGTATTTGAGATGAGGCTGTCGAATTCTTTCTCTACCACATCACCAGTTTTGCATAGCAATGGTGCGAGCAGTGTGTGAATGGGGAAGTGCTTCAGCTGAAACTATTACCACTGTAACATAGTCTCAAATCTGCTCACATGCTGAAAAGGGTAAGGCCCTGTTAGTTATAACATCAGTGTATTGACATGCAAGAAACATTTGCTTTCTAATTATCCCAAAGGTTTAGTTTTTGACAAAGAATACTGTTGGCTTTGTGAATCTCAAATGTATTGCCCCATGAGGTGTCGGCACACTCGCAGATCAAGAGGCCTAAAGTAATATGTGCTTCAGGTTCTTAATGAAGAGTTGGCCAGCGTTATGACAGCAAATACTCAGACTTACTTTATTTCTTCTAGGTATGATCGATCAGGTTGTAGCTCCAGATGATATAGATGGCAGTTTGACCAGACTGGTTCTTGTTAATGCTGTATATTTCAAGGGATTATGGAAATCACGATTTCGACCTGAAAATACAAAGAAACGTCCATTTTATGGAGCTGATGGGAAGACTTACCAAGTTCCTATGCTGTCCCAATTATCTATCTTCCGCTGTGGTAAGCTCAGTAGCTCACACTTCCACCAACAATGGTTGTAAAATTCGCTCTTTTCCTTCAACCTGAAACAAGAGTTTGCTGTACGTGTGGTGTTTAATGGTATTGCTTATTGTAGCTGATGTAGGAGGCTTTTCACCTCAGAAGTATGTGGTGCTGCTGAGGTGTGGATGAGCTTCCTGTGCAAGGTATTTAACAGTTGCTTAAGGTCGAATACACTGTCAAAGTACTTGCCTTATGCTATTGTATTTGAAAAGGAAAATCTGAAGTACCCAAACTGGAGAACTTTGCATGTTGCTTAAGCTTTGCAGTAAGGACAAGCCTTTGTTTTTTTTAAGGGGTGAGAATAAAGGAAAACTGCCAACAAAACCCCTGAGTTTTATCTGGTGATGAGCAGTGTATGAAAGAAAGGTTGGAGTAGAATCAATCTGTATTTTACTGTATAATAAAGAAATGGGACTTACACAGTCCCCAGTCCTGTGGGAGCCAGTGGAGCAAAGGGTTAGTATGTTGGCTACATCTCTCAAGGCGTGAAGCTGCTCTTCAAATTCAAATTGAGTCACAAGTGAAAAGAAGTTCAGCAGGTTCAGCCAGACTTCATCAGAGCTGCCACAGAGACTGACAGTGTACTTCAGAGCTTCAGCATTGCAGCCCTATGAGGATTTTATTGGCCAAAGTAAGACTGAAGCTCTGAGAAAAGAACATCTTCTCTTGTGTTATTCCAAGAGGAGAGCTGCTTGGAACAGGCTAAATACAGGCTGAGAAATAGGCCTGAGAATACAGTGTGCTTTAAATCCAAAAACCAAGACCTGCTGTGCTTTTAAATACCCAGTTTTACTGTCAGTAATGCTCAATTAAAATTAGTAGATTTGTATTAAAGTAAACAGCTGTAACTTTCTATCCCACACCCGCATATTAGGGCAGATGTAATGTAATACTTTGAGATGACTGCTGTAAGTGTGAGTTGAGGGAGGTGAGGAAGCCTACTGCAGTGTGTGCTGTTTGTCTGTGGAGTTTGAAAGAAGTTTCATAACTTAAGATGAGCTTTAGAAAGGCTATTATCTTAAAGGCTTTTGACTCTTGATTCTGATGCTGGCTAAAACCTCTATTAGGTTGGCCTATGTTTAAGCTAGAAAAGCTATGGAGGCTGGAAAGGTCTAAGAGAAGTACTGCTGAGTTAGGACATGTTTTAGGTTGGGCGCCTCTAGATATCTTTAACACAAGGCTTCTATCTTATTTATGCTCGCAAAGGGATCTTTTAAAAGTTTAAATTTCTTAAGCATCTTAAATTCCATCAGTTGGCTGTGAAGCTGAACTCCCCTCCTGTTTGATCTGCCTCAGGAGTAATGAGGGTAGCACGTAGCAGATCAGCAAAGTGGTACTTACTTTTTGTTACTGTCCTGTGCCTGGTTCAAGCAACCAGTATTTTGATCTGCGGGTCTTAGTCCGAAAACTGCTGTCATAATAAACAGAAATAATCAAACTGCCCAGCTTGACACAATTACTGCAAATAAGTGCAGCGCTGTCAGTTTTCTAGCAATATGAGCTCAGTCAAAGCAGGTTGCATGGCCCTGGCAACAAGATTAAATTTCTAATGAAGATGTCGATTTTCAGCTTGGGCTGACAAGTGCAGACTTACATGAAGAAAGGGAAAAGATAATAAGATCTTACTGTTATCCAAAAACTTTCCCAGAAACCCTGTCTGTAGTTAAACTGACAAGTTTTCACTTGAAACGCCTGTAAAAAGCATTTGCTTCCCAGTCACACTCCAGTAACCAAAGGGAACTTGGAGAAGAAGTTGCTCACAGACAGCCTTCCCAGCGCTTGCAGGAACTCAGGGAGATGTTGCTATCTCACTCCTCCTCATCTGCTTGGCTTCCCGCGCTGCCTCCAAGTGACTGCTCTCCACTGCCTTGAAGGACTTAAGACTGCTTCCTCATGAGATCCTTTATTAAGCAAGAAAATGAAGTAAATGCAATGGAGTGCTTCAAACAGGAGCTCTTCCAAATAGCTCTTAAAGGAAAAAGCTTGACTACAAGACCTCTTCAGTTTGGAAAGATAGTCTGCTGCTGCTTCTTGTTTTCTGTTTGTCAGTGCTCAGTTGGCTCTGGTACAGCTGAGATCTGAAATAGAGAATCCCGTTGATTCACAGACCTGGTGATTTCCAACGTAGCTGGCTTCTCAGTCTGGGCCGATGAGGTTTGTCTGGGAAACAGTATACATGTCAAACGCAAATGAGGTTTTTTTCATGGTGTCATCCTGTCTGTGCTTTTTTTTTTTTCAAACTAGCATCTGTGCAGAGTCCATGCCCCTTTGGAAGGGTTGCCTAGCAGGAAGGCAGGCAGTCTTTGTCTTAGAGTCAGTTTTAAGATATGGGCAAAGCTTTAACAGACTCTTATAGCAGAAGGTGTCTAAAGGTAAAACAGAGATTTAAAGCTGTAAGAATTATGGCTCATTAGCTTTGCTTGGGTTTTTTTGTTTATTTTTTTAGGCACTACAAGTACTCCAAATGAGCTTTGGTATAATATCATTGAATTGCCGTACCATGGTGAAATGATAAGCATGTTGATTGCTCTGCCTACCGAAAGCACAACACCGCTCTCTGCTATCATTCCTCACATCAGCACAAAAACAATAGGAAGCTGGATGACAACCATGGTAGCAAAAAGAGTGCAGGTTATTTTACCTAAGTAAGTACTAATATAATCCATTGCTCCTTCAGGGAACATTTTGGGGGTTTATCTCCTCTGATACAGGAGAAAAAGAGTGCTTAAGGCAACTTTCCTGCGTAATAACTGATGCATTCTTTTTTGTTTGTTCCAACTAGATTTACAGCAGTAGCAGAAACAGACTTAAAGGACCCTCTGAAAGCCCTTGGTATTACGGATATGTTTGACCAGTCAAAGGCAAACTTTGCAAAAATAACAAGTAAGTTTGGGGTTTTTTTTTAATCCATGGTGGTCCTTATTCATAGTTTCTGGCACTGAATAAAATGCTGTTTTACCAATGCATTTGTCTGCTTTGTCTTGGGTAAGTGTTACCATGACATTGGAGCAAGTTCTGTTCTGTAGCCAGCCAAGCACGGCTGCTTGCTTCTATTGAACGCTGCAGTGGCTTCTTTCCCCTTGTCGTGCATTGCAGCAGTAAATCATGTTGGTCAGCTTCTTAAGATTTGATATTACAGCCTGAGAGTCTCCGGCACCGTCTAAAGTCTATGGCAGGACTTCTAACAATACCATACCCTAGACTGTAACAAATACTGCAACTGCAGTATTTAACTTTTCCCTGAAATATGTACTTAATGACTTTCTCTTGAGCTGTAGGAAAGCTCAAGGACTAAATTCTCAGTTTAAGGGACTGGACCAAACCAGAGCTGTGAATAGTAGTATTTGAAAATGGGGCGTAGACATGTTTAAACTTACGGTTCTAAAGTGTCATCTTATTTCTGTTCTCTGCTTCCGCTAAACTCTGTTAGCTTCTAGAGAGAGGTCTAACAAAAAAACTTGCCTTGTGCTGGCTTAAATGGAAAACAAATTCCTGTTTCATTGAAAGCAAAGTGTCTTGCCAAGTGCTTTTTTTTTTTTCCTCCCAACATTGAGATAAATGGGAGTGTAACTTAAATTCAGGTAGCTTTTTTTTTTCCCCAGTCATTTGTTTAAAAATGCAAGTGAGCTCATTTAAACCATCAAATAAGAAAACGTAGTTAATGGGGAGGATTAAGATAGGTTAGTCCCTTTTTTTTTGTAATTAACAATCAACTTCAGGATTTCATCAGGATTGCGGCAGTTATTATTCTTAGCTGTGTTAGCAGAGCTGCTGCCTACGAGGTACTTTGACTCTTGCTGTTAGTTTTACTGAAAGTTCTTTTCTCACTTATTTTCAGGAACAGAAGGTCTTCATGTATCTCATGTTCTGCAAAAGACAAAAATTGAAGTTAGTGAAGATGGAACCAAAGCTTCTGCAGCAACAAGTAAGCAACTGTACTGATAACTGTCAGACTCGGGGAAAACTATACTAGAAGGTTGTACCACTGTGCAAAGATAGCCCACTTGGAGACCATTGCAGGAACGTGCTCTGACTTCAGACCACATCAGTTGTTAGGTTTCGCATAATTTCTCAGGAAAATCCCAACTTGCCAGTATTAATCAGACCATTGGTATACTCTAAGGGATATAAACAGGCTTACTTCTGGAGAAGTGTCTTCTAATAGCTAACACTTGGCCACTAATATAATATTCCTGGCTATCCAGGTGGCAAAGAGGACTAAGATACTACATCCTTTGGGTGATAACCCAAGACTTCCTTCCAGCCTTCTGAGGGTTTTGCGTTGCATCTGTTTAATATGGTTCCCATAAGAACAACGTGAAACCTGTGCAGCTTTAAATGTCCAGTTTGGTACATTTTAGGCATTTATCTCTACCTGTGCAAGCCTTTAGTATATAGTAGGAAACATCACTTAGAGTGTATAGTGTGTTGTGGTACTTGCTTTGTCTAACTTTAAACTTTATCTTTCTTTCAAGCTGCAATTTTAATAGCCAGGTCATCCCCTCCTTGGTTCATAGTAGACAGGCCGTTTGTATTTTTCATCCGGCACAATCCTACAGGTAAGCAGCGTTTGTGTGTACTTTTTTTTTTGCTTAGAAATTGAATATCAGCTGTGCAATAGAGACAAAAGAAGTCTGGAGCTACTTGAGTAACTATCACTTTTAAAAAAATATCCTGCAAATGTATTTTTATGCCCTTAGTATTATATTATTTATTGGAACAGATTAGATTAGTTATTGGAACAGAACTCGGAACAGGAAAAAATGTAAGTATTGGCTGCCAAGTTAACAGCATCAAGCATGGCAGGCTCATGGGTGCAGAAGAACAGTCTTTAGTACTCATAGTTGCCCTGGATGGATAGGAAATAACTCTGTTACTGGTAGTGAATTGGTGAATAGGACCCAGCTTTCTGATGGACAGTAAAATAGTGCTGGGGCAAAGGCTAGAATGGGGGCTTTGGGGATCTAGGATGTTGCTCCAGCCTGCTGTGAACAGACGTGAGTGTTCAAACACAGTGATCATGGTTTCTTTGCAGTATGGGTGGACTCTCCTAGAACAGAGCTGCCCCAGTTACTTTCAATAACTCATCTACTTCTTGCGGTGACTTGTGGATGATAAATGTGCTAGTTAGTAGGGAACAAGAGGCAGCTGCCAGCACCAGGGGAAGAGTAGGCTCCTGGCAGCAGTCCCCATCCCCAGGCTCCGCAGAGCGTTGACAGAACTGTATGTCTCTAGAAATATGAGCTGGCCACCTCTCCAAACATACGGTTCCCTGGGCTCACAAACGTGAGGGAGGATAGACAAGACTGTGCCGAGGTGGCTCGGCTGTGCTCTGTGGACTTGGTGCTTTCATGGAAAAGTTTTAACTGTATTTACCGACTATGGTAATCCTTGTTTTCATTTCATCCCTCAGGTACAATCTTGTTTATGGGACAAATAAACAAACCTTGAATGTGGAAACAATGTTCTTCAAGAAGTAAACAGACTCACGTGACACACCCCTGTTCTGTTAAATATTTTGTACGCTACTCTCTGACTTCACTCAAGAGCTAGTTTTAACCACTGACTAGGTTTTGAAACAGGAGTCGACGTAGTTCTGGCTTTGTGGGGTAAAAATACAGATTGAAAACTACAGTATCTCTTCAAAATGTCTAAAAGATTCTCTGAACTACTGAATGGTTACCTATGCTAACAAACTTTTGAGCTTTTTCTGTATCTACTAAGAATTTTATGTATGGCTTTTGTGAGAGGATTTTAACAAAGAATGATAAACATTTTTATTAATATTGGTTTCTTCTTGTGTGTGGAAAAGGTCTAATTTTGTAGATACCGCCTGTCAAGATTACTTTTGGTTCATGAGTGTCTTGGTACCTGGATATTCTTGGTAGAAATAGATTAAAAAGTTCTAGCAACTTTTATTTTATATAGTGCATGTATCACTGAGAGTTTTAAAACTAATGTGGTGTTAGATACACATCGCATTGTCCTGTCTTACTGTAATGTAAACTTGTCATTGCTAGTATACACTTTCTATTGGATTTAAATTTTATATTTGTTTTTGTACAAAGGAAAAAAATAAAACTGCATTATGAACAGTCAGTGTTGTGGATCGTGGATGTGCTGATGGGTGTTTGGGGCCAGAGCCCTGTGAAGTATTTGTTTGAGACTTCCTCCTAAGGAAGGAACAGATTGGGTGGGTTTGTGAGAGTTTGTGTGGGGGTTTTTGGGGGTTTGTTTGGTGTGGTGTTTGGTTTTTCTTTCTTTTACTGCCTGCTGCAGACTTTTCTGCTGAAATCATTCTGCTGTGGATGAATTATCCATAGGTTCAGTATCTGAAGAGCAAACTTTTGGCATTTGCTATGCCCAAATTACTGCTAAAACTGCCATGTGAGGACATCTCAGTGCCCCTCTGGGACCCTTCTTCCTGCTCCCCGCAGTGTAGGTTTTATGCACATTTGCACATCTTCAGCCCCTTGCAGGGCTCGCCTGAGTGCAAAACTCTTCAGAAGATAAGCAGTAAATCCCTTTGGCTTGTCACAGATGGTTCTTTGTTTGCAGAGTTTGTGTGGGGGTTTTTGGGGGTCCGAGGCATGTGGTACTGCTCCTGTGGCGACCGAGGGATTTGGATGGAGAAGGTAAATCTTTGATAGTCGCTGCTTCTCCTAAGGGCGCGCTGGCAGCGAGAGGGGGCTGGCTGATGGTGGTCTGTGGGGAGAAGTTCTGCAGTTGGACAGACTCGGCCCTGGTGTAAGTAGCTGACACTCGCATGGATCCACAGGCTGGAGGATGGAGGAGTGGGAAGCCTCTCTGTCAGGTAAGAAAGAGTACAAGATGAAGTGGAAATGCTTCCAGCAGAACGTGTCACTGGTGGCCAGTCCTAACCCAGTACAAAACCCAGGATGAGATCTCATAATGTACTGACACAGGTAGCGCACGAGTATTGACTTTAGCAAGGGGAAGGGGAGTAAAAGAGCACTCCATAGGGAAAATGCCTGGCTCTTCCAGCTTGAGTTGATTACTGCAAACATCAAGAATAAATCTGGCTAGCTGTCTCTTACGGGATGTATTAGGTGCCTGGGAGATCCTCATAAGCTGGGAGAGAAGCTCTTGTGCTGCGTGCTGAGGGCTGGCTCTCCTGCTCTCGGCTCCAAAGAGGTGAATGGAGAAACCAGCACAATCTAGCTGTCTTCCTGCCTGGTTGAAGACACTGCAGGGAAAAAAACCCAAACCACCACCAACCCCTTCACCTCCAGAAAAGCACGTGCTTGATGAAACTAAGGACTGTGATGCTGAGCAGGAAAGCTCTCCTGACCTGACCGGCCTAGCCTTCGACTACTTCCATCTCGGGGAGGTAAGGAGCAAAAGTAATAACAGAATTGTTACTGGGCTTTGTACAGTTACGGTGACGCTTGCACTGGTTTGTCTTGGGTATGGTTTCTCCTGCAAAAATGGAGAAACGTTGCCTCACAGAAACCAGACAGCCAGGAGCTGGGCTGGACTTGAGAAGGCACGATGTGTGTGAGAAGTGACTACTGGGGTGCAAGGTGCTGCCTCAGGGCTCTGGAGCAGTGTGGGATTGTATTTCAGAGTAACAGCATTGCTATTTTGATAAGAAAATTACAATATGAGAATTAATTTGATGTTTGTGGTAAGAATTCCAGCATTACGGGGCTGGCACTCGAACTCCCGCAGGGCTTGCGCACAGCAGCAGCGTGTGCTCTCTGCCGCAAGCAGGCACTGGGATTACATTTGGGCAAGAAAAAAAAAAATGCGCTGGCATAAATTTTCAGGTTTGCAATAGCCCACTTTGTAAACAGCTCTTGGTCCCTTCTATCAGTCCTGAAATAATTTGCAAAATAATATTCATTGCTTAGAGAGCTGAACAGAGAGTAACTGGGGGCATTTTCTTTTTCCCCCAAGCAGGCCAAAGCTGGACAACGAAGAGCGCGGCTTGGCAAACGTGAAGGGGTTTATTCAGCCTGGTGGGGCCAGGGCTGCCTGCCTAAGCTGAGCTCTGAGCAGACTGATGGGGAGTCTCACGTGCAGCAGCTGCTCGGGAGCTTCAAGGTTGTGCGGTACGCGGGTGAAATACATCACCCCCTCAGAAAAAGGGGGTGTTATCTCTGCCACTTCGGATACTCCTAAGCAGAGGTTTGGGGGTTTTTTGTCAGTTTTTTTTCAGGAAAGACAAGTTTAACAAAAGCAGGTTTGAACTAAGACGCTGATGGTATTTACCTGTAAACAGGTTAATGGAGATCAGGATGGAGGGAATTAAAATACGAGCCTGGGAAGGAGGGGGTTAGGTTAGCTGCTAAAAACGTCCTTTTTAGTAATGCTTTAAAAACATGGTCTGTGCTCTTCGGTCCTGGGAGTTGATTCATATCAAATTTCCAGTCCTGCTCAACGCAGTAACTGGAGTTCAGTGTGATGTTTTGGTGTTAGGCTTCTGCTTACTGTAGGCTTATTAACCCTTACTCGAGCAGTCTGTTAGCTGCTCTTGAAAGGCTTTGGGCAATCTACCTGCAATCTGCAGAGGTTAGTTTTAGTTATTATTTTTCCTTTTCCTTGATATAAGGAATATCAAGCTTAAGGTGGATGCTCGTGCTCCTTGGGTCTGCTTCAATCTATTCCTCCTTTACTCCCAGCTACTTTGAAGTTGAACTTTGTCTTCACGGAAAAGCCGAGGTGGTTTTTGGGTCCCCCAGCCCTGCTACGCAGGCTGCCCTGCTCCCTCCTGGAGGGCAGGTGGAGGGCTGGGGAGGAATTGTCCTCAAGGAGGAATAGAGACAGTGAGACTGAATGTCTAAAGCTCATAACTTCATGATGGATCAGTAACTTGAAGCAGGAGCGTAACTCTGTGCAGAATTGCAGCTCAGGCGATCTCACTCTCTATCTGTGGTTCCTGGCTGTTTTCCATAGGTATGCCTCAGTTTCCCCATCTTTAAAAGTGGAGGTAACACATCCTTTGTAAATTTTTCTGGGGTGGAAAGCCCAGAGAGACTGATAGCTCCTCAGTAAATACAAGACTGAAGCCCTGGGCAGGGAATGATTGTGGAAAATGCTTGTGGTTACAATTGCTTTAGCCTAAAGACTAAGTAGGGAGGAAGAGTTTGGTAAAACTCGCCATATGTTTCCTGAGCCAGATTTGTAATGAAGAAAGTGGTTATTCATGAAGTAATTAACAGGAAAAATAGGTTATTAATCTGTTAAGCTGTGTCACAACTCTGTTTTCATAACTTCAGAGGGCTCTAAAAAAAAAGCTTGCTTTTCTTTTACAACTTCCACATTTCATTAGCGCTCTGTAGTTTTCAAATCTTGTTTGCTGGGCAGAGCCGGGAGCGTGGGGCAGATCCTCAGCCCATGTGAAGGGATAACTGCTGTTCATCCCTTGGCACCACACCGAATTCCCTGCCCGCAGCCTCCCCTTTAAAAACATGGCTGCGCTGCCTCCCAGCAGCAGAGCTGGTTAATAAAGATGAAAAAGAGAAAGAAATCCAGGCGCCTCTTTGTAAGCTGTGTTCTAAAAACTCTCCCGTGTGCTGTAAAGAAAAAGCCCTTTAGCTTAGCCCCAGCAGTTCAAACTGCACTTGTTTGTTAGTGATGCTCCTACTAGCTGTAGTGGTTGAAACCTGTCTAACAATAATAATTTACATTATTAGCGTGTTGCCAGGAGGCTGTGCTAGTCTTGTGTGACTGCCAGGAGGAGACAAGCCCCTGCCAAAGGCTGTAGGGGAGGCGGAAGGGGGATGGAGTCCCCGCTCCTCCCCGGGAGGCTGGTGCTGGAGCTGATGGCAGACTGCGGCTCTCCTTGCTCCCGGTTTGCTAGGCTTGCTGCCTCGGCCAGGTCACACTGGCTGCTCACACTCTCCAATTACCAGATGAGCATTTTGTGTGAGCTCTTGACTGACGATGCTTTTTGTGTGCCACAAGGACGCGGAGTCGTGTTGGGTGGACACTGCTGACACTAATGCAGCCATCTCACTGCTGCGCTGCTTTCAGTCTTCTCCATCCTCCACATCACCCTGAAGTTCCCAGGGATGCTATTTTTGCTTTCAAGGCCATGGTGGGGTTAACTATTATAATCAGGAAGATCGGACTCTATCGGTGATGTGTGTATGTGCATTAATGTGCTGACCTTTCCATTGCAACCTACCTCCATTGCACGATTTGCCCTGAGCCAAGGATTACCTTCCCGGAGGTTTTCCTGGCTGCTAAGCCCATAGGATCTCCCTGAAATATTGGATCTGGGCTCCTAATGCACCAAGTTCCCTGTAATTAAGCGTACCAGCTCCTGAAGGGTGTTTGTGCAACAGGGGCAGTGAATCAGATGCGTTTCCTTCGGGGCACCGAGCACCTGGAGCCTGTGGCCATCAGTTAATTATCCTGACTGTGGTGGCCATCAGTTAATTACCCTGGCTGTGAGCCACCCTGCCCTAGACCAAAGGCCTGGGCCTGTCTCCTTGGATCACAGGCAGCATTTGTTTCACTTCCAGGCTAATTTGTGCTGGCGGGTTTGGGATCTGAACAAGTGGTGGAGAGCGGGGAAGGCAGCGCTGTAGCTTTTGCTGCATCTGACCAACCTGGGCCGAAATGGTTGAGGTGAGGACATTCCTGCTATCGGCCTGTTCAAGGTCTCGCTGGTAGGTGTGTGCCCATGGGAAGCACCTCTGTCACCACATCGGAACACCATGTCACCTCTGGCTGCTCCTGCAAAATGCCCCTGGCCCTGGCTAGCTGCCGTGCTCCGCAGGCATCGCTGGCCGCTCCTGGTGGAGCAGGGGCTGTGCGCGTCTCTTTGAGCAGCAGTGCCACCAGCAGTGCTCTTCTTTGTACTTTGAATTGTTTTAGTTTGGATCTTTTTTTTTTTTTTT
>VXBO01003767.1:435665-471254 GCA_013400135.1 Rhinoptilus africanus | reverse complement strand
CGCAGCCTGACGGCGGCGGCCGGGCTCTCCCCGCGCCGCCAGCTGACGGGCGGCGGGCCGGGCCGGCGGCAACATGGCGGCCGAGATCCACTCCCGACCGCAGAGCAGCCGGCCCGTCCTCCTCAGCAAGGTCGAGGGGCACCAGGACGTGGTGAGCGCCGCGCTCCTCATCCCCAAGGAGGACGGGGTCATCACGGCCAGCGAGGACAGGTAAGCGGAGGCCGCCGAGGCGCCTCACGGGGCAGTGAGGCCCCCTCATGGCCCGCTGCCCGCCGGGGGCTTGGCCAGGGGCCGGGCCGAGCAGGGCCGGGTGGGCCCGGGCGCCCCCTTGGTGGAGGGTCGGGTTCGCTCCGCTCTCTCGGCGGTCTCCGCTCTGTGCGGGGCTCCCCCCCAGCCCTGAACTCCCCTCCCCCCGTCCCGATCCCGGCGCCTCCTTCCCCCGTGGCCCCGGAGCCCCCCGAAGCGGGGGAGCAGGGGGAGGTGGTAGCCGGCGGGAGGGTAACGCTGGGTTGGGAGATGTGAGCCGGAGTGGGGTTGGGGGATGGAAATCCGTTTTTACGGTCTAACTTTGCCAGGAGGCACGCAGCCATGACTCTTTGCCTGGAGCCACAAGGAAATAACCGAAACTGCAGTTCGAGGGAGGAAAGTAAGCTGAGCCGCCTTCCCGCCCTCCGAGGGAGGCAGCGGCTCGGCCCGCGGGGCTGCAGACAGCCTTCCCCCGGCCCTAGGAAAAAGCTGTTGTGCTCCACAGCAGGGCTTTCCAGCCCCTGCCAAGAGATGGGAAAGTACAGCTCGTTTGTGTGTGTAAAAGGGTTCTGTAACGAGCAGAACCAAAAACGTGGGAATGCGTTCTCCTCTTCCCTCAGCTGTGCTGGCTGAATCACCTGAGGGTACATCACTACTTCCCCTGTCTGCCAGGAGAGTTTGGAGCTGCCCGAGCTGCTTCAGTCCAAGCAAGACCGTTCTGAAAGGTCTCAAACCTGCTTCGTTGTGGCTGAAACGGTTCGGGGAGTGAGTTGGCAGATCTGCGGGAGAGAGGTGGTGATGGGCCGCTGAGGACAATGGTTTCTGGCTGGAAGGGAAAACGTCTTCAGAGTCTAATCCTGATCCTCGACAGTGGCTCACAAAGCATGTGAAACATCTGTCATGAAAGCTGGTAATGTCATTAAGCAGTTATTCAGACCAAATGAAAGTGGAAATGAGGAAGCAGGTAGCACAGAGGGTTGTTTACTAGAAGAGAGCTGAGGGGTCCGCAGTGTTGTGGTGAGAGCTGAAATTTCCCCCGTGCTACCTGGAAAGTGACTTTTTGAATGTGAAGAGCAGTAGGAGATGCTTCTTAAGAGCTCCTGTCCAGAAACTGTGACAGTGATTGAAAGGAACATGTTAAAGTATGAAAGTGCATTCTTTGAGAGATGGCTTGGTGGAGAGATAATTTTGCTGTTGTAATGTGAAACGCTTAAAACTGAATTTGCGTCTATTTTTGCATGAGTTCTCATTTGAAAAGCCTGACCTTGAGAGAAACAGTAGGTTATGAGTGCTGAAAGTCAGCAGAGCCGTGGTGGTACCTGAACTAGCAAACTGTCTTTTTTGACACTTTTTATTAGGTCAAGAGGAGCAAGCACACCAGCTAGCAGCAGCATATGCTGACCTTAAAAGTTACTGTTAGCCATGGCATTCAGGATTTGGGGGCAAGGGAAGAGATCAAGTGCAAAGGATGTGAACTTGTCCTGATTTAAGTAAAGTTTACCACATATTGTTAGTTTTTAATTAGCTGGCATTAAAGCAACAAAATTTTTGTAGGACATGTCATGATGCTCTTATGCAGATCAGGTAGAAACACTGTCAAATTTGTCATACTTCTCAGTGATCTGGTGATGTTAATATGATATTAAAAATGTGAAACTATAGCTGCACATACTGAAGTGGATTATCAGCACTTCTGAAAAATCAGAAAGTGCTAGTCTGTTTTCACTTTCTGTGGAGAGGTAGGAATGTGCTTTTCGTTGGCATGCTAGGAATTGTTTTCAAGTGCCATCTGAACTCTGTGGAAAACAAACAGTAGAAGTAGTTTAATTTGGAAGAGGAAGACTTAGTAAGTGGTTCCTTAAAGTGACTGATTAGATTCTGCCCCCCCTTCCTTTTTTTTTTTCCCCTGAAGATTAGCGCACTTAATTCTTATATGAGCTATCAGTTATCATCACTGAATTCTAAGGCCTGATGTACAAATGCTATAACTTTGGGGTAACTGAAGCTTATGTTGTTTAAAGGGTAGTTGAAAATATTTTTCTGAAGCACTTGGAGCCAGGCTCCTATTCCTCAAAGGTATTTTTTTCAGCCATCAGATTGGGTGCCTGTTGTAAAAGGCCATTAAAGTGCTCTGAAGTGCGCTAATATTAGTGTTAGGGTTGTAGTACCAACTTCAGTATGTGACAGAAATCTTGGTCTTCTGTCCCAAGCTTCCAGAATGCTGGAGTTTTGGGTGCTGGAAGTATCCAGCACAGAATTAGCACGATCAGAAGATAAAAGGCATATGTGCTTCTCAAACTGTACAATTAGATACTGACGTATTAAATATTTTCATGCTCTTAGATATCATAGTGTGCAATGTGCTCACTGAAAGATGGGTATTTAAGGTAAACAGAGTTTTGAGATTCCAGAGAACAGCATCTGGCTCTTCAGAGCTTGATTTTGCAATTTAGTAGGACTTCTTAGCGTTTAAAATGCAGTTTCCTGCATTTTAAGAGGTAAACTGCTTCCTTCAGTGTAGTAATACCTGCGTAAAACTAGCAGGATTTAAATCTTGACCCTTTGAAGCAGTAGTAGATACTGCTCCTCGTTGAACCATGGCAGTAGTTGTACCTAGCTTGCTGCAAGCAGTGATGCTTGGATGTGTTAGAGGTGTTTTCTAGCTTTGAAAGATGGTCTTGGTTGGTCTCTTCCCTTCCCATGGAAATGACTTTCTGTTGTATATGTTGGATAACAAGTTTTGAATGGGACTGAGCAGCTTCCTTTGTATTCTGCTCTTGTCTGCAGTTATTCTGATACCGTCTTAGTACTATGCAGGGTGGAGTGGGATGCACCCACTTTTTGGGCGACAGTGCGGGCTGAATCTTAACATGTTTGTGTTCAGTTTGTTTTGATGCACTTCTTGAAGGAGAGAAGAGGAAATGGCAGTCTTGAAGAGTTCATATCTGAGTTAAACCTGAACAGAATTTCATGGTACAGGCTTGCAGAGGTTTGTCTGTAACAGCCAATGCCTGCCACTAAACTTCAAGGTCTAATGCTGAAGGTTAGCAGTTTGTGTGCTTGGGCTGCGTTGATAAGAGCCAAGGATGCAGCTGCATCTTTATCTGGGCAAGTTCTGATGTCAGATATGGACCGGTGTGAAGAGAGCAGAGGCTGCTACCCACCTTTGGCGTGTATAAATTTCAAAGAGAAGCTTTGGACTCTAGATTACTCTCCTGTAGCCTGCCTTACTACGGGAGTTTAAACTTTCAGAAACTGTTCAGAAACTGTTTTACCTCTAATCTAGGATACCTCCTACATTAGATCAAAGCCTACTCGCTCATATATCCGTCGCCTGCAGTTTAGCATGTTGGCAAACTTTTTGCTCTCATTTGTTCTCTAAAACTGGGGTGTAGGTGTTAATACTGCATAACTGATTATGCTGCTAGCAGCAAGGAAAGTACAGAGTTCAAAAAACGAAAGAGCTGCTGTGTACAGCCCCTTTGAGCAGTATACCAAAAGAATAGGGCCAAAGTATTTTTTATTAAATCTTAATACAGCTAAGGCTGTCAGGTATTTCATAATAACCAGTTAGAGGAATGTGTTTACAAGTTAAGGAGTGAGGAAAACATTGGTGCACACACAAACATTCTCCAGAAACGTAGATTACCCTCTCGTTAGAGGAGTTGTAGTTCTTCCTATTTTAAACAATACTTCCTAGAATGAGAAGTAATGGTTCTATTCTTTTTGAGGGCACAAAAGATGCCATAGTAGATCTGTGAATACCAATAAGAATATAGCTCTTTTTTTGAAGTTTTGAAGCTGGACAAGGAAGCTAGAATACCAGCAGGAGTTAAATAGTTGATTTTCCCAATCTAATTTTTCAGCAGGATACTTGCCATCTGTGAAGCTTTCTCAGAACTTACCTAGAAAGGATGATTAACTCTGTCTCCCTACGGGCATCTTGCCCGACCCTGGCTCCAAGATGATGATTGGAATCATTGCAGTGTGTCCCTCAGCCTAGGCAGCCACTTTGGGTACCAGCTGTGACTTGGATTTGTCTGCTCCAGGCTGCTGTGTGTTTTCTCGAGCTGAGACAGGCCAGTGTGGGCTGCGCAGATCTGTGATACTGTCAGGTCTCTGGACTTTGCCTTGCCGTCCTTGCTCTCAGCAAAGAAATAACTAAGGCAAGATGAGTGTTGCCCAGCTGTAGCTGGGGATGCTGAGGGATGATTCAAGACCTTAAATGCAAGATGATGGCATTCTATTTACCACAGGCACGTCTCTAGAGTCACTAGCACATCTGAATGCTGGTATTCTGTGACCGTCAGCAGCGGCTATTGCATTGGAATTGATGCTTAAATTGCGATATTAGGGGTTTTTTTTCAGTTATGGAACTTGAATATATGTCAAAACTAATGTTTTAGTGAACAGAAAATTGATAAAAAGCATCAACTGCTAGCTGTGACCTTGAGCTTGCATTGCACTGTGATTAAACCAGATTGCTAACGGTGTTTTGGGAAGGCAGTCAATAGCAGTCTAAATACTTCTGGTTTATTTTGACTACCAGAAAAATGCAGTCTTCTGTTTTTGCTAGGAAAGCAATAGTCAGTGATTGATTTCAGATAGGAAAGCAATTCTTAGTGGTTTGAAGGTGTTGGGAAGATGCAGCGCGTGGACCAGGGCTGGTATAGTTGCGCAGTACTTGCAACAGTGCTTGTGCTGTAACAAGTTTGGATTTGCCTGCTAATGTTCCATCACTCCTTTCTCACAGACATACACGCATTTGGCTTTTAGGGGGCATCTTATGTAGCATGAGCACAAATACTGAACGCTGAAGGATTTTTCTCTCCTCTCAAACCCCAGTTTTTTTCTCCAGCACTGTTGGGTGCTTACTCTGGAAAAGAAACAGCAATTGAGGACAATAAAAATCCTCAGAAATCATTAAGGCTACACTCAGTATTGCTTAAAGATGGCCTTTGTGTGTGTTTCTTTATATTATGTAAAATAACCCCAACCAAACAAAAAACCCCCATTGAATTACTCTTCTATACCTGTGCACGCTCTCCAGCTGAAAGCAACTGTGGTATCAGTACTCAATGTTAGGGAAGTTTGGAGGGCTTTTTAAATCTTGTTTTACTTCCTCCTGCCACTTTCAGATATCCGAGTCTACTGTAGTATGTATCTGCCTCTGGGTGCTCTTTAATGAGTTTCGACACTTTTACATCCTTACTGAGACTGTTGTCAAACAAACCTGTGTCTTTCTAGGCCCCAAATGGGGAATGCTTAAGGAAAGGTGAGTGACAGCCAGCTCTTCTTGGGTAACCTGCACAGGCCTCTTCATTAAATAAAGACCAAGTTCTGAGAAGAGTGCTGAAGACTCTAGGGTTGATATGGAAGTTCTCATAATAAAACAGTTTTGTGGTAGAAGACAACTGTGGAAGTGCCATTGCTGGAGGACTTCTCTGGTTCTTCAAGCTAGAACTGTTATTTCACAAATTTGTTTGTCCTAACAAAAGCAGATGTACCACAAGAGATCTGTAGGAGAGAGAATCAAGGAGAAGGTTATTAATCGAGGCACAGGTTATTTGCTGGCTACTGTGAAACAATCTCTTCAAATGTTGCTCCGTCAGAGCTTTATATAAAGCTGTCTGTCAGCTTATCTTTGCAAGCATGAGGCTAGCGAAGTCTAAATCTTACTTAAACCAAAATAAGAAGCTTTCAGAAGTTAATTTTGCTAACTCTTGCAGCTCTATGCTTAGGCTCTCAACTTTAGTGAGGGACTGTACTGTTGATGATCAGTGCACAAACTATACTGCTAGGACGTTATTTACTTAGAAATAGCAAACCCTTGCTTCCTTTATATTAATTCCAAGTTTAATGTGATTGACCAGAATACTAAGAGGAAACAAAGTTTACTTTGGGAAAATCAGCAATGCATGATCTCAATCACTACAATAAAGTCCTGGCTTTTTTTATATCAAAAGCAATTACATGAGTTTTGACTAGAAGAGAAAGAGTTGAAATAGGAAGAGTGGAAGCTACCACCTGAGATGCTCAGAACAGTTTGAGTATGATGGAGCTGCTTTAAAAAGCGATTAAAAATCCGTTATAATGCAGAGGTGCTAACCTATGCTACTACTGGCATTTGCATCATAAGAATGACTTGAAAGCATTGTTTTTTTCTGTCTATCACATTACTAAGAAGTAGCAACTGCTTTTCTGAAGTGTTAAGTTTCTGATTGTGAGGGGGTGTGGATTACTGGGAAGAGGAAGTGATAGCTTTTAAAAGAGAGTCTTAATGCAAAATATTTAATGGACTGGAGTAATGTGCGTTTGCCACTGAACTGATGGAAAAGGAATTTGATTCAAAAGCTGAAAATTACTGGTTTGAGGCAGTGTGTATTCAGTTTTAGGAAAGGAAAGTAGTACGTTAAAGGTCAGCGTTGTCTGCTTTATTTTTAAGTTGTCTTTTAAAGAGTAGTCCTTAAATGGATTACAAAATGGGAATGCTACCTTTATGTCATCAGCCTGAAAAATTCTAGTCTGGATGCAAGATACAAGTCCCCTCCTGTGCTCTTTTTGTTAAACTCTTACTGGCAATCCTATATGATGTTTATCAAATCTATCTGCTAGGGTTTTTTTCTAAAAAATTCTAAATACCGGGCTTGTTTTTGTCTAAAAGTAAATACAACAAGTCATTTCAATGAAGTCTCTTGGCAATGTTTCCAGGTACACATGTTTACAGATCAATTAGGTTTCCATTTAGGAATAAGGAAGTTGGATTTAAACAGTAACAAGAAGGTAAACAATGGTTTGGAGAGGAAATTTCAAGTAGACTTAAAATAACCTTTGCACCGTCTACATGTGTGCTCTTAACTTCTTGATGTAGATTCCCTTCAAATGTGCCTATGGTTGGAATGTTTTTAATTGACAGTAATTTTCCACTTCCTTGCTGATTCTCTTATATCCCTCCTCCCAGGATTTGACAGTCACGAGAGCGTTATAATGCTAGATGTTCTCAAGACTGTTTTTCCTTTTCTTCCATGGCCTAATTCTGGGTGGTTACAAACCGAAATCAGTATTATAAAGAGCCTTAGTGTGCTTCCAAGTTGTCTTGTCAACTTCCTTCAATTCCTGTTTGACTGGCTAATAAATCCTGTTCATATTTAGGCCAGAGGAGTAGTGGTGCTAACATTGCTTGTCCGTTGCATTTGTGAGTGAGAGGAGTAGAGGCATGGCTCGGAGGAAATAATACTGAAATAGACATGATGTACTCCATGGATCCATACATCAATATTTGGGGATGGAGATGTCAGTATGTGCTGGTCTGAAGGGTGCGGTGCTTCTGTTACTATTCAGTATATGGCTTGCTGAAGGATGAGTTGCACGGAGAAGCTGTTAAAAATTCAAAAGTTCAGACTTCCATAATGGAACGATTTGTGATTCTTTTTTTTTTAAAACATAGCAAACACTTAATCTTCTATAAAACAAACTGTGGCTTGCTCTGCCAAAGCTGGAAAGTTCCTGAAACTTGAATTTGACTTAAATCAGCCAGAGCCAAGAAGGAATTAAAGGAATGCAATATGTAGCAATTTCTGAGGTGGGATGAAATGGTATTTCCATTTCATACTTACTGAGACTCAATGTATAAATAGTTTTGAAGAAAACCCTTCATAATTCAAGGGCGGCTATTCTTAGTACTATTATTTTTGTTATGTTAGAGTACTATCGGTATACTCTTATCTCTATTATGTTTGAGTATCAGAAAAGCTAAGATGATTGGAGCTGCTACATAAGTAATGAACTTGTTCAGATGCAAGGGGTGATGTATGTGCTTAAAAACTCTCTTCTCCCCGGTCTCCCCATGACACAGAACAATACGGGTATGGCTGAAGAGAGACAGTGGACAATACTGGCCCAGCATCTATCACACCATGTCATGTAAGTACAATGCTGAGATGGTAAGTGATGGCCAAGCATAGCATGGGGGTTTGTACCTGTGCTGTGGGGGTGAATACCTCCTTCTCATTTCCCCAGGTGCTTGATTCACTCAGTGATCTTACATTTGGGAACTCTGCAGCAACTCTAGCTCAGTCTTTAATTTGATTGCGTAGTGGGCGAGATCTAAGGCAGCATTCTGTTAGAACCAGATCCTTCATCAGATAAATCACTGTGTGGATCTGCAGCTGAAAATGTCTCAAATGCTGGTAAATAACTCATCTGTTAGAATAAGCATGCTTTTCAAATCACTAGCTGAAAGTTCAGACATACCAAGGCGTGCTTTTTTTTTTAAAAAAAAAGCATTTAGATTATTAAAAAATCAATACTGAGTAGGAGCTTCAGTGCTGAGTAGATCTTGAGCATCACTGTGCTTTTTGGATTTTGAAACATCACTCAGCCTGGATGCTTTGCTGTAACTTCTTTAATGTAGAGTTGCCGCCTACACACATACCACGTATGAAAAGAGGGAATACAATGACAAAATAAAACATTCAAGCAAAGGATGGTCTTCGGGATGACAATTTCTGAAGTAATTTGTATACAGATGTTAAATGAAGACCAAAGAATTGGACTCCTTGATGTTGTGTATTTTCAAGATGCAGGCTGAGTAGCCTAGGATCTAGATTAGAAATGCCAACTGTAATCTTTTTTCCTAATAGTTGATCTAAATTACAGCAGTTGCTCCATGTATCACTTTTCTAGATAGACCGTTCAGATTGTGCTCTGAAAAGGTTTATACAATATAAAGTGTGCCTGTAGGTAGTTCCAAGTGATGGACTTGTCCTTATGCAATATGATCACGGAAATATTCCAGACTGTCCTGTCTGGCTTTAAATTTCTAGAAACACCTTCACAGCCACGCTTTCTGAGGGTCTTGGAGAAGAAGGTATTGATTTAGAACACTGTATCCTTCTCATCCTTGTAATTTACAAGTTTAATGAGGACGTTCTTCAGTGAAATTTTTTCACAAAATTTTCATTAGAACATTTTATTGTAATTTTGTTGTCAGTGCTTTTCACATCTACTTTTAGCCCTTAATTTTAAACAGGAACGTAGGTCTGTAGGGCCCTTCTGCTAAAAGAGATTGTATGTAATCTCAAAAACACAAGTCTCCTTAAAGGTGCAAAAGTTGACATGCAATTACCTATTTCTGTCTAGCACTTTACTCTGTCAAGAACAGGATATTGTTCTTGTATATGACTCCGGGCTCCATTTGAGGTAATTTTAAGGAGCTCAAGTTGTTAAGGGTAACTAGCTGCACATGCTGTTGCTGCTAGCTGGGCTTTCAGCCTGTGTAAAATTCCTCTTAGTGAGGTGCACCTTGTGGCAGGAAATCATGGTTGCATATGGTTCCTGGCGGTGTACCTTTCCTCAGCTTCACGTATGGGAATTTCACTGTCTTACTAAGGGATGTTATCTGTGACTAATTTTTATCGAGCTACTTGGTCTTAAACAGCTTTTGTCCTGAGTGAAAGAATTGGTTTTAGTAAGTCACATGCATCGTAATACCTCTGTTTCAATAACTGTAACATGCTTGCTTTTTTTGGCAGCACCGTGTTCAGCCATGGCATATCATCATGACAGCAGACGAATATTTGTAGGCCAGGATAACGGAGCTATCATGGTAAGTTGCTGTGACTTTTCTTCAGAACGCAGATTAGAATTGCTTAGATTGTCTGTGAGCACCAGGTGTTGCTGGCAGCTGATGATTTGTTTTCTTTCCCTTCTTTTTGGAATGCAGCTACTACTAAATGGCTGAACTTCTTGGCAGTTCACCTGAGATGTACATGGGAGGACCGCAAATAAACAAAGGGCTCCTCTGTCTAAATGTGAGCCCTCTAGCCTCAAGAAGTCATTGAGCCATTGGTGTAGTGGTGGACCCAAACTAACGCACTTTGACAAAGAATTATTTTGAGGAGTACATTAAGCTGGGCAGAGTCCCATGGCAGCGGACTAACAGGGGTTGTGAACTGCAGCTAGTTTGCATCTAGCCAGAAGTGTGGTTCTGCCTGTATGTTGCCATGCATATGTGTCTGGATTTTCTTCCAGACATTTCAACACTATCTCTAAAATTACAAGAGGCAGGATAGGTTTTGTTTGTTTCTGGGAAGTCTTCCCTCTGTCTTTCTGTACTCTTGCTGTAATGGCTCTACCTCTCCTGGGGAGCAAATACGTATGTTATAACAGAAAGTGGGTCTGTGTTCTTCCCCTCTTGGCAGAGGAGGTGAATCTTGTGACTCTCAGATGCTTTAATGGTTTCCTTTCTGTATGAAAATAAGGTCAAAATAATAACTGTCCTATAAGGAGCCAGGATACTGCATGAATGTCATAAATAGTGATTCCACTGATAACTACTGTGAATAGCCTATACAGAACTACACAGAATAGTGATTCTATTGAAATTGTAAGCTGAGACTGTTAAAATTTCAATGAGCCTAATGCATCAAATAGAGAATACTCTCATTTAAATCAATCCATTATGAAGTCTCAGATACATAAATGCTGAATTCTACAAGATACCGTTTTGTTTGTTCCTCCTGGGGACAAATGAGATCTTACCTCTCCCTATAATCTCCCTTCAGTAAACTTGATTCTGAAAGGATGCTCCCTGTTGAAAATGTAGTTCACTAATAACCTTAATTTACAGTTGGTTTTTCAGTGTGCTGTGCTCCAGCTGGAGAAACCACTCGTTTTTAGTGAGGTATATTGCTCCTATGCAAATTTTGGCCTGCTCTTGGTTACTGTTCTTTTTTTTGGTATTAATATTGCTTATATCACTGCTGTATCTTTTCTAATGGTTCCGCTTTGCTTTTAGGAGTTTCATATTTCAGAGGACTTTAATAAGATGAACTTTGTGAAGACTTATCCAGGTAAACTGTTAACCAGTGTCTACAGTAACATTTGTGTGAAGGGGAAGCATCTAAAATAGTTGTGAAACGGGACAACGTCACACATTATTAAAGTCCAAAAATGCTTTAAATCTGACTGACCTTCTAGTTGTTGCTTAGTTGAGAGTAACTGCCATAAGATAAATGTTCTGTTATTGAGTAATCCTCAGACAGCTGAGTCTGAGTTGCAGTCATTAAGTTCAGTACATTATTAGCCTGCAAGTGTAATGAGCCAGAACTAGTGAATGCAGATTTTGCTCTTGAAGTGGAGTAGTTGTACTGCATGAACGTTAGGGTAAGAGCTCTCTAAAGGGGTATTTTGGTGTTTGCAATTTTCATCCTTACTTTCTGTAATCACTGGACTTGATTACTTCTAGCTGAAGGTAAGAGTCCTTACCTTCTCTGTCATCTTGAGAGCAATAGGGATGAAAAAGATCTTATTTTTCTGGTATGTGGGGAATACGGATTGTTCTAATAATTATGGAGAAGCCAACTTCAGCATTTGGCTGCACATCTCTAAAAGAAATACAAAACTTGATTGCTGGTTAAAATTGGAATATTGATGTGAAAGGCCTGGAGGAGGCTCTTGAAGACTGCAGATTCTGTATCGAAACAAAGTGCAGTTTGTCTTACGACTCCCTGACACTGATAGAAGCAATGTTCTGGCTTAGGAGAAAAAGACCTTGTTCTTAAAGCAACAAAACCTCCCTTTATCCTAAGGAAGATGACTTGACAACTCAGTCGAGAGAAGTACTTGCATCTTGGGAGCCAGGAGGGGCTTCTCTCTGATGCTCATGTAACTTCTTGCTTAGTGGCAGCATTTGGAACAAAGCTGGGTGGGCTTTGCTTTGCTGTCACATGTAGCAGTTTGAATGCCGTGGACTAGTTACACTTCTGGTGCTTAAAAGTGTGAATCATAGAGTCACAGGACGGTTTGGGTTGGAAGGGACCTTACATATTGTCTAGTTCCAGCCCCTCTGTCCTGGGCAGGGACCTTTTCAACTAGACCAGGCTGCTCAAAGCCCCATCCAACCTGGCACTGAACACTTCCAGGGGTGGAACATACACAGCTTCTCTGGGCAGCCTGTTCCAGTGCCTCACCATCCTCACAGTAAAGAATTTCTTCCTAATATCTAATCTAAATCTCCCCTCTTTCAGTTTAAAACTGTTACCCTTTGTCCTGTCACCACGTTCCATGATAAAGAGTCCCTTCCCATCCTTCCTGTAGGCCCTTTAGGCAATGGAAGGGACTGTAAAGTCTCCCCGGAGCCTTCTCTTCTCCAGGCTGAACAACCCCAGCTGTCTTGGCCTGTCCTCATAGGAGAGGTGCTCCAACCCTCTGATCATCTTCTCAATCTGGGCATAGCTCCTCTGGGGTCAGCAGAAGAGGTACTTAAAGCAATTAAGGTTTTTGGGTGGGTAACATTCTCCCCAGAATTTCTGGCCTAACTAGAGGAAGCAGAGTGTTTGCCTGCTTCTTAACCAGAGCATCTTGGGTGTCTGGGCTGAACTCAGCTTCTCTCTCTGTGGGAGAAAGGCTTAAATTAGCTGACATGTTTGGTTCACTTAAGCTATTCAGAAGGCAAATACCAAACGGAACAATGCTAACCCTTTAATTCAGCCTAGAGGCAAGTATAATATGGTAAAAACGCCTCCCTGGGGCATTGCTTAGTTATCATCTTCAGCCTATGTCTCTCTGAATTAAAACATAAGAATGCATCACTTTGATTTTAAGGAAAAATGAGCCAGAATCTTTTTCTTCCCACAGCTCATCAGAATCGAGTGTCTGCTATCACTTTCTGCCTGGTGTCAGAGTGGGTTATCAGCACTGGTCATGACAAGTGTATCAGCTGGATGTGCACCAGGAGTGGGAGTATGCTGGGGAGACATTACTTCACCTCTTGGGCTTCGTGTCTACAGTATCCTTTGAAAAATGATCACTACCCTGAAAATGGAGGAGTAATTTGTTCCTTTAGCTCAATCTGTTGCCTCCTTTTCATGGAAAAAGCTAGAGTGAAATCTCTTGCAAGTTGGAAAACCCTTATTCTGATTAGATGTTTAATACCTTTATCTAACAACAACTAACAGAAATAGTAGAAGGGGATGTTGTGAACTTGAGTTGCAGAAATGGCAGTGGGTACTAGTTCCTAATTTTGAAGGGTTTGTCTGTAGCATCTTGTGGAAGTGACTAGTAACTGTATCTATAGCCTGGCCTGTATACTTCCTTGGCAAGTTAGTTTTTTCAACAAATGCCGTTCTGCATTTGAGTCATGCTAGAGCATAACATCATGAAAACGCTTTAGACTGCTTTAATTTTTCTGTCTTTGCTCATCTTTTCTAACTTGACATTGAAACTTTATTCATTACTAGTAGTAATTTGTCTGTGTGCAGTTTGCTTTCTTGCAAATTGCCTTTAATTTCAGCAGATGTAGAGTAGGAACACCAGTTGTCTATTCAGCTCTAAGTACTTCAGGGCATTCTTTATCCTGTGTAAAAGACTTAAAAACCTAGTAGCTTAAAATTTAGTTCATATGCGAAAACTTTTGAGCATGAGTTAAATGCTTTAAATGTTAAACCTATTTTTTAGCACTTGTTGACGATGTGGCCCGACAGTAATTGGAGGTACTGGTTGGTGTATCGGGATTAATGGTGGTAATGTTGTAGAAATGGCACGATTTAAAAGCTGAAAGAGGTCAACTACATCTCCTGAAAAAATAAATACCTCTCTAGAACTGCTGTACTGTTAAGAAACTAGGGGGAAAGCTAACCACTTAATTGCCTGCAGCATGTCTAGCCTTCTGAGGTCTCCCATCTGTGCAGACCCTGCCTTACTGACTGAAGAGCTGACAGGTTTGTATTGTACTGTTGCTCTTTTTTGCTGTCCTTATAGAGTTCAAGGGCTTTGTGTCCCACAAAACATTTAATGCAGCGCAGAACTGGCTTAATACTGGGGGAGTGTGTGTGTGTTAGGAGACCAGCTCACAGAACAGTCTGGTGCCTCTGAGCCTCACTGGTTGAATTCAGTGCTAATGCTATTGCAAATAATGGAACTGTTTATTATGAAAACAGAGAAAAGAATATGACCTTTTCTATCAAGGTAAAAATAAATTTCCACTGAAGACCATGGCATTTGAAAATGCATTGTAATTGATCCTGCCTTTGGACTTGGGTTTGGAAAAACTAGCTTTCTGCTGTGTGTACTAGGTGCTTAGTCTTCCTATCAGGAGGTTCTTTGGGATTTATTTGTTAATGATCCTATGTGTAAGTTTCTGAAAAACACAGCACACTGCCTATTCTTTACTGGATTATTGGGGATAATGCGAGCCTGAACTTCCAAGATGAAGAAAGGATCACATGTTCAGGGACTTAGGGGATTTGTTGAAAGCAAATTGTTTATCTCAGGATTCTGAAGGCTCAAGAGAGATTTCAGAATGTCATCAAATGACAAAACCTCTGCTTTTTCACTTGTGGTGGTGGGCTTTTTGGTACAGTGACTTTTTAAAGTTAGTCTTTTCTATTGCTTACTATAGACTATCTTGTTAGCTGCTGCTTGTGGTTTTGTGTGGCTCCAGGAGGACAAGTGAGTTGTTCCACAACTCTTGGGCTATGTAGTATCAGCAGCAGGGGCTTTTCATAGCTCTTGCTTATATCCTGAATAGCAAAAGCCCTTTAAAGGTGGCAGATGATCTGGTCCCATCCAGCTTGCTGTGCTTTAGTTTCTGGAGACAGTAATTACATAGTGACAAAAAATGAATATCAGAAAATTGTTACAATGTGTAGTGATTTTACCAAATATGCCGCCTTGTTAATAGATCCCATGTTAGGATGTGGTGTGGCTTTTATGTCAGTGTTAAACGAGAGAACTCTTTCTGAAATACTGTTCAGTCTTCAATGCCGTGGTGAAGGACCTGCATCAGTAAACTTGAAAGTGCAGAGAACAGAACAAGAAATTAGATTGTCTCACCTTCTCAGTAGCTAGAACGTTGGGAGTGTACTTCCGCTGTAAGGTAAACTAGCTGTGGAGGGTCAACATCTTCATATCTAAGTTTTCCTGTCCTGGTGCATCAACCAGTATAACGTGCTAGAAAACTAAGAGTTTATGGGAGCAGGTACTAGGTAAGACTGAACGCGCCCAGCGTCCAGTGAGGTGCTCCTGATGGTAGCTCTGCACTGCAACAAGTAGCCTGAGGAGTTCTGGCATCTCTTTTAGAAGATCATGAGTGTATTCGCTAAATACCTGCTGGAAACAGTGTAAATCTGCTTGGCTTGCCTTAAACTAGGAGATGGATTATCTCATGGCTTCTCCAGTGGCTTTCTGAAATATTTTTTACTTGTTTTCCATACTGTCTTTCTTGCACATGTAAGGAAGGGTGAGGAGAAGAGAGGAATGAAAAATGTTTAACTATTACAGTCTCCAACCCCTTTAGAAGGAGTTATGTAAATCTGGCATATTAAAATGTTCTTTTCCAATTTGTTTAGACTCTGTAGCTGACAGCTGTGCTATCCGTTTCAGTCTTGCAAAATACTCTTAAAGAATAAATGAGGCTTCTCCTTGACTGGCGTTCAGATATGATTATGAAACTCGGCATGCGTTTGTTGGTGATTATTCTGGACAGATCACTCTCCTGAAGCTTGAGCAGAATACATGCTCAGTTATCACAACGCTCAAAGGGCATGAAGGTAAAGTAACTCTTCCTCTAAATTCCACTCCATCCAGATTATAGTACCTCTTTGTAAATCAGGGTGAGGCATTCAGTTGGATATCTACCTCTTAAGGATAGATATCAAATAAACAACTAATGCAGGGTAGTAGTTATCAAAAGTTGTACATATGACTGTCTCTTAAAGAGCAGACACATTCTTGCTGAGGAGAAATCTTCGCCTTATAAATACTCATAGGTATTTTTATTATAGATGAAAAATAAAGGTGAACATATGCATTGAATTAAACACAAGTTATCCACTAGATGGCCACCTTTAAAAACTTTAGTTTCCTTAACATTGGAAAGAAAGGATGAGAATGTGTTACTTCCCCCCTCCCCTGGAGACCTTGTAGTACTATAAAAATAAGTAAAGCAGCTTTAGCAGCTCCCAGTCTAGATTCTGAAATGCCAGTTAATTCTTCCCAATGCTGACTTTGATGTTCTGATCAGTCTTTATGAGTCCAGTTCAGTTTCCTATGTTTAGCTGAAGCTAAGCTATATGCAAGAAATTTAGAGAGCCTTTGAGAATCAAAACTGTCTAGCCAAAGACAGATGTCTCATCCTGTGTAGTATAGGTGAAGTCCTTATATCAAATAGTCTGTAACATGATATGGAGCCGCTGTCTACTGTAATGAATAAGGCAAGAATGCAAATCACAGAAGAATATGTAATTTAATAATATACTGAGAGAGAAAACAAGACTTAATGCCTCTTCCCATGTGGTACTGGCAACTTTGAAATCAGATGACTAGTTTGGGTAGGGCTGAATTACTGGGTCATAAGTGTCTGACCCACTGGAAAAGGCTGCCTTGTTTAATAGCTGTAAGTATAGAGTAGACTTTGTTAAAGCTGGGTAGACTCCTGATTTACAGATGATTGCAAAATGATAAAGCTGGCTTTGAATGAGGGAGGCAAGTTGAGATTTTCACAGGATAAATGCCTCTTCTGCTTTCAAGCAGAATTTCAGATTGTTGCAGTTAAGAGCAAAATAATTCTCCTGGTCCTAAGAGACTCCTTTACCTATGTATGCTTTTGCACTAGTCTGTGTTAAAATGCAGCTCCTTGATAGATGATATTGTTAGTCTGAAATCAGTATGTCTCGACATGGCACTCCTCTTGAGTTGTGGTGGGCTTCCAAGGACCAACTTCAGCAGTGCTGTAAGCATGTAGACAGCTTTGCCTTTTATATAAGTTCCCTAAGGGGACTGTGATCCTGAAAACAAGAATTGATCTAGTACAGAAGTTGATTAAATTTGATGGGCAGGAACAGGTTTTTCTTCAATTGGTGTAATAGTAGCTCCTTCAGCTTTTTTTTTTTTTTAAAGCAAAACAGATTATGCATAACCTTTTTTTTCCATGGTATTTGCATAATATTCTCCAGGCCTGGTTACTCTAAACTTGAGTGCAGTGGTGTTTGCCAGTCTTCAAAAGTCTGACTTCATCTTGTTTCCTTCCTAGCTCTTGCCTAACTGTGACTTCATAAGCAAGCAAGGTTTGCTTTGCAATCTGAATGGTTTTAGAACTTGTCCTTCAACAGTCAGCTTCCAGAATTCTCCATATTTAACAGCCTACTCTGTGCAAGGCTGAGATAATACTCAAATCCGCCTTTTATGGTGCGAATGGTCACTGTTGTCTCAGACACAACTGCTCCCAAATGGGTCAGTCTGCAAATAGTGTAGCCCTAAAGGAGGCAAGAAAAATATCCTGCTCCAGAGAGCTGGAATAGACTGATTTGGGCTGTAATTACCATTCATCTTGCTTTCAGACTAATAAGGCTTTTGATGACAACTAAGCAATGGAAGGACGCTTTAAAGGGGAGGCTGTCTGTGGAGAATAAAATGTTCAAGCGCCTTCAAAACTGTAGGGAGCACGAGTGACATTACCTCTTCAGTCTCCTGTCTATGTTGCCATATATATGGGTTTAGTATAAGGCTGCTACTGTCAGATGACTTGTTTCTTTCTATGTCTGACTAATGAGGCACACAGCCAGGTTGGGCCTTCTGAAATCTAGTTTTGTGATTTAGTACGTAGTGGCCAGATTTGATAGTAGCAGTAAAACTCACTTAGTTTATTATTGCAAGTATTTTGAAGTTGTAAATAGTTATGTGAGTGAGTTGATTTACCTACGAACACTGTGTGCTGTCCTGCAGCCACTGTACAATACTTACTGTATTGTAGGTACTAGTCTCTGCTTGGCAAGTTTTAGTATTTTTCATCTTCCAAAGATTGCATGGCAGCCTGATGACTCTTAACAACTATCTAAATACAAGAGGCAGAAAGCTAGTAACTCAAACTTTCTGGCTTATTCTTTGCATCTAACTTTCTTCTTAGAGATGTTTTGTTCTATTGTCAAATGTTCTTTGTCTCTCTAGCAGGACTGTATCTTGCTGTTGCATGCTGTCCTTTGCCTTAAGGCTTTTGGTACCTGTTACTGTCGTAAGGGAGTACCTCAGGTTTCACTTTAGCAGCCCAGAGAACATCATTATGCTGGGGAGTGACTCCCTTAGATCTAACTGCAGAATGTTCTTTCCTAGGAAGTATTACTTCCCTGTGGTGGGATCCTGTTCAACGACTGCTCTTCTCAGGTGCCTCTGATCACAGCATTATCATGTGGGATATTGGCGGAAGGAAGGGGCGAACACTGCTGCTCCAGGGACATCAGTATGTAACGGTGTCTTATTTTTTCTACATGTTCTGTAATGGACCCAGAGTCCCAGGAAGACTCAATAGCATGGCAAAATACCCGAATCCTTGTGAATAATGGAGAAAATAACCTTTCGCAGAACTCTGAAGACTTTGAGGGGGAAGAAGGATAATCAGTACTAGGAAAGCATTACTGATAAATCCTTTTTTTGCTCATGTTTGATACTTCCAAACCATGGGTAATGAGAACATAACATAAAAGTAGGTTATAGAAAGAGGTGGGTAAAAGTCCTAAATCGTCTTGCTTGGACTTTATGTAAAAGTTGCATGCTTCTGTATTGTAAATACTTCCTTGAGTTGCCTGTGAGGGTGGGGCTAGAAACTTAATGTGTGAGCACATTTGTGTACCCATGTAGAATAAGTTTCAGTATGTCCCTGTTCTCTGTCTGTCAGTGAGGTGATAAACTGATCGGTTAAATGACAGGGGGTGGGTCTCAGCTTCAGAAGAGCACGTCACCTCTCCAGAGTTCTGTGGGATTAGGTAGTTGTCTGTACTTAATCAACTCTTTGTTTTTACAGACACATAACGCTAGCTGCCATTTTTGAATCCAGGGCCTTATGTCAGTCTGGCAGGCAGTTCACCACTGAAGATATAGTCTACTTAGATACGCAGTGGTAGTAGAGATCTTGTTTATGTTTAAAGATGTATTTGTATAGTGCGTTCTCCTTTTGTCTAATTCCATAGATGCCTCCATCCACCTTTGATCAAGATTGATAGCCTTAGCCCTAGAACTCTTGTTAAATCTTGAGGATTTAGTTTTATGGCTAAAGAACTAATAATAGAGTGACTGGAGGACTTTATACTGCTGTTACTGCTGCATCATGTGTCCTGGTGAAGACTTATAACACTGTTAGTTTCTCTTCAAACATCACACTTAGCATCAAACTTCATACTGAATGGGAAAGTAAGTTCTTCTAAGAAGCAGAATGGCTTTTTTAATTCAACTTAGATGTTGCAAAGCAGTCTAATACCATTGAGATCCTTTGTTTAGTTTCTTAGGGTAGACTTATTTTGCCGTGACTTTATTTAGGATTAAACTGTCTTACTGGTGAATGCACGCTTTGCTTTGCAGCTACAGACTTACATGCTGTGACTTGATAGCAAGAGTGGAAGCTCCATCTGCTTCCTATATCTTGAAACAAATATTTCTTTTTATTTTTCCAGTTGGCTCTGTTTTGATAACTGGCTCCTTGCCAACACAGAAGAGAGTTTGCATGCACACTCTGAACCAGTTGACACTCAGCTCACTGTCAGTGCTTACTGCCAGCAAATGTTAGCATGGAACTGTACCTCTGGTATTGTGGTCAAGGCTGTAAGAACACTGCTCTAGGCAACATCCTGATGCTAAGGTAGTGCTTAGGTGACAGCATCTCTTCTCTCATCTTCATAGCTCTGCTTAGACTTAGTAAAGTGTTGGAAATCAGTTTTGGATTCCTAGGTAGCTTTACAAGGATAAATCGGGGTTTTCTGGGAAACTAAGCTTTGTTTAAATACCTATGGGTAAATAGCGTCTACTTTGTTTGCAGTGACAAGGTGCAGGCTATCTGTTACATCCAGCTGACACGTCAGCTGGTATCTTGTTCAGCTGATGGGGGAATTGCTGTTTGGAACATGGACATCAGCCGAGAAGAGGTAAGGTCATGTCCTAGATCAAAGATTTTATTGTTTTTATTCCCTTTTTGGAGGCTGATGTGGCTTTGCTTAGTCAGTTCTGCAGGCTGTTGTCCTCCTATTGCCTGCAACTTAAGGGTGAATGAATAATGTTATTAAAACCTGTTCATAATGTAGAGTATCAGTCCCCAGACAACGTATTTTTTTAAGATCTCAGTACACGGCAACCACGCCTGCCATGCACATTCTTTCTGCACCAGTTCATATCCATCAGAGGAGCTGAAAAGACATATTACTGCTATTGTTGGTTAAACCATAATTATAGGAATTAGTTTTTGTTGTCCCCATAAAGCAGTATTTAAGGCTCAGCCTTCCTTGCCCTGTTGCTTTTGCTTAAATGCAAGCGTCACGGGTAAGAACTGTTTTTCTGATATGTGTTAGGCCGTCACCTTAAACACACTGAATGCTGCATGTGATTCTCCTGACATTTTCAGCATGATGATCTCTCTCCAAAACTTCTGTGATACTATGAATCTTTGTAGTTGCAAGGAATTGGCTTAGAATACAATTGGGAAAACAAGATGTGGCCATTTTTCTTCTGGATCTGCACACAATAATTAAGGGATCTTCTAAATAATAGATGGTTTTAATGCAATTAAAATAATACGGTTAACTTAGAACACCCATGATGTCTCAGAACTCATTAGAAAAACATAATCAAGCCCAGTCCAAAAGCAAAGAAACTAAATGCTTGAGGAATGATGAACATACTGCCTCTGAAGCATTAGCTAGCAAGTCATGTTGTAGGGTATTTTCAAATACGCACTAGTGCACGTAAGACTAGAGGGCAAACTTTTTTGATTAAAAGGAATGGTAACTCCACCAATAGCCATACCATTGATCTTGGGCAGTTCCAACTGTGTGTTGGTAACAGTGTTAGAAGTGTTAGCAGGTTTTTACTTCCTATTTAATGCCCAAATAGGAGGATATCCTGGTTTTCTGTTAGAGGTAACCAGAAAGTGGATTGTTATCTCAAAAATGCTATTAAGTGAAAACTGCTATTGTAAGTAACTGAAAGAAGTAATATGAAACCTCTCACTTGGCAGAGAGGCGACTCATTTTTCTCTACTTTCCTTCTGACCCCCCATGCTGGAAATCTTACTCCCCTTTACAATGTATTCCACTGGCATGGGGGAAGGAAGGGGATGCAGCCAAGGCTGAAGATGTAGGAACTGGACATCTGGTATTAATAAATCTTGATGGTGAGATGGTGGTGCAACTGACAATACTATTGTTTTATTACTATCAACAATGGATGTGAGTGAATTGACAAGAAAAGCTGCTTTGTTGTTCCAGCTTTCTTCCTCTTGCGTTTCGGGGAGACTCCCCCATCAGATGTGTAAAGTTGTATAGAATACGCATGTTCTAATTCAAGTCTATGTATGAAAAATATTGTGCCTCTCTGTCCCTTACAAGGATGCTCAGTTGAAGTATCTGAGAATGTTGAAATGTGTGAAAGTTATAACTATTTTCATTTGTCTGAGTCCATTTATGGCAGGAAAAATATGTGGGTGTGAGAAGGGATGCATAATGAAGATGTGGGCAGGATGCAAAATGCAGATGAGTGCTTAATTATTTCAGAGTGCAATTCTAGGGAAGAAGACAAAATATTTACTTCAGAATTTACTTCTGGACTTCCCCTCTTAGAGGTGATGGCTGCCTCACAGCTTCTGCAACTTGGATTACACTAGCCCTTAAAAATTATCTAGGCAACCAGAGCAGCAGTCTTTGGATGCCTGCAGCAAGTTTAATAACTTAGATGTTTGAATTAGTTTTCTTATTAAGACAGTAGCATAACATGCTGTTGCAGGCTTAAAAAGTATAGGAGCTGTGTAGTCTTGGCTTTGGGATTTTTTGTACGAAGCTTCTATGTACTATACTATAGGCAATCTATTGTTGTAATGTCTAGAGCTGAGACACGGCATCTTTCCAAGTAAAACTTTACTTTGGGCTCTTAAAACAAACTTCCTTGTCTGTTATATGAGGAAAAATAATTCTGATTGTTTGCATCTCTTGCTCTTTTACAGGCTCCTCAATGGCTAGAAAGTGATTCCTGTCAGAAGTGTGAACAACCTTTCTTCTGGAATATAAAGCAAATGTGGGACACAAAGACATTAGGGTTGAGACAGGTGAGATCGCTGGTTTGAGTGTTTAGCTGTACTTAAGCAAAATGCAAACAGAAAACCACTAAAGCTGTTAGATCTTTTAAACTGTTGGTATTTTTTGCTGCTTTGAAGTGAGGGTTTATTGAGAGGTCACAGCTTCTAGGCACTGCTAAGAAATTTCCAAGTTCTGTGGAAAGTGTTACATCAAACTTCCATCACAGGGCAAAGCAGGCTGTGCTGGGACTGCTCTGTTGGATTTCTCTGAATATCTCTATACACTGAAGCTGTGGACAGTGAATCCTCAAGTGTTGTGTGAAGTGGCAGACAATGCCCCATAACTGAGAAAACTGCAGCCTAACGTAAGGTTGTAAGGTACTCAGTTGAGTGAAGCCGCTTTCTTTTTGGAGGGACTGGACAGGCACCAAGACACCCATCTGTTTCTGGCTTTCTTAGACTGGTATTTTCTTGGTTGCTTGTTCAACCCTCTTTTTCCCCTGCTCCCAGAAAGAGCTTGCAAAAGAAGAGGAGGATGGAGGGGGAGAATATGGCGGTGAACCCATTAATGGCAAACAGGACTGTTCAGAACTCCAGAGTCCTTGGTGTTTGCTTGAAGTAACAGAAAACTTCCTAACAAACTTTGTTGCTGTTGCTCAGTGAACGCTCAATAAGGTGGTCAAGTGGCACAGTACAGTGATTTTGTTGTTTGTTTGTTTGCTTTTTCCTCCATGAAGCATCATTGCAGAAAATGCGGGCAAGCAGTATGCGGCAAGTGCAGTACCAAACGGTCAAGTTACCCGATCATGGGATTTGAGTTCCAGGTCCGTGTCTGTGATTCCTGTTTTGAGTCGATCAAGGATGAAGAGTGAGTATTAAGGAGTAATAGATTAAAGCAATACTGCTGAGGTGTAGAAACACTTGTGCTTGCTCCACATCCACACACAATGCTACACAAACATGCCAAGCTGACTCTGCTAAAAGGCCACCTTTGCACTGCAGTGGCAGAGATGCCTCAGCTGGCTCTGCAAGCTGATTTAAGTCAGGTGTAGTATTACAACTTTATCCACTTTATTTCTTCTTTTCCATGAGCCCAGGTCTAGAGTTGAAACGTATTTGTCTCAAGATTTCTGTTCAGGTAAAGGCTATTGATTGCACTTAAAATTGCTAAACGGTGCCTGACAGTGCATCACAGCTGCCAGGATATATATGCAGTGGTTCATGTACACTTACTGAAAACTGTTCCTACGGGAATATTCATCACAGCCCAACGTTATTTTCCCCATGCAAGCAAATTGGGTTAAACATCATTTGCTGTCTCATTAAACTACTCTTAGCAATGAATGAAACCCCTTTTTATCTTGATAATGAACAACACTTCACTGTTCACTGTCCTGTCACCTCCTTGGACACTTGGAGTGCTAAAGGACCAAAGTAATCAGATGCCAATATTGGGGGTGTTGTCTTGTTGCTGTCGTTTGGGTTTTTGGTTGGTGTCTTTTTGTTTTCTGAAAAAGGGAGGTGCTGTTCCCTAGTTGACTCGCTATAGCCAGCAGGAAAAAAATGTAGCTGAGCTTGATTTTATAACCAAAAGTAGAATTATTTACTAATGCAGTGTCGTCCCACTTCTGCTCTCGTATTATTAACAGTCAGGCTGCAGGAGGCCAGGAAATGTCACACCTGTGTAACTACGCAAGCACTGCCTTAGCTTGACTTGCTAATTTAATTCTGTCCCCTTTAATATGGCACTGCAGTTCTCAGGACTGATTTATTAGTACTTAGGCAACTTAATTTTCTTGTAAGTTTATTTTGTACTGGTATAATGATGCCATCAAGCTTCATCTGATGGCTGGCTTCATTTGAATTGTTCTCTTGCAGCCGTACTTCCTTGGCAACCTTTCATGAAGGAAAACACAACATTTCACATATGTCCATGGACATCTCCAGAGGGCTAATGGTGACTTGTGGGAGTGACCGGATTGTGAAGGTATTCATGTCCCTCTTTCCTGCATTTATTAGAGATATTTAATAGAGAACTAGTGTTTGTATATACTTTTTTCTTTCTGACAACTGTTGCTACCAAGCTAACTGTTATGGGTGGCAAGAATTGTATTTGTTGCAGACTGTTCTTCTGGCAGCTGAATGAGGAAATGACCTGAAACTTCACTGTGTGGAGTCTAGCTGTCAGAACTGGTTATTGTTGGTGTCCTCTGGACAAACAAAGCAGGCACCAGCAGTAGGAGAGTCTCCCAGTGGCCTTAAAGACACAGACATGATGAAACATGCAGGCATCCTTCACTGAGCTCCCTGAGGTCTTGGAGCATTGCCACTAAACGCCCTGGTTATAACGGTGACATGGAACTCGGATGATGTAGGATCTTGCTGTGCTTAAGCTATGCATCCTCCATGCATGTCAGAACTGAGACTGTTCCAGTGTGTCCCTGTTTTTCTGTAAGCATTTTTATAACAAACTGCATGGCACTTTTTAAAACAGACCTACTGAGAACTCCTAGAAGACTCTTTTGAGCCCTAAATTTGGCTTTTGGTTTGTAAGGCTGGTATAACTTGATGGAATTTTCCTCAAGTATAGTTTAAACGGGTTTTGTTACCTTGTGTCCTGGGAGATCTTAATGTTTGCTGCTCTGTCTCTTACAGAAATACCTCTTAGGTCTTACAATAATGCTCTGTAATTCTCCACAATATTTTCTTCCAGATCTGGGACATGACGCCAGTAGTTGGTTGCAGCCTTGCAACTGGCTTCTCTTCACGCTGATCTCCTACCCGACAGGTTTATGCACCTTATGTACAGCAATATGCACCGAATGAATGGAATCCTTCTTAAGAATATTACCGCAAACACTGGTTGCTTGATTCTTCTCCTGCTGCTGTTCCAGGATGGACCGTCACCTTTGTAGAGCACGGCTTTTCTGTTGGGCTCACCAGGAATCTCCTTGGTGCGGAAGTGCGGTTTTGCAGCCTCTTGGACTAACGTAAAATGGCTTACCTGCAATATGACACCTTGATGAAAGGACCTGTTGTTTCTCGGTTTACATATGCAGTGTTAACGATGTGCTATCTCTGCTGATATATCTTGTACAGATACCTTGTAGCTAAAACATTATCGGAGTAAAATGAGTGTAGTAAATTCAATTTGTGCAAATAGTAAAATAACTTATTTTCTCTTTCAAAAAGCAGTTCTGTAGAAATACTTTTGAGCAGTCGCTGTCTAAACTGCCTCCAAAAGGTATGTTGGTTATTCCTATGGAAGGAGGGGATACTTCAAAGTGGCAGGTAGCTTCTTTCAGTTGAGGTAGTAAGAGAACCTTTGATCACACAAGATTTCCTTTATTGGCTTTCTTGTAGTGTTTGTCTTCAAGTTCAGTTATTAGTGAAGTCACTTTTGTGGGACAGCTGTTCTGTTTAGGTAGCTGGTGAGTCTTCGAACAATTCTAGGCTCTTAAGTAGTGTTTTAGCATAGCTAATAAACTTCTCTGAAAACGTGCAGCCCACTACTCTACTTTAAAGACAGGTCGCAGGTATGAGCCAGGTAGTTTGACAACTCTATAATGCTGTTAGAATGGGAAGCTAAGCAAATCTGCCTTGTTAAATGTAATGGCTAAGAAAAAATGGCCAGCTAAATTTTAGAGGCTTTTTTCCTGTGGAAAGGCTGATGTTTCTTTAATGGTAGGGAACCTGTCTAAGTGCAGCATAAATTCAAATACTGCCTTGGTGTTGCTTAAAACAGATAAATACTGAGCAATACTTACTGAGGTACAGAACAGCTGCTCGTTTTCCCTGCACCTAGGTCTGTTAATCCTGAGATATCTGTCTTGATCTTTTCCTGTTTCAAAGCTGAGAAGTATGAAGAAGAGCTTGGAGGCTTTTATGACTGTGCAGTTGGCACGTACAGGAAATAACTAGTGAGATACTGTCAATAAATCGGTCTGTCAGTTGTGTGAATTTCCTACATTTGAACATTGTCCGCAGAACTTATTTTGAGACTTTGAAAGCTAAGGTAATATGTCACAGAGTTTTTAAGCTTGGAGCTATTTAGATTTTTCTGAAAACAGATGCATACGTGTGAGGACAAAAACTGTGGGTAGGTCAGCTGGCCCAGAATAGAGGGTGTTGCACAACTGTCAAAGGTAATAGGCTCTTTCTGGCAGAGGACTTAAGGGTTAGACTGTCTTTCTTCACAGCAACAATCAAGTGGTGCTATGAGTGTTAGTGAATTCAAGTCCTAGGTGTGTAACTTGACACTAATATTCTGCATTGGACCATGCTTGTAGGCTGAAATAGATGAAGATCATGGTCATGATTCATACGTCATGATTCACTTGCATTTTAAGCCAAAAAGCTGATAGTCTCCAAAGGGCATTAGAATCCAGAGTATATTAGCTCGTGTTATTTTGGATCTGGCTTTGTCTACCTTTCCATGGGCCTTCTCTGGAAGTTTCGTGAAGAGTTTTATTTTGCTAGGCTTATTGGGCCACTGAAGAATAAACAAATCCCAAAACTTGTCTTACCTTCAATTTGGGATTTAGCACTAGTCACACTGGTTTGATTCATCCCTTGCTACATGCTATATAGCTTATGTTTTTTGTGAAGGTTTATTTCTAAGCTATTGAAAGAAAATCACCTTGTACTGGAAAAAAAAATGCAGCTTTCTGCTCTGAAGGCTCTCACCCTTGTGAACTAGGAAGGAAACTGAGTGGTTGAAGGGGTGAATTAGCCCTGATAATACTCTACATTTACTTTCAGACTTCTCCCTATCTGGCTCTGGAAGAGAATGGAAGCCTTCTTCCTTGCAGCATGTAAGGCCGAACATGAGTTACTTTGCTAGAACTGTGTAAGATCCTACTGTGCTGTGGTAAGGAGGATCTAGGGTCACAAGTTAAGCTGGGAGATCGATGTAGGCGTGGGATGAATAGCATCTTTTTCAAACCAGACGTTCTGAAACTTACACCAGTGATACTGAGGTGTAACTCCTTTGTAGCTATCACTCCTGAGCTTCAGCTTTTTTAGTTCTGATTAGTCAATGTGCCCCCTGCTCAGCATGCAGCTCCCCCCCCTCCTCTGTGAATACTTCCTCTGCTTCTTGACAGCCGCCTATCTTACATTATGGTTTTGCCACTAAATAATATATTCTCTACTACATATTGTTAAACCTAAGGAATCTATTTTCTATAATTGATATACTTAAAGGTAGTGTCCGTTCAGATATAACAAGACAATTATGACTGCTAAGTCATTAGTCATTTAAGTATACACTTGGTGTTGAATGAGTAATGCTTACAAACCACTAAAGAGATAGTGTTTTTGTTTATAAACAACTATTTTGAAGGCACATACTCTCTCATGAAATTGAACATACTTCAGTGATGTCAACTCAAGTGTGCAATTACTGAGAAGGCTTGATTTGAAGCATTACTAGTCTCGCTTGTATAACCTCCTTCGTTGGGGCAGGGAAGGGGAGCAAAGGGTACTAATATGTGCTAATTCTTTACTAGTTGTATTTCTGTACCCTGCATAGTTAAGAGATGCTAGATAAATCTATCCCTTGCTCCTTGTCTGTTTTTTAAACTTTGATTACATGTACAATAAAATATTTCTTGATATTCACTTAGTCTATTTGGATGATCCATCTTTTCTTCCATTCTGTGAATTGTATGCTCTGGCTCCTCCTTTACATGGCCCATGTCCAAATTCTAGGTTGGAGCTCTGCAAGCTGAATGTGTTGTACTGGAGCTGAGAGAGCTGGAGCAGTAAGGTTAAAGGCCCATGATGAACTAATGAGTTGAGAGACAAACAACTGCTGCATGGCCCCAGCTAGGGATGTATAGCCTTATCCTGTGTCCCGCTTGCCAGCTTATATAGACCTCTTCTCTGGTTCATCTGGTTCCCCTTCAGAGGTCTGCAAAGGTTCTTACAACATAGAGTATCAGAGGATCAGCCCCATCCCTGGGAGCCCTTGGACCTCTCTGAGGTATTACAGAAACACTAATTTATGCTGGATGGGATGAGCAGAGCCTACAGTATGACAACCTGATGTGCACAGAGGACACAAACTGCAGCCTCAGGAAGCGGTTACGCTTGCGTCATGATACTTTCTCACGGAGAAAGGATGGGGACAAGCTGGGAAGCATCCTTATCCCTCACAGTTACTCACAGCCTTCGCAGGCTCAAATGCAGCACTGGCTGGCTTTTTAACACCTTGAACGCCTGAATGTTGACCTGTTAACATGAGGTGTAGCTCACTGCTCCCTCGGGTATTTAGGAGCAGTAGAAGGACTCTGAAAGGGTTTCACAAACTCTTTCCCTCTCTGAAGGGTAGCTGAGGAGCCTATGTGGTACATAATACTGTAATTATTTTTTTTTTTAACGAGACACGTGTCATTTTGATTAAACTTCTCACCTTTCCCAAGGTAAAACCCCCTGTTTTCTACTTCCAACAAAAACTGACTGGCAACAATGAAGCTGTTACTGATCTGTAGTCAGAAAAGCCTGTTTAGACGTCTGTGTAGACCGTGTTATAGAATGTTTTAAATGAGGCATATGAACTCTGGATTAGTAAAGTTTGAAAATGTTTGAGAATGCAAATGGTGTCCTTGTGGTGAAAGCACTATAATACATGTATTGGTTTTCTAAATGAGAAGGCACAGTTGAGTGCTTCTTACATTCCTTATGTTGCAGCTTTCATTTAAGTTTCAGATAAGCTGTGTGGCAGGTCTTAGCAATGGGTTTTTTGGTGTGGTGTTGAACTATTGGAGAGATTTAGAATATGCTAGATGCAGGGAAGGGACAGATTTTTACGTTGATCAGGTTTACTGCTGTATACTTCAGAAGGAAAGCTGTCTAAGGCTTTTGTCTCTGTAGGTGAAGTCCTCAGTTCTGAATGGCCTGGCTAACAGTGACATACCATGATCAAACTCAATGGAAAATGATGGATTTCTGCCAGTTTAACAGTTAAAAAAGCTTTTTTTGTCATCAAGTAACCATCTTTCAGTGAGTTGCAATGTGGCCTTTGAAGGCTTTCTTTGCTTCTCTCCTGAGCATAAGGTGATCTCTTAAATAACTGCTACCAAATTATCCCGCAAAGTTTTTTCCTTTGGGGGAAATAAGGGCATGGTCCCTAGGTCACTGTGTGTGGTCTACTGAACTATTAATATGTAAAAGCTAATAGTTGAACGGATTCAAAGACAATAACACTTACTGGTTTTACCACTTCGGCAATGGAAGTAAGCATCAAAAGAATATTGGTAATAAAATCTATACAATTTCTTTTTCATAAAATAAAATATAAAATATTTTGGTTTATTATTTAATAAAATATACGGGGTCATTAGAAACTTTGCTTTCTGCTTCTATGGCACGAGCCTTTCCCCCCAACATACAGGAAGCTCAGAGTTGCCGTAACTAATTGCCCTCCAACTCCCTTGGGTACCCAGGGTCTCCTACCAGTTTAATGTACAATCTGTGCTCGCACAGAGAAGTTGAAGCACATTCTTTGACTTACTCTTGATGTCTTACACTAATTTTGGTGGGATTAACTGATTTATCTGCAGACTATTTGGTACCTTCATTCCTAAACTGCTTTTTGTCACAAAGATATCGTGGGTTGCCTTACATCTCGCTGTAAGAACTGAGTTACTAAGTCAGTCCCGTCAATTTTGTTTGCTGAGGCCCCAGTGTGCTGTGAATCATGTTTTCTGTGAGACACTCAGAGGCTTAGGTATCTCTTAGCATTTATCCAGCTCAAAACCAAGATAAATTTATGTAGAAATACAGGTTGACTGTGGGATTTCCCATCTGTATTTTTATGTGTAGTCTTTCCATTTTTCCTCTGAAATGCTTTATATTACCCTGTTCTTCAGGAAACTGGCTTGCAATAACCAATGTTATGGAGGTGCACGCTTTTCTCCCCTTGGCCTTGTTTATAGGGAAAGACACAGAAGAGGCTTTAACTTGCTCCTAGCTTTGCTACTATAGCTGTCTTTCAAACAAAGAAGATACTGTGACTCTCGCTGTCTATGTTGATTTTTATTTCTGAAGCCTGATTTCCTTATGGTTTCAGCTGCTGAAAATCTATGTGCAAGTATCTGTCAAAACTCTTTTAAGTTTTCATGAGCTGAAGTGCGCCTTGTGCTGCTGATCAAGAGTGGGCACGGCTTGCTAATATTCCTTGGTGGTGTTGCTGCTAAGCCATAGCTATTTTTCTGTTTTAGGACTGTCCTTTGCCTTTTCCCTGTTCTCATTCATTTCTCCTTCTTTCTCTCTTAGTTTATGGCTCCTTCTCCAGGTTTCCTCCGCCTAAACTGCTTTTTGTCACGGTTCAGCTCCTTGAGACAGGTGATAGCAGCTCTTGAAGCACAACTGAACCCCTTGCCTCAGCCTCCTGATCTGTAAGAGAGAGCTGGTCTCGCAGTGGCTGAATTAAGGATGACCAAGGCAGCAGACGTGGAAGGTGAGTGTCTTTTGGGAAACAACCCATTACTTCATCCTCCGATACACGACTCCATCGCATTAAGCACCCATAGCAATGCGCCGTAACTCGCTCTTCTGTTTGCTACAGCCTTTGCAGGTTGGAAAAGCATACTGTAAAATCAACTACCTCCTAGAACCCTGACCGTGCGGTGGCCCAGCTAAGTGGTGGGCGCCAGTGGTTTTAATCTTGGTGACTGGTAGGGAAGGTCTGGGATCAACAGGCCTGCCGATACTGCTTACAGGTTTGGGGGAATGTCAGGGTGATTTGTGTAAGGGTAGAGAAACGTTGCATGTGTCTAAATGGTATCTGTGGAAGACTCAAATTAAAACTAGATCTCATAGGTGTTATCTAAAAGAGGGAACCAAGGCTGTAAATGGTGTTCATTACAGTCCTTTTATGGAGAAGTGGTGCTGGGAATACGTGTGCTTGCAGGCAATGAGGGATGTTGTAGTCATCCTACTCCAAAACAGCAGTTCTCTTGTTTCACAGTGTGAATATACCAACACAGCACTCTGCTGCTTCAGAGCATGGTCTGAACGTGTGTAGATTTTACAACCAGCATGGAAAGGGGAAAAACGTGAAAGAAACTGACTGAGGGAAGGTGGAGAGGGCCAAGAACTGAAGCGTGGTTAAAGCATTCAGAGCCTTGATTTAAGGGGTTGTAAGGAAGGACAGTCTGGATCCTATAGCTGTTAATCCAACTGAACACAAGAGGGCTACAAGAACACGTTTTCTCTTGATAGAAAGAGAATTCTGGATGAAGCTTTATTCATGTCTGTCTACCTTTTGGCCTGCTCTTAGTTTTATACAGCTGGGAAATGAAATAAGATGCTACTTGACACCCTTAAGTACTTGTGCACACCTATCACTTCAGTACAGGCTCTGAGGATTTGGCACTGCTATTTTTAACACTTTTCTAGTACTTTAAACTCTTAAATGTTGGGACTACTTACTGAGCATGCTATTGCTGCTGATAAGGTACCAAAATCTGTGACACAGATAGATGATTTGGTATGTTCTCCAGTGATATGAATGCTTTGTTCTGCAGTTAAATTGTGAAGAATCCAGCTTCTGTGAGCAAATAAGGAAAAAGGAATATATAAGAAGCAGGGGAAAATTGTCTGGAAAAGTACAAACCCCTGCCTGGTAACCAAAAACAAGTGTTAGATTACTTCTCTATTGATCCAAAGTGCAATTAAAAGCTACCTCCTGCAGCTGAATTTAGATTGGGCTTTTAGAGTTTTCTCTTTCCCCTATGGCCCTAGTATCAAGCGGAAAAAAACCTGCACAGCAGGTCTCTTGCAAAATCACCAAGTGGAGTGTGCATCAGCCTGAATTCCTTGGTTTGCACAGGGCTACTTACCTTAGGTAGGCTGTGGCTCTGGGTGCCTGGCAGCAGCTCCCTTTAGGTGCTGAAAAATCACACCAAGGCTAGAGTCAGTGTAAATGATCAGTGTTCTGCTTCATTTGTTGTAGTACTCAGGGTCAGTAAAAAGGCTTCTTTCTGCAATAAAAAGGGTGTGGGTTCCAGATTTTTTTTTTTTTGCAGTTTTTTTAGAAGAAAGAAAGCATGTTATATTTTGTTCTCTCTCTGCTGTTCTTTAGACACTAGTTGTGTCATTGAATTGTGGCTGTCAGGATTTGTTTGTTTCCCTGGAAATGTACATGAATATAACTTCCCAATCAATTGTAAGTCACAGTGAATGTATAGCTGTACTTACATGGTCCAGGATTAGCTTCTGCAGTCTCTAAAGCTTGCAGAGATTAGGAAGGCCTGATATAAAGCTTGTTGCAGGTTTAGGACTCCCTCAGTCTTTGCCATCTGACATCTTAGCCGTGACTTCTTTGCATATAAACAATGTCCAGACTCACCAAAACTTATAGCTAGGAGCTAGAGGAGCTCTTACCAGCAGTTGTAGGCACACAAGGCTCACTGGAGCGACCGTAACTCTTGATGTGAACGTTTTCTACTGCTGAATATGACAGGCTGCCAGAAGAGTGGAACATAAGCAAAGAGGATGCAATGTCCAGTAGCAGTAAAAAGCTGCTTGCCTCACTTTGCTTTTCAGAGGGCCCTCAAGGAAGCAATACCAGCCTTTTTCTCTAGAGACTGAAGCCAAAAGTGAAGGGCCTCAAAGCCTTTTGCAGCCTGTTTGGAGTTAGAGAAATACATTTGCATTACTTCACAAGCTTTTGTGTTCAGATTAATCGACTGGGCCTAAGGGAAGGGCGAAGGAGTCCATGGTATGGCATTTTTCTGGCATGAGATCACCCCACCAGTTCACCTGGCACAACTGTGTGACACAGGAGCCTCCCCCACTCCCCTTGCTGGCATTGATAACCATCAGCAGCTCCTACCTGGCAAGTTTGAGCTATCTTCTTCATCAGAACATTATGCAGGCACATTGTGCCAGTGGTAGAGAGGCGGGGAGGGGGGGGATTCCAACTCTTTACCACTTCTAGTTAGCCAGTCATTAAGTACAGCCTGGCTTTCTGTGCTGGAAAGCATCTGATTTGGGCAGGATCCTGTATCTGCAGCCTTGTTTCTGTGGGGCAGCAAAATTCTCTCTGCTAACCTGCAAGATTGGCCATTATGGGCTGGTGTTGGCCACCACTGTCAATGTGCGCTGTATGTTTGCTGCTGCTGTTTTTATTTTCTAATGTACTTGCAAAACCACAAAAGCAGCAGGCTAGTTCTCTTGAGTTCTTGGGCCTAATTATGTAGGGTCTTTGCAGAGAAAAAAATAAGATTATTGGGAAAAGATTGTTAAGCAAAAAAATATTATTGTCCAACATTGGAATGTATTACATAGCTAGGCAAGATGTAGGCTGCTGAAGAGAGTTGTTTTCATGGAACTTTTTTTTTTAATCAGTTTTGGAGATGAAAGTGTCTGCACCTCTAGTTCAGCTGCTTTGTAGTGTCCACATTCTTGCATGTTAGGCAAATCCATTCCTGGTGAGACGCAGGTTTCCCAATGCCGCAGTGGTATCTATGGTCACTCCCCATGCACCAACAGGGAGGAGCGTCTGGGGTTTAAGCGCGGAGCCAGCTCCCTGTTGTTCTGCACAGGCCACAGCAGGTAGAGCTGCAAGGGACAGGAACGCGACCATGGTTGTGGGGACGCCAGATGTTACCTCCTGGGGAAGGCAGCATGGGTACTGTGGCACTTGGGGTGGCCTGTTTACTCATCCCAGCTATCTTTCAGAGAATCTAGCAATTTTGGTCTACTTTATCAGGTGCTGATAGCAGTAAGCACATGTTTGGCAGGCTCAGTGAAGGCAGGACGGTGTCCCAGTGAGGCCAGTGCTGTCTGGCAGCGTGTGCGGCACCACGGCTGTGCAGTAAAGGGCTGGCACCTTCATGTGGTCTGTAGATAGTGCTGCTTTAGGGGCTGGGATATCTGCTCAGGAAGCGACAGAGGGCAGAGGCAAGCGAGTAGATGAGATATCAGTGAGATCTGTGGGCAGCTGGGACTCGTACTTCTTGTGTTGTGCGCTCCAGAAGTGCAAGCAGAGCACTGGGCAGCTGGCAGCATCGCAGCACAGCACACATCGTCCTGCTTGGTGGGATGGGGCTGGAGCATGCAGAAACTGCAGGCAGCAGTGCAGGGCTCTGTGAACGGCGTGTCCGTATAGACCAGTCGAAGCTTCCGGAGGCAGAGAGGAGGAGGCATGCTTGGGGAAATTACTTCCACACTGTTAAATGAGCGTAAGGAGCACACCCCTGCATATGCTCTCTGCTCGTGCAAACAAGCATTTCCAACTGGATTTCAGCCCTCTCAGCCATGCGCGCACAATTGCTTTTGACCGAGAGGTCTCTCTTCCATTGCTGTAGCCAGAGGCTGAAGAGGGGTTCCACCGGTGTCAGCCACTGACACCAGTGTCCCCTGGAGTCCCTGAGCTCCTTCAGCTTTCCCTTTCTCACTGATGGCGCAGATGCAGCTAGCACTGCACACAAGAGCAGGGCTGGGCTCTGCCTGGAGCAGGTAGGATCTGTATCCTGAATCCAGACACACCGCCCTCGAGGATAGATGCATGCTCTGCGCTGGGGAGTTCTCTCCTTTAGATTACAAACATGGGTAAACATACAAAGTTTTCACGTTTTATGCTCATGTTGTAGTTTGCATCTGGATCAGACTCCTGGTAAGAGCTTGAGAAGCCTCAGGCTTGGATTTAGAGCTTTGGATTCAAGTGCTGAGTCTGTGGATGTTGCACATTCCTTTGGCACCAGCTGGTTATCAGCAAATCCCTGCCAGGGGTTACAGGGATTTGCCCATCTACCCGCAGAGCTGCATGTGTCTTGCTCTCTGCCAAAAAGCAGAGGTTAGCAAAGCCCAGCCATTTGAGGTATTTGTACTATCCTGGTTTCATTTTGAAGGAGATGGGCCACAGAGCAAGCATGCCTGTAGCTCCACTGGAGCGTCTTTAGGGTACGAACGCTTGGCAGGGGAGCAGCTACAGCCAAAGGAGGGCATGAACTGTGTCTTGATTGAACTGGGGTTTCGCTGCCGGGAGAAAGGTGCCCTTTGCCCAGTTACTGCAGGTACCCGGTGACAGCCCGGGGGACCCCTGTGCGGCCGGGGTCTCCACAGCCCCCGCTGCCTGCAATGGGGCGCTCGGGGGGACTCCCTGCAGGGTACCCCCTCTGTCAACCTGCCCCTCTGCCCGCGCCCCGCTTCCCTTCTCGGGGGCACCGAGGGGCAGGCAGCCGGCCGTCGCCGCCCTCTCACCGCCAGGCCGCGGCCGGGGGAAGCCCGACGGCCGCCTTGTGCCCACCGCGCCGGGCGGCAGGAGCGCGGGCGGGCGGCCC
>VXBO01003767.1:382415-435648 GCA_013400135.1 Rhinoptilus africanus | reverse complement strand
GGCCGGGCCGGGGAAGGGCGCCGCCGGCCGAACCCCCCTGCCCCGGCCGGGCTGGGGAAGGGGGCTGGTCCCCAAACGGGGCGCCAGCGGCTCCTTTGGGCTCGGAAAAAAAGAAACTTGGATTAGTTTTTGGAAAAAAAAAAAATTCTGCGGGAATCGCGCGCGTTGGCTTTACGTAGAGGTAAAATGTGTTCTTTGGGAAAGCGCGTGCCAGCCTGCCTGCAGGGATGTGCCGGCTGCTCCCAGACGCAGAAATGCCGTTTCCAAGCGGGTTTGAGCAAGGTTTGCACCTGTTTTGGGGAAGTGAAAGTTGCGTTCTTTTCCTTTCTGTCTTCTGACCCTTGGGGTGAACCCGGGTCCGACTGGCAGCCCTTCCCACCGACCAGGAAAACAAGGCTGTTACACAGAGAGGTTTTATAAAGTCTTCCTGTAACCTGAGGAGCTGAGGTTCAAGTCTGCTCCAGTGCCTGGAGAAGGATCGAATGTGGTCTCATGTGGATCTGTGTCTTTTGGCTGGCTCTGGTGTCAAAGCGGAGCAGCGCTGTGCAGTGGGTTGTCTTGGGAAGAGCTTTTCCCTGCCTGTATTTCCTGGAGCCAGGTAAGTGGGGAGCTTGGGTGGCCACCTTGCCTCCAGATCGGGTGCCCCTGCCTGGTCCCAGGGGGCTTCTAGGAACTTGGCTCTCCCTTTCCATCAATTAACGGGTCTGTGACAGAGCGTATGAGTCTGTTTTTTTCCCTTGTATGTTGTCTGTTGGCAGCCAGTCTGCATATGGGACCCAGCTCCATGGCTGGGGAGAGGCGGCAGCAGCAGATTGTTCTAGCTTGGAAGGATCCTGGGAGGCTGGATCCTAGGAGGGAGGCCCTGTGGCTCTCCAGTGCAGTGCTTGGTGGTGGTTCACTGGGATGAGAAAGGTTATTCTCTGTTGTTAAGCGTGATGACCAGTATCCTCAGAATAATGGCTAGATTTTCCCCACGGACTGTGGGCTCTCAAGCAGTAAGATGGCCAGTGATGCCTCTTGACTGAGAAACCATCTTGCTGCTTGATAATCCAGACTTGGGGCAGGTTCTGCGAGGATGCCTGGATCTGCTGTCTTGCACAGTTTGCCTATTGTGTGCATCTGTAGTATCAGTTACTGGCAGTGCAGCGGAACAGGAGTCTCGCAGCTCCTTCATCCGAGGCCAAGGTTTGTTTTTTGTCTCTGTCCTCAAAGGCAGAGCTGTGTTGTTTCTTTTCAGTGCTTTAGCTAGAATGCTAAATATGTTGTTAGCTTAGTGTATTTAGAAAGGTCTACCTGTCATTATATTTGCAAATAGAATGTGCAGTGACGAATTTACGCAGTCTCCATACCTTAAGTCCCCATAAAGCTATAACCTTTCTGGTTACACCCTGAGATAGCCCTACATATCCACTTCCCTCGGGTAAAGCTTATGTAAACAACTGGAGTTCCTATTCTGCCCTTGAAGGCCAGTAAATATGGGAGCTGATTTCAGGGAAGCTGATCTCAGAACTCTCCCTGGTGCACACGCTTCACAAATGCCGGTTTTCAAAGCACTCACGATGGTCCCAGGGGAGTGCTGCTTACAGCAGTGCTGCTTATTGACAATTTGGAGGCTGTCTGCTGTATTGATTGTTACAATTTTATAAGGTGAGTGTGCATTCTTACAATTAATAATTGTATTTTTTCCTTTTCTGAGGCCATAGTACAAACCCTTGCTGGCGTTACTGCATTAACTGGTGCTCTCAACCTTATCCCATGCTCCTGCTGTTGATGAAAGGGTGCTTTTGTCAGGGTACTCTTTCGCTTAAAATTCCTGTCTGTCATCCCGTCCCTGTGCGGGGGGTTGTTGCACTGGGTTATGCGTCAAGAAATAAGGGTTACTGGGTTACAAACCAAGAATAAGCCTTATTCAGACTTGTGACCGAAGAACTTTCAACAGGCCATTTAAACTCTCTGTAGATCGGTTCCTCTGGTTTGGAATGACATAGTTGTGCTTGCCACCTTTTTTCTGTGTTTTGAGATCTGACTGGAAGGTTCTTGTGCAAATGGTGCTGTGTCTTAGCAAGAGGGTTCTTTCAATTGTTTGCTCTGTTGCAGATGTCCAGGGAAGTTTCAGGAAAGAGTCTATTTAGCAAAGCTAACTTCACATCCTGCTGGAAAGATAGCTTTTCTGCCCGGCTGCTACTTTGTGACGTGTTTAAAAAAAAAAAAAGGAAGACTGTTTACAAACAAAACTAATTTCTGCTCCCTGATATATATAGGTGCAGCAGAGAAACATGTCCTGAAGGATCGCTGTCTCAACAAAGTTGAAGAGTGGGGAGAGAGCAGAGAGGAGAAAATGATTAGTTTCCCCCAGGACATGTGTTGCTGTAGCCTTTCATGCCTGGAAGTGTTGCAACACTTGGATTCAACTGCCACCTCAGTGTTATCAGTATTACTTTTGTGACAGTACATGACTCTGCTTGCGTAGCTTTGAGAGCAGAATTGGTGCCTGCATAGTAAAGGTCCTGCTTCCCTCCGACCTGCGCTGCTCATCTGTACAGGGAGAAAAATTAGTACTTGTGGGCATGATCTGAAACCCTGGGGAAAGATCAAAAGAATCCCATCGAGCACAGAGGCTCTTAAAATGTACTTGGCCTGAATAGAAAAGGAGTTGGCAAGCACTGGTTCTGCTTAGCGAGACATTTGATACCAGTCTCTGGTCTAGAAGCTTAGGTGGAAATACTAGTGGAAGTTACTGCAGCTGCTGACACCTGCCTGCTGTTTGGAAATGAACTCTCAGCTATTCTGAATATTGACCTCACCAACAGTCTCAGTGCCCTGAATTGTTAAAATGGACACAGATCTGCAAAAGATGCTTTCAATGCCGCATAGGATCTATTATCTACAGTTTGAAGAACTGCTTTTTTCCACTCTGTGATACAGCTGTGTATTGGCCTAGCAAAGAGGATCAGCTTTGCCTCTAGGCATTTACCTCTGAAAGACAAGATGGGCAGCAGGTTAGAATAGATGAGGGAAGGAGAGAAAATGACACATAAACGATTCTTGTTTGAGGCAACTATTCTACATGGGAAAAAAAAAAAGTCTATGTGTTACTTCTTTGTTTATTTATCTGGTAGTGAACTATTAGTGTGGGAGTGGATAATGGCAATGGAATGGCATTTTTTTAGAAGATCCTGAGTAGATAGACTTTTCGGGTTGGAAAGAGATGACTGTGGGGGAAGTGGTAGAAATGCATGAAATCATGAACGCTCTAAAGAATGGTTGCTACAAGAAGAGTCAGGGTACATTCCATGACATTTTTAGGCACTAACTGTAGAGAAAACAAAAGGGAATACTTTTTCACACAGTGCAGATGAATGTTTTTAATTCACTGCCGAGGGTGTTGTGGATGTCCTTGTAATTAGGCAGTTCATAGAGGATGGGTCCACAGGTGGGTTGTCTGGATCCAGTTTCTGGACTTGTATCCTTGAACCTGTGATTCCTGGAAGAAGGACCACCAGAATGATTTTACACATACCCTGTTATTTATGTTCAGCCTGGAGAAAAGAAGGCTTTGAGGAGACCTTATTGTGGCCTACTAGTATCTTAAGGGGGCCTACAAGAAAGCTGGTGAGGGACTTTTTAGGATGTCGGGTAATGGTAGGACTAGGGGGAATGGATTAAAACTAGAGATGGGTCGATTCAGAATGGACGTTAGGAAGAAGTTCTTCGTCATGAGGGTGGTGAGACACTGGAACAGGTTGCCCAGAGAGGGGGTGGATGCCCCATCCCTGGAAGTTTTTAAGGCTCGGCTGGATGGGGCTCTGAGCAACCTGATCTAGTGGGAGGTGTCCCTGCCCAGGGCAGGGGGTTGGAACTGGATGATCTTTAAGGTCCCTTCCAACCCTGACAATTCTATGATTCTATGTTTCCGACTTCTGAGTGTTGCTCACATCAGAGGACTGCGCCAGAGGGTGATCCATAACCTGGTATTCAGTTACTCCCTGTCATTCAGTTGGACTTTAGAACACCATTTTGTGGGATTTGCTAGGAAGAATGTTTTTTAGGGTTCTTCTCAGGAAGTCTGTAATTTCTAAGTGTTGATGTGATCCTCTTCCAGTTTTAAATGTCCCCTCTCAAGTACTCAGTATCATTACAGATTGTCACTGTTACACTGGCTGCTGCTCACTGTTACACTGCTCTGGACTGGCTGGCTGTGCAGTAATTGCGACGCACACTTTACTGTCTCTCGGTAATAAGCTCATTTCCGGAAAGCAAAAGACGTTTTATGTAGATCATCTGCAGATTCTTTCCTTAAGTCATTTTTTTAATATATATATTTTCACTCACAAATAAGGAAATTGTAGGCATGTCTCAGAGCCAGGAGTTGCTAGGATGTGGAGAGCCAGGAGTTGCTAGGATGTGGAGTGCCAGGAGGGCTTTTCGGCCATGGCATCTAGGGTAGGCAAATGCAGGGAAGAGGGCTGGAGGGGCAGTGGGCAGGAGAGAAGAAAATGGATCATGTGAAATATTTTCTGCTTTTTTCAAAATCCCATGCTTTATAAGCCATCCCATAGATCTTCTGCCTTCCGAAGGCATCAGTTATGTGCAAGAGTAGCAAAGGGACAAAATGATGAAAGCACCGAGGAAACTGATAGGTCAGGTTGGGCAGGTAGAACTGCTCCTCACCGAAGCGCTTGCAAGACTTACGCTTTGGCATATACATCAGGCATTTGTGTCAGCCAGTTGTAGTCTTTCCAGTGATGCCTAAATTAAAGCCATACTGTTGCTGTAAAAAGAATTCTTTCTGTGTCACATATGCATAGCTGCTAATTGCCATCCCTGCCCATTCATTTCCCTGCTGTCCTATTCCTACAGGCTGTCATCTGCACTTACTTGGCTGCTTTGGGTGTATGCTTTCTCCAGTGGCCACCCCTGGGCCTTTGCATTTTTGCAGATATTGCAGTTTAGAGAGGTGCAAGATGCAGTCCTGCATGACTGGTACTTTGTTTGTGAGCAGGAATCATAAATGGTTCAGGTTGGAAGGGACCTTAAAAGATCATCTAGTTCCAATCCCCCTGCCCTGGCCAGGGACACCTCCCACTGCACCAGGTTACTCAAAGCCTCATCCAGCCTGGCCTTGAACCCCTCCAGGGATGGGGCCTCCACCCCCTCTCTGGGCAGCCTGTGCCAGTGTCTCATCACCGTTGTAAAGAACTTCTTCCTAATATCCAATCTAAATCTGCCCTCTTTCAGTTTGAAGCTGTTACCCCGTGTCCTGTTGTTACACTCCCTGATAAAGAGTCCCTCCCCATCCTTCCTGTAACCCCCTTTAGGTACTGGAAGGGGCCATAAGGTCTGCCCAGAGCCTCCTCTTCTCCAGGCTGAATATAGCATGCAGAATCACTGGGGCAGGATGGGAAAAGGACATTTACATTTGTGTGTTTGAAGGCAAGCTTGACGTGCCTTTCTAGCCAGATGTGTCTTTCTGGCCTAGTGTGTCCTGGATTTATGTTTCTCAGTATCACAGACGTAACCCCAGGTACTCTATTCACCAGTCTTCTTTTTTTCTTCTCGGACTTGCTGAACTTGTGTAGGATGTCCATCTGCTATCCTCCTTTCAAACCTGAGAAGAGAGGGCATTAAAATCCTTCTTCTCCAGCCCGTAAATGCCTGTTGTTGCCTTGCTGCTTGCCGTTGGAGCTTGAAGGTAGTTTTGCTCAGACACCTGTGGTTCTCGGTGGCTCGCTAACCAGCGCAGGAACTCCTGTATGGTCATCACCCTCTGCTTGGTCCCCTGAGGCGAGCGATAGACACAAACCGCAAAGGAACGAGAAATAGAATCAATTTTGTTTGAAGAAAGTGAGGGAATTTACCATGTTGAGCCTCTGAGCTCGAGGAAAGCCAGGGGAATGGCTGCGTGAAACTCAACAGCCACCGGGCTCAGGAGATGGGGAAGGGGCAGCACCTCAGGCATCCTCTTTCCTCCAAGTTTCATGACAAGGCCCGGATGAATAGCAGAATTAGGCTTTGGTCCATTTTTTCATTCTGGAGGCTAAATTTCAGACCAACATAAAGCATTTTGTGAGATCCTGTGCTCTGGCCCTTCCTTCCATGAACAATGATTGCTTCTTTTATGTTTAGATTAAGTCCATGTCAGGTTTTTTTTACTGTAATGAAAAAAAATGCCATTTTAAAAGGGAAAATTGAAAATTTCTCTATTGAAAACACCTAAATGAAATGCTTCAGTGTTTCTAAAAAATTACTCCTGTGCTCTTTCAGAGTCATTCACAAATGTGACTCTGACTCACATGTATCTTCGGTCCTTCCAGAGCTCTTTTTTCCCCTGAGCATCTTTGCTGGGAGCTGGCAGAACGGGCATGAGGCCGCTGCAGACCTGCAGTGTCCCTGTACCACCAGGCACGGGTGTCCCCAGGCTGCAGCACTGCCTGTCCCTGGCTGAGGAGCCGGGGAAGCTCTGTCACCTCCTGGTGTGCCCGCCCTGACACAGAGCAAAGATTTTTAACTTTGCTCCTTGAAAGGCTGGAGGCAAGGGAAGGGCACTGTAGTGCCTTCACGTAGCAGGGATTTGCACATGCCTGATAAGACAAACTGGAAATGAGAATAAAAGAGGCTCCACATTTTCCCAGAGTCCATTGGGATAGATTTTACCTCTGCTTCTTCACCAGGTGTTCAAGGAACAGATTGGGAAAATGTCATTTTGTGACTGTAAAGTACACTGGGGCTATAGTGAATTGGGGGTAGCTCTCAGCAGCGTGTTCAGCCTCTCCCCTGGTCTCCTCCTCCTTGTAATAACCTAATGAAGATTTCCACAGCTTCCCAACAAATGTGTAAACATTTATACTTGTTTATATAACTCTCGGAGCCCAGCCCAGGAGGCAGAGGGGATGTGATTACCTAGTTAATAATTGTTCTGAATATCTTCAAACGGTGCTGCTTTCGGTAGGTTCGGCCAGCGGCATCCCTGCGGCTGTCTGGCCCCGGAGCAGAGACCGAAGGTGTGAGTGCCATCTCCCTGGTTCACGCAGCCGGAGTGTGGTCACCAGCCTGCTCTCACACTGCAGCAGTCAGGGCAGGTTTTGGGCAAATGCCCTGCCAGGATTTCTTCTTGCTTACTGCCTAGAAACTGCAGTTAATTCCACTTGCAGGAGTGAAAAAGCACTGATTTAAGAAAAGTGAGAGCGATTATCTTTTGTAGAAGGTGGATGTCATTGCCTGTATCTACATCTTAGGATCTATCTTTGACAGATGTGCTGTCTCTCCTCTGCAGAGGAGAGCTGGGAACCCGGCTTTGCTGTTGGTGGGATGCCCGGCAGCCTGCGAGGAGGAGGCATGAGCATGCCTGTGCTGTGGGGAGGACGCTGTTGAAGGAATGCTACTGGCTTATGAGAAATGAGCCCCGGTCAGGAGGACTAGACCTGCTAGAGGCAGCAATAAGCAGGAGCAGAGCTGGGGGGAGCTTGTGGGGCACTTACGGCTTCTTTGAGCTTGGTTTTCTGATCCTTAGGCAGGGATCAGAAGTGAGGACCTTCAAGATGGTTTTGGTTCAGAGCCTGAGCTCAGCTCAAGCTTTTGATTATAGCTTATTCAACTCACGTGAGACTATCGAGAAGGTTGTTGGCTGGATCAATACTATATGGTGTAAATATCCTTTAAATGCTAGTATGACGGTCAATTTAAAATCTTCAGTAATAAGGGTCACTTCAGCATCATGCAAAGCGTAAAATCAATGTGTAACTATAGTCACGTGTGCCTGTAATGATCTGGCACAGCTTTTATTGCGTGGACTTTGGATGTATTGTTTAGGGTAAATTGTTCAGAAATGTTCTTAATGGAGATTAAGCGAAAAAGAATTCTGTGCCAATTAGGCAGCAATACGCTACTCTGGTATTTTTGTGTTGCTGTTTTTCACTTTCTCTTTTCTTATTTGCTTACATCATACCGACTAAATACGTGGTTTAAATTTTAAAGCTGATATTCTACAGCATTTAACAAACACATTTGTCAGCTTCTGCACTGCTGTGAGTAAAAAGTTTTAGTAACAGAGTAAACAAGTAAGGACATTAATACAGTAGCCTGTTTTGGATTTTACATAGTTGCTTTAAAAGTCCCTAAAACTCCAACGTGTATATATTAAATGTCAGTAGCCAGGTGGGGACTCTGTGCAGCAGCAGAATACCAAAATACCTATGCTTCAGTCTGTTGTTATTCTGTCTCTTCCCGATGTGGCTAGGTTGTTAATACATTAGGCCAATAGTTGTCCATTTAGTATGTCTTTCTCATTTCACCCTAAATGCTTGGCATTCCGAACCATATGTCTGTTCACACTACAGCTATTCATTTTGGGGGGAAAAAGATCAGTATTTACTTCCCTCCCTCCCTCAAAAAAACCCCACTAAGCAAAGCAAAAACTAAAGGAGGAATATTTTAGTCTTCAAATGTTTTGGAGAAAAAAATAATCAACTAATGGCTGGAATAATTTGGATGTTCATACTTTTTAAAAGAAACAATTTAATGATAGTAGATTTTGTTCCTTTTCAGATGTGATGTAAAAATTCTGGACAGCTGTCTGTGTTGGGAAATACATTCTTTCATATCGGAGGAAAGAATGAAAAATAGTAAAAGATAAGCAGAATACGGACTCAACTAGACTAAAACAGTGCCAGAAGATCAAAGAGACTTCAAGGGAGTCAGAACAAGTTAAAAGAGAACTTTATGGTAAAAAGTGGCTTCCTCTCCACCAGGTACAGCCAGTCAGTCTGGTTTTCCCCAAGCTTCTGTCCGCAGACGAAGGTGTGGCTTTTTTCATCCCACTTCCCTCTTTATGTGGTCCATGAGTTTTTCTTCATTAGCATCTCATGTTTTGCCTGTTGCCCTACTGGCAGCAGTAGGCTTAAATGGAAAGTTCCAAGTTCTGCCAAGCTGTCTGGTTTAGGATAGTAATTCCTAATTTGCAAAGTTTAACTTGTGAATTTCAGGAATCCTTCTGTTTTATAAAGGTTTGATTTGGGAGGGTTCTTAACCGAATTCGGGAAGGTTACAGTTGAAGCAGAGTCTAAACCCAGTGCTGCTGGAGTGGCAGAGCTGCCTAGCCGAGCAAATCCTTGCCCAAACCAAGCACCCAGGAAGTAAGAGGATGCTTGCTTTTCCCAGTCTTCCAGCCGCCGTCTCCTCTCTGCCTCCCATTCCCTTAGACTTCTTGGAGTCTTCCTCCCCATCCTTCTCGCCCACTGAGGGACCTGGAACAGCCTCATGCCAACAAGCAGTCGGCAGGAGTTACAGAAGGAGGAGAAGCGTTTCTATTGCACGTTATTCTCACGGGGTGGGGGGTGAATTAGAGCCTCACTGCATTGACCCTGTTCACTTCGCAGGGAGAAAAGTAAACTGGAGAAATGACCCTGGCAGTCAGGAAAGCCACTTTGTCTTCTCGTGTGGTTGTCTTTACTGGATATCGCTACAGGTGGTTTATTCTGTATGTAATAGAATATAGTCTGGAGTCCTTTAGACAGTCACACTAAACGTTGCAGTGCAGGTTAGGTTAAGTTTTAAAACCTCTGTAAAAGCTACACATGATCCAAGTTTGAAACCAGTGAGCCAATTGTAAAGTGTTTGATCAGTCTGGAGCGTGAAATGGCCAAATACTGGGGAAGGCTGCGCCAAAGGGAACCTCTAGTCTTGGCTGGGAACAGTCCAGGAGACAAGCTTAGGTGAGCTGCTTATCAGATCATGACAGCCCATTAGCAAAAGGAGGGAAAGGTCTCGCAAGGAAGGTGGAAAAAAATTACAATGTGTGTTAGTTTTACGTATTTCACTTATATTTGCTGTTTGTGAACATGTAGACCTGTATTTTGCATTTTTGATGTCTGTTCTATTTGCAGTTGAATTATTTCATATCAAAGCCTACCATTTGATTTTTTTGTAGCCCTGAAACTTGGGGTAGTGTTTGTTATCTTGATACGCTTTTGTAGATCTCAATAAAACAGAAGTAACTTTCCAACTTGCTATATAACTTACAGCTACGCTTGATTCGGAGGTGCATAAGAAGGGGGTGGACTTCAGGTTTATAAATCCAGTTTAAATGCTTGATTTAAAAAAAATCCTATTTTTCCAACTAGAAAATAATGGCCTACAAATATAAGTGGAGTCATTTAGGCTACTGACTGACGTTTATGGAGGTCATTTTGCACAGTGGTGTAGGTGATTGGGTCTGATTCAGTAAAACAGGCTAATAAAATTACACTCAGCTCCCAGACCAAAGCTTGTCTCTGCAGACTCCGCATGGGAAGGCAGCCGGTGTTCTCATGGGAACTGCACTCCGCATCCCGACCCACTCAGGCTTGGACCCAAACATTCCCCCTGGCATCGCCCCTGGGTCTGGCGACTGTTAGTCACAGCCAGCACATCCCAGAAGGATAGGAAAGGAAACCAAGCACCCCTGGTTCAAAGGTATTTTGCTTGAAGCAAGTCATTTGCCTTTGTCTTCCTCTGGAATTTTTGGAGATGAGTAAAGCATTGCAGGATAATCTACCTCGATTGGTAGTTTGGCTGCTGGAAACCCACCAAAAATTCTTTAATCAACATCCATCTTGTCATTATCACTATAGGAAAGCAAATATGTTTTCACAGTCGAGGAGCAGATGAGCGCTTAGATTTGTGTTTGTGTAGTACTTCAACATTTCCAGGTTTATTGATGCATCACAATCTTTCCAGTGAGCTGTAATGAGCAGAGCTACGAGAGTGAGGAATGTGTTGTATCGTGTCAGTGCGGCTGGGCAGAGCAAAGCTGAACTGAACGAAACCACGTCCATAGCGATTGGATGCTTACGCTTACAGGAATTAAGCCATTTAACCTCTTGAGAATGAAATATTATTTACCTCCTAGAGAGTTCCCCAGATTGAATGTGCTTTAGAAATTAGAAAAAGGAAGGAGAATCAAAAGAGGAAAAAAAAAAACCCAACCCCACACAACTCTTTTAAGTATCTGCAGCTTTCTAATATGTTGTTTTGCTACAGGAGCTCTCAGCTGGCTGGTAATACATACCTGGGCTTGGGGGTACGCGATTTTGCTGCAGACTGTAAAGTTAGAAATAGACTACAGTGGAGGCTCTTATCTATTTTCTAGCTGTATATATTTCTATAACAGTAAAATTGCCTTATGAGGTATGCAGTTATGTTCTGCATTTGACATAGCGTGGGATAGGAGACCCAAAAGATAGGATTTTTGAAGCTTGTGTATGAATCTTGATGCATTTAAGAGCATTAGTGTGTATTTTCTGATTGCAAAGAATGTTGCCTATACTCATGAAAGTGGTGGTGAAACGTCATCTGCGTCTGTATAAGAAACAGTGGGGTTCCAAAGCAATTTTAAATGCAGAGCAGCTCACTTTCCTATGGGTGAAGCATAACATACTGAAGTAAACTAATCAGCAGAAAATAGTTATAATATTCACAGTAATTCCCTGGGTCGCCAGTATTTAACCCTTTAGAGGCATAAGATTGCTCTCCTGGAGACAGATGTATTGCTCGAAGGCGCTCAGATTTAAGGTGCTTGGGGTCCAACAGCCGAAGTTAAGCCAGAACACCCTTTCGTTACCTGCCCCTGCTGAAGCGCTGCAGGCAAACATTTCTTCCTGAGGGTGTCTCAGGCAGCACGATCTTGTTACGCTGAACATGCTGTCAGCTTTTGCTAGGGATCCATTGACTAGTTCCCTGCATTTTCAATTGAATCTGATCATCCTCTCTGATCCCATTCACCATATTCTTAGAAATTTGTTTGTCAAATGGCTGCTACCCGTGTCTGATTGCTTCTAAGTGGACGCCTGCTGACCTGCTGCGCTTATCTGCAGAACCGACGCTCTGCTTTTTGAAACGCACTCATCTTTACAAAGCCTTCGGAATTAACGTGCTGCGCAGCAGGCAAAATAGTCTGTCATTCCTCCAGCTCCTCTCAGTGGAGAAGCGTATGGACAGTAAGTACTGTCCCTTCATCTGCTGGGAAAGGGTAGCCCTGACAGCTGGAATATTACTGTGTCAAAACCCAGCTGGTAATACGGACAGAGAAAGGCAAGAACATGGTGCTTTGATCTTCACTGTAATCAGGCCATGTGTACTGCCAGCAGCATAATTGTTTTTATTTAGCAAGCTCATCTGGAGAGTATTACAGGACTCAACGCAAGGCAGCTACAAAATCCTTGTAATTTTATCAAGCACATTAGACTAATGATGGTAAGAGCCATATTTCCAGCAGTAGATCCTGCCACAGGCACATATGAATAAAACAGTCCGTCTTTCCCTAACATGATCCCACATTTGAAATCTTTCTCAGTAGAGTCAGAACTCTTATCTACGGATTACTCAACAACTATGTGACTTAATGCTCGAGAATGGTTCTGAATTATGAATGAATGAATGCTTTGTTTAAAATCCAGTAGCGTCTTTTTTTGTTTGGTTTTGGTTTTTTTTTTAATGTCTTTTAGGTAGAAACTTCTCTGGTGCACTTCTCTGCTTGGACTTCACCAGAGCATAGAATGACTTTGTCTTTACAGAAATCAGCGTTGTAATCTTGATCGTAATTGTGAACATTAACTTTCCTCACTGGGGAGATGGAGTGAGGGGGAAGTATAGGTACAGCAATAAACTGGAATAGAAAACAAGAAGGAGACGTCCTTCCTGCAAGTCCCTGGCCTCCAAGCACTGGTGCTGGTGAGAAAAGTGATGGGGATGCCTGTCAAGAACGTTGTTCTCAGTGTCTTCAGCCACTAAAAGTGTCTCTGTCCCTCCTAGGTTCTTTTTTTTCTTCCCATTTAGCAGAGGACGTCCCGTTGAGATGAGTGTCATCCCTAAATAGGTTTACAGCATTCTTAAAGCCATTTCCGTGCTGTGGGTAGATGCCTTACTGTACTGCTTAAAGACTTAGTATGGTCAGTTATTTTAATCTGCTAGTAAAAGTATTTGTATAAATGTAAATTGATACTTTTCTCCCAAAGGCCTGCTGGCATTTACTGGCTAGCACTTCTGTATTTCAGTAGTACTGCTAACGCTAAGCATGAAAAAATCATGGGTCAAACCACGTAAAATTTTGACTAGCTTTAAAATTGAAATTTTAGAACAGTGTACATATCATGCTTTATTTAATGTAATATCCTCGGTCACTGAGGTCTGTCCTTTGTCATCGCAGTCGTCTGTGTTTCATAACCTGGTGATTTCTTTAGTTAAATAGTCAAGCTCCCTTTCCCAAGTAGTTGGTTTCTTCTGTTTCTTAGAGCGTCTTCTGGGAACACGCTGCTTTGTTTGTGACCTGAAATGGTGCAATACCAGAACTGTTGGTGACTATGATTTCTCTCTGTGTATTCATACCTCTAGTTTTGTGCCACGCTGCATCCTTGATCTCCCTAGCCCTGTTGTGTATAAGTTTTATTCCTTTCACTAAGGTGTCTAATCTTGCTGGAGGAGGGGCTGGGGCCCTCTCATCACCACTGTGAAGTGGTGATGCTCCTCCTGTTCCCCAGGGAAGCAGGATAAAAGGAAGCAAAGCTGCTGTTTGCCCAAGGTAGGGGCGGGTGGGTGGAAGGGGATGCAAAGGGGATGCCCAGGGCAGAGGTCCCCCAGGGAGGGGAGAGCTGCCGAGGGAAGAAACAGAAGAGGGGAGGGATCTCTGCTCCGCTCTCAGCCTCCCCAGACCTCACAGACGCCACCTCCGAATGTCCTACCAGGGCTGGAGATGCCTTCACCAAGGTCTCACCGGTTTCCAGCATCAGGCGCAGGAACGCTCTTCCTGGCCGTGGCCCCGACGTTAACCATGTCACTTTGTTTACTCTAGATACACTTTATACTGCTCTTCAGTCGGCAGGGGAAATTAAGGCTTCAGAAATGGTACACGACGCTACCTGATAAAGAGAAGAAAAAGATCATTCGAGAAATTGTTCAAATTATTTTGTCTCGCAATCAAAAAACAAGTAGTTTTGTTGACTGGAAGGACCTCAAGCTTGTTTACAAAAGGTGTGAGTAATTTTATGAGAACATGTAATTACTATTCATATAAATAACACGTGCTAGAAGAGGAAAAATAAAGGCTCACTAAGAAAAACACCAAAGAAATCCTACGTGCTAGACTAAGCTGGTAGGAGCCTGCCATCAGCAATCTAACAGTGTCTAACAGCACAGTGTCCCTGGACAAACCGGCAGGTAAATTGCGGGGTGAAAAATACTTGTACAATCTGTCAAATGAGAAAAATGGGAGTAACCTAATAAGTATTAGTGGTTGAAATTCTGTTAGAAGGCTTTAGGCTTCACTGCTGCTTCTAATTCCCCAGGGTAGCCTGCTGAGATGTGTGCTGGCCTTTATCGGGATCTTCAGGAGGCTGCAGGAACTGTTCTGAGGCTCAACATTTTGTCCAGTTTTGTCTTTGAAATACTTTTTGCTCGGGAAAGCATTAATTCCCACTTCCTTTTCCAAACAAATCACTGGTCTCCAGTTAGGTGATGCTTAGCATTAAGTGCCTTTTAGTTCTTGTAAAGTTGTAGCAAACAAAAAGTAGCCGTAAGGTATAGCCCACTGCATATATTAAGCAGCATCTCCCATTAGCAAAAATGGAGTCCCTTGCTGTGAAGTGACGCATGTAAACATCTGGCCAGATGCTGTCACAAGTTGGGGCTCTACCTGCAGCACCAGAGAGTTGAGTTAGATTGTTAACTCCCATCTTGGGTTGACTTAAACATAGAGCTTTGCTGCAAGTAAGTTACGAAGATTGTTTGTTCCAAGCAGTTTCATGCTTTCTGGCCCTGTGTAAAACACTGTCAGACGTTTGATAGCCAGCAGGCTTGCTGAGATGGAACTCCTTCCACCTTCATTTTGCCTTTACTTTTATTTTTTAATAAAGAGCAGTAACTCATTCTACAATTCAGTTAACCCCACTTACTGCCATGCTGTTGCAGCAGGTGAGGGACACCTTTAACATGCTACTGACTTGCTGTTTGTTTTATTAAGACCACTGTTGCAGGTATCCCACTTTGTCAAGGGTGCAGTTTGTTTTTCTAACTAAATTAATAATTTGTTAAAATTATGTGATCTTTTTAAGTGTTTTCTGGGACACCATAAGAATGAAAGAAAAATTATGATTTTAGAGACAGGGTAGATATTAACTGTGGTTTGCATAACTTCTAAGAGACGAGCAGAGCACTGAGGATCCAGCTGTTCACTCTGGCGTTTTTGCCTTTGTTTTTGTAGGTATGCTAGTTTGTATTTCTGTTGTGCAATAGAAGACCAGGATAACGAGCTCCTGACACTAGAGGTCGTTCATCGATACGTAGAGCTTCTGGACAGATACTTTGGAAACGTAGGTTTTACTTTCTCCCATGAACTGCACTCCTGGCTGTCTGATAAACAGAGTTAGCTGTTTTGCTTCATGTTTCTGTCTGCACGACTTGCCCCATAGATTCTCTCCATCCAGAGTGAAATCCATTATTAGAATATTTTAAAAAACAGTGCCGAAACTATCCTAAGATATTTTTCCATCCTTTTTTCTACATCAGTTAATCTTGATGTTTTGTATATCTTTCTCAGAACAGATTTCAAGGGGAAAACTGGAGGAAAATTACTTAAACCCACTCCCCCGGTGACATTTCTTTAATTCTCCCTCCTGGCATCTTCAGATATACTGATTTTGTTTGTTTCATAATAATTGTGTAAGAATTAATGAGGAAATAAAAAGAGGAAAAAAGTGTTGGGTTTTTTTAAGAAAATACCTGAAGAAGGTCCAAATAAGTCTTTCAGTAAGTCTTTAAAGACTACAAGAAACCCACCTTTTCTATGAATATCTTTGAAATTGTCCCCACTGCCTCAATTCATCTCTTATTTAAATCCCTGTGCCATGACTCACATTTGTACTGCCTCTAAACAAAAAAGCGGTTGGTGATTGCAAGGTCACTAGGCCAGAGGATTTGTCTGGCTCTGTGAAACTGTGCGTGGACATATGTAACCCATATTACAAGTGCTACATAAGATCTCTTATAAGGTTAGTAGGCTAGGAAGTCAGCTTTGTTCTCGGAAAACCAGTATGGAAGTACTGTATCATGTAAAATACAGAAAGCAGAATATCTTTGCTATAAGTCTAAGCTGTATATATGGAGAGAATATGTGCAGAAGCTGCAATATTACTGATTTGTAGTATATTTCTTCCCCGTGCTACCTGCCACAAGAGTGCATATGTCGAATACATTTGATCATCTTAACTTCTGTCCCAGTAGTGCTTATAATGCTGTAGAAGTCATTTAAATGTTGTGTGTCCTTTTGTTCTGGCAGGTGTGTGAGCTGGATATCATCTTTAATTTTGAAAAAGCTTACTTTATTCTCGATGAGTTTATAATTGGTGGAGAAGTACAAGAAACTTCAAAGAGGTCTGCAGTGAAAGCCATGGAAGACTCTGACATGTTGCAGGAGGTAAGGCAGAGGAAGACAAAAGGCAAACACCACATCTTCCTACATCTTCCTTGTTTGACATGAGCTTAAAATACAGCTAAGCACTTCTGGTACTTAATTATCCAAATGCGTCTTAACTTCAATTTTGATAGGTACAACAGTGCGGTTATATAGGCTTTCCAATTCAGCCCTCGTGCATCTTGCGGAATCAGCTGGAGGCTCTTCATATACTGCTGTTGTTCTCTTGCAGCTTAACTGCTAGAGTTTCTCAGATGTTATATTCATAAACAGCGTAAGAGATGTCTAAGGTATTTATATAAGAACATAATTTAAGGTTATATTTTATGTATATAGATATAAACAGAGAAAAACCAATTCTGTTTCACTAATACATTGGAAACAGATGACTGACTATTAACAGTTAAGATTGGCAAGAGTGTGTGCTGGCAAACTCCGCTTCCATTCATAAACACCTGTGTACTTTTCCTGCAGGGCACAGATACGTAACCTTTATTCAGAACCCTGCAGGAATTCTCTTCTGTAACTTGTACCGTTGAGCCAGGAATGGCAAAAACAGTTGAATGTGATGGATTTACTTAATTTTTTTCCTAGGTAGTGAAGGATCCATTCTAACACTGAAGGAAACAGCACACTGGCAGAACTAGCTATGGGCACGCTATGCGGAGTCGAACGGTTTTTCACAGTGGTCTGGCATTTGCACGTGAAACTAGGCCAGTTATGTACAAAGGACAGCTAGACATGATGAGTTTAACCACAACTGTGGTATGTCATGATTTGAGGATCAGGTTCTAAAAGGCTGTTACAGGTTTTTAAAGCAGAATTATTTCTGCGTTTCTAAATAATCTGATCTAATTCCATGCAAAACTGCAACTGTCTTCAAAGAGGAGAAGAGGGTTTGTTTGTATATTGCTGTACCGCTCCATAATGCATCATTTCTTTCTTTTTCTTTCTTTTTTTTTTTTTCCTCCAGACAGTTGAAGAGTACATGAACAAGCCTGCATTTTAACCTTAAAACTACCTGGAGAGGAGCTGCTCTATGCACCTGTAAAATGCACTTCCTGAAATTACTTCCCAATGTGCCAGATCCTCAGAGAAATACCAAAAACCAATGACTAAAGGGGTTTGTTTGTATAATGGTGAAGATGAAGGTCAGCTATTGTAGCACAGGGTTTAACAGTTCTGTATTTGCGTTACTCTGCAAATGAGTTTCTCAGAATTGTTACTACCCTTGGTCTAGTTTCTCTTTTCCTTCCTGGACTAAACAGTTGTTTTGTATCGTGTCTTTTAGCTATGGGGTTTGTCATCATTAAATGTTACTCTGACAGTACTTTGAAGAGGTATTTTTACTAGTTTTGGTCCACTGCTGACCGTATGACTCTACTTTTGTACAAATGTCCGTTATTTTGAATGTAATGATTATTCTGCTTTAATAATAATTTTTTTTCTAAAAGCCAAATTGTTGTGGGCCCTGATTTCACAATCTTCTTTTGAAAAGATTAATCCATCTAGTTTAAGAAGTATGTGTCTCTCTGGACCAGCCCCTTTCTTTCACTATCTTCCTTCTATTTTCTGCTCTAGTCTGCTAATAAGACTGCTCCAACTGCTAATAGAGCTCCACACCTCCCTTTAATCTGGAAGACTGTGCTGACTCGAGGTAGGCTTCTCCCAGGTTTAATGAATCCTTGTCGCTGCTGCATGTGGATGGCCTGTTTCTGCCTTTCTCCTTATTTTCCTAACCCCTTCCTAGATCCCCCGGACCTGGACAAAGGCTACAGCCTTGGAAGTGTGCAGTTTGACAGCAGGAGATATCCTGAAGAGAAGAAATTAGTCTTTGGGATTTTAGGGTGCAGATCATCTCGTCTATCTTTTGACCTGTATACACCGATAACCATCTTTGCCAGCAGTTTTCCTGTCCGCAATTCACACACCTATTGGGATGATCGGCTTTCTAGTGGTTTTTTTTGACCCATTTCTGTGAAGGTTGGTCTATTTAATCAACCTTTTATAACTTTGCAAGCTGCACAAAGGGAAAAAGGGTAAAATAGTAGAGAGGAGAAGAATCAGCTGGGCTGTGCATCTTGCTGTGTGTTATAAAACATGGTAGCTGTGTGTTAACTTGCGTTTCTGTCAGTGAATTTGGACTCTATAAACCTTTTGAACTGGCTTCCTTAGGGAGATTATTTCCTCCTTTAACAGAATTGAAAGCTTACAGAAATTCTGTTTATCTTAGCCCATAACTCATAGCTACATGTTTTGTCTCTGTCAAACCATGGAATCATCCCATACAAAAATTAGGTAAGTTATCAGACAAATACGCCAGAATGATCCAAGCATTGATTCACATTTCCCTTCCACGTATATTTTCTTTGATTTCTGGGTTGTACAGTCAGTATTTTCCTTCAGGGATTTTTCTAATCTTTAAATGTCCTGCATGCTTATTCTATTTTTTTCATCGCTTCTTCCTTCCCAGTCTGTTTGTATCTTCCTGGAGAGGGGTTTGGGTTTGGTTTGGGGTTTTTTTTGGGAGGGTGGGAGCACTTTGACACAACATGACAACTTTGCTAATTGTCAGCCTACTTTTCTGCCTGTGTTATTTAGTCTGTTAGTAAAACTGTGACAAGCTGGTTCGTAGCATCATGCTGCTCTTTTTATAATTACTTTATCCATCTGTTTGCTCGGTATTGATGTCAAAGGCATACTTCCAGCATTGAAAAAACAGTGAAATTGCTGAAGGGCTTTTAATAGCTCTGAAGACATGCAATTTAATAATAAATTAATGAAATTGTATGAGTTATATATTACTTTCTCATGGTTTGAAGTTTTTTAAAGTAGAGTGTTTAATTGATTAAGAAGCTACTTCAGAATGTGCAAAGAGGCTCTTTCCGCTCTTTCCTTTTCTAAGTGACTTCTATTCAGTGAAATCATTAGTAGTTTCATTTGCTTTTACTCTTTTTTTGGAGCCATGCTGTGAGTCTCTGATTCTTATTAAAACTGTCATGTTGCTTGAATTCCGGAGTGTATCAAAACAGGAGTTCCAAAAAGAAGATTTCTTGGTATGAATAAGGCTATCATAAGCCTGTCTTTTCAGTCATTCTAAGAAGAGCTGTAGGAGGTCTTTCTCTCTCTTTTCAAATGAAGAAGAATTCCTTATGGAAAAAAAGAATACATTAGCTAGGAGTACTTATGCCAGCCATATCAATGTAGCATCTGAAATAAAGAGCATTGCCAAGCTGATGTACCCAGGTCAGCTTCAGAAGCCTGAAGGAATTAGTGTGGTTTCCTTGCCCTAGTGCAAAAGGTCATTGGAACACGGTGTGCCTGTTGGGGCAGCTGCCTTTGTGCTACAAAGGTGGGTGGAAAGTATGTGTTAAGCACTCTAAAGAACTGATAACTTACATTTGTGCTGGAAGAAGCATCTACAGATGCCTGTTGCTTTTGCCTGTAGAGGGGCTACACAAAGTAGGCAGGTGAGGGTTACCCAAGTGGCAGCCTGTATATATAGCATACTTAAGAACAAATTGTTTTGAAACCTAAAACTTGTAATTATACTATTTATAACCTTCATTAAGAAAGGAGTCACTCACCTCAGTGGTGTTGTAATGGCATTCAGCTCAACGCAACTCTTTCTCCAAAGGGAAAAAGCCCAAATGACACCCAGTTGTTGTCAGGTTACCTTTAGGTCACCGTGTCAAAATGCCTCTATCTTTGTGGAACTCCATTGCCATCAACAGGACTCTACATATGTCAGTGCACTGTGGAGTACAGCTCATCAGAAGGTTTGTTTCTCTTGATATCTTAGTTCTTTGTTTTTTCTTAAAGCAGGAGATACGTATATCTTTGTACACGCTCACAAATCTCTCTGAGGCGTTGCCCATTTCATTTGTGTTTGCTGTTGGTGTTTCTCTATCCAACCTGCCTGACTATTCCCAGAAATGCTCAATGTAAAGTTTCCTTTGATTTCTTTATGAAATTATTATCAAAAATGTATTAGAAAGCAGGTTCTTTAACAGTTTTCCCAATCTCACTAACATCTTTTGCGGTTTTCTAAACTCTCACCTTGCTGAGAAGCTTCAAGCACATACGTCCTAGTTTGCAAAATTGCATTTACTGAAATAACCATTAATCAGGGTCGTGTTGCTAGCCTAGATTCCCTCGCTTGCTTTCGCCAGCTGCATCTAACAAAAAAGGTACGTGATTTTCTTATTAGCATCTCTGCCCGGAGGATTCTTACTGTGATCTTACTGCTTCCCAGTTGTGACAGGGCTGGTTCTCTGTCGTGCAACTGTTTGTGACTCGTGAGCTGTGACATCTTTGAACGTATCATGGCAATTAAAAAGAGAGAGACAGACGTTAGACTGGGATAAAAATAAGTGTAATCATGTCAAAAGGAATATTAAAAGTATGACAAATCATCATGAGTGTGAGGCAAGAGTGGCAGGATCTCACAGGATTCACGAATTCTTATAATTTCTGGGGTTTTTTTTCTGAGTGTTGTGGCTCATTAAATGGTGTCAACTCTTACAAATAACTGTAGGAAAACTGGCATTTAGATTACCTCCTGTCAGCCTTTGTTTAACAGAAAGCCACTGAAAGTGAATCTTCAGTGCCTCCCCCCAGCTGCTCCCACAAAACCCCCTCTGTGCTTTCAGAAACCCAGGTGGGGAACTTACTGTGCAGTTTAGGTATGGTTCTCTGTCTGAGTTTATGTTGGACTGAGTAATGCTGTACTTACGAAAGGATGAATTACTATATTTTTCATTTATTTCACAGTCCTTCCAATAGATAACACATTTTTTTTATCCTCAGTTTAGCACTGTGCTGCGTTGGAGGAATACGGCGTGCAGTAACGGTACATTAGGGGTCAGGAGGGACCAGTTTATGGGGAAAGATTAGAGGAGTTTAACAGTGTGAGTGAGGCTTTCAAAGATACCCAGAGACTGTTCAATCAGCAGTCCCCTCAAAATAACACGGCTCCACACAGTTCATAACGAGAGAGAACTCCTATCCCCGTCTGTTCGTGATGTTCTACTCCACCGAAAATGCGTTTAGCACAGCTCCTGCGTGGGGGACGCTGCTCGCACCCTGCAGAAAATGACTAAACCCAAAGGTCTCCATTCTGCCGTTAATCCCTACGGTGGGATTTTCAATAACTTTATCTGACGCCTTTATGAGCGTGGGGTCCGCATCATCACTTACATCATTATATTTTTGTTTTAGACAAGTTGCCAAGAACTTGTGAGCTCAGACCAGGTAAAAGCATCCTTCTGGGAAATTTGAGGACGTTCTTACTGAATTCAATAGAGTGTGCGTTCCTTAGCATGAGCATAATATAAATAAAATATAGCTGTTGATTTACACGTCTATTAGTATTTTTCACGTATTTTTTTTTTTCCCTGAAGACAGCGGCTCTAGGTTGAAATACAGTAGTGAAAGCTTCGCGTTTGTAGCAGAAATAACGGGCTGTGCTGCAAGAGACTTTATGTTTGCTGTCATGGAAACCTGTTGCCTTGGAACATGACTAATGAGGCCCAGGCTAAGGGAAAGGAAGAAGCTATTCCTGAAATTATTGCTCAGCGAACCCTAAGGAAGACCAGCAATATACATTATCTTTAATTATAGTTATTTCAAGTTCCATTGCCTAGTCCACTTAACCTTATCTTTTTGTTTACTTACTTAACAGCTCTTGTAACCGGATGTTTTAGTACAAAGAATGCTATAAACCAGTTCAAAGCTAATCTCTTAGCCATCTAGAAACAAATAGCATCTTATTTGCATTCCTCTTTCCCGGTATACTACAATATTTGCCCAACTTTTGTGGAAAGGACACACTGAAAACAAACTTGTGGCTGGTCTGGAATGCCCTGTGAGCCGGGGGATAGTTTATCAGCAGTTTAGCTGAGGATTTTTGCCTTTGGTTGTAGCTGTTCATTTTAAAGACCGGCCAGGTAAACAGGCAGGGAACATTCCAGTATACATAGCCGTATTGACAAATCTGGTTACCCCTGTGTTTATCAGTGGGGTAAGATTGCTGCTCTCTAATGCTGAAGGGAAACTTGGGGGGGGGAGGGGGAACATACAGAAGGTATTTAAAGTTTACTTTGCCCCTTGTGTCATCTCCTTTTAAAATTCCCGCTGAGAATTCTTCTCTCTTCTGGAGCTTCTTGCTCCAAACCCAGTACCCATCATTACACACCAGATTCTGCAGCAGAGAAGAGAAACTTGCTAAGGTCTTCTAAACGCTGATGGGGTTTTTTTCCTGCAAAGGTGAATTTTGTGTGTCTGTTGTAAAAAAAAAACCAAACCAAAGCCAATGCTGAATATAGAATCCCTAGTTACAGAGGGTGACAAATTCATTACAGCTTGCTGCGGATCGCAGCTGCTCTCTGGACTGGGATCTTGCATGAATAAATTGCCAGCAGCTGGGTAAGTCTCCCTGCCTTCTGGAGATCACCATTCGGGGTCCTTCTGGAAGCCAACAGCGAGAAGTCGGCTGCAGCTGAGCGGAGCCGACAACGACAAATCACAGAGGAACATCTTCACAGAAGTTTCAGGTGAAAGAATATGTTCCTTTTTTATTTCTCCAGAGGGCTTGGGAAGTGGTCCTCGGTGAGTATTATGCTGGATAACAGCTCTGAAAGAACAGTCTGACAATGTGGCAAGAAAGGAATATTCTGGTGAAAAAGAAGAAGGAGCTGGCTGGGTTTGTAAGCTGACAGCTGCATTTGGGGCGAAGGAGGGTGGTTTTTTCTGGTATCTGTTGTCAGTGACAAGGTGGTCCTTGTTCTCAGAGGGAAAACTGGCTTGGGCAGTCGGTTCTTGTTTGGCGAGCGCTGACACAGAGTGCTATGTTGGCAGTGACAAGAATGTTCAGCTGGCAAAAAAGGTACTGCAGAGGGCAATGAGATACTATAAATTATTTTTAAATATGACAATAAAACATTGATTCATTCTGGTTGGGATAATATGGGGAAAACCGCAACATTTAGCATGACAGTTCAGTCTGATTGATGACGAAAATTAGTACGTCAAAAATGTTATGTAGTAGTGTATCTGCTAACATTTATGTTTAAATCCGGTATAAAAATGGAAAGACTAGGGCCTCAACAAATCATACTGCTCATCCTTCAGTCCCGGGCAAGGTCAGCTGCACTTGCATTGTTCTGAGTGATGTTTTTCTGACTTCTTCAAACCCGCCTATGGTGCGGATCCCAAAACGCTCTTGAACAGTCTGCCCTGAAACTAAACTTCCCCTCCCAGTTGAAATGCTTGTCCTGATGCCAGCTCCTTTACTGCAAAATAAGCCCAGTGCTACTTGTAATATCAAGCATCGATACAGAAATCCCTTTTATTACCTTTCCCTTTTGCAGCAGCCTTTTAAGGGGTTCTCTGTTCTGCCTAACTCCTAGGTGATGCTTAGGGAGCAATGTAGTACAAGGATGGCTGTGCCTTCAGGATAGGGATATTGGGTGGTTTTAACCTTGATTCTGTTGCGTGAATCGTATTCAGTCATGGCTCATTGGTAGCTGGTCAGAAAATCTAAATAGCAACCATATTGATGAAAAGCAGGAGGACAATTCCTTTCTCTTCCTCCTATTTTCTTACGCTCTGTGAGTGCTTGTAGCAGCTGGGCATGAGGCCTGGATTGAGCAAAGTACTTTGGGGTGTCCCGTTACAAGCGTGGAAGAAAGCTCAGGCTGCTTTAACGGGGCCACCTGCATTTTTGAGGTTTGAAGGAATCCCCCTGCCTCGCTGGCTCCGCGCTGTGGAAACAGCCGTTTCTTTTCAGATGTAGAAAGGGGGAGATCTCTTCGCTCTTACAGCTCTTACACTCGTGCTTTAAAATAAAATCAATGAGAAATAAAGGTTGTTTGAATACTAACAGGTGATGGCTGTGGGTGGGAGGTTCCTGCACATCATTTTCCGGCTGGAAAGCATCAGAAGAGCTCACCTCCGACAGGCAGGGCTCTTCCAGAGGAGGGGAGGGAGGTCAAAATGTGAAACGGTGTATGTTGTGAAGCCAAGGCAAACAGGGAAGTGAGAGATTACACGTAGCACATGTAGACAGCTGATCTCTGAGAGAGCGTGGTGGTCAGGTTAGTCCCATTCGGCAAATGAGCACCCAGACAGTGCCCCAAGGCACTGCGACGGCTTCCAGAAGAAGTGGGAGACGGAGCTCTTTGGGAGCCTGGGAAGAGCAGGCTGAGGGACACAAGAGTTTGCTGGTGGTTGACTTGTCCTGCCACGGGCTAACGAGCAGAGCAGCCACTGCATCCTGTGCTAATAAGGTTGCCCCAAATATTATCGCCAAGTTGGAGCATCCAGTTGTGCCCTAAAGAATGGGAAAAATCTGTGATCCTAAATATTCACAGATAACTCAGGTAAAAGAAAAAAAAAAGGTGCTTAGAGAGGGAGGAGAGCCACGGGTTTCCCTTTGTTTATTTTTCAAAAGCGAAGGTTAGTCTAGAACAGGAAGGTATGCGAAAACATTCAGATTTAATAAATGGATGTCATCCTCTCCGAATTGCTATTAATCCCAGGAAATGAGGAAAAGATGAAGACATCGTTGAATAAGGGCTTGTGGGCCAGATGTGGAACAGCGTTTCGAGAAGATGCTGCATCTTCCCTCAGCTTTGTGAGCCAACTCCATCGCTTGGAAAAAGAAGTAAGTGGTGTTTCTTAATGAAAATACATTATTGTATTTGCTTAAAAGAAGGTATTGATGACAAATTCATGGTTGTTGGGGTTTTTTGCTCATTCTTTTTAATAATGACGTTAACACTAACTGCAGAATATGCGAGGCCAAGCAGTACCAGTGCGGCACAAGTGAACAGGAGTGAAAGTGCTTGCTGCCCCCTTTCTGCTCCAAGGTGATCCTGGCCAGGAGGAGGAGGGATGTCCTCCAGGGCTCTGGCAGGCAGCTCCCCCTTTGCACAGCTTGGGGAAGCAGGAGATCTCTCGGTCAGGGATGGCTGCCAAGAGCATTCGAGAAGTCACCGGTGCCAGCTGGCGGCGGGAGGGATGGCAGCCTCTCCTGCTTCCAGCATCCCTGCCGGAGCAGGGAGCAGGGCAAGGAGAGGGTGAGCCACCCTGCGGGCAGGAGAGAGTTTTTGCAAGAGGGAGGAACAGAAAAAGGTTCTTCCAGATGCTGTGTCCACACAGTCTGGAGAGGAACAGTTTCAGTAGTGTTACCCACAGCTTTCCATTTCTGCATGGGCTGACACCCTGCTACTCTCATTATCACTTTTTCACAACCCTTCCCTGTTTTTTCCAACCTTGTTTTCCTCCCTTTCCTTTTCCTGCTGTCTGCTCTAGCATAAACTCCCCTTCATATCCCATCCCTTCTTTAACAGTTTTCCCAATCTCACTATCTCCACGGTGGGGATGAAAGCTCTGTCTCACCAGGGCAGGCAGAGCCCAGGAGCCGTACCCTGCTCAGACCCTGCTCCTGCCGCCGGCGCTTCTTCCACCTTTTCCTCTCTTATCCTGTCTCTGATTGTTTTGGCCAAGAACACAAATTCTTTTAGAAACCTTTGTTTGAGGAATGCCCGTGTTTCTGGTATTGTGTTCCCCATTTCCCCTGAATTAACAGGAGCTACTGGGGTGCGTTCTGCAGCGCAGAGAAGCTCCCTGTGCCTGGCTGCCACTGCAGAGGGCGGCAGCTCGGCGCTTCTTCACGCTGGAATCCCATTTAGGGCCTACACTCGAGATTACGAGGCATGTGCAAAACTCAAGTCTGCTAGCCCTTCATTGCTAATTGGTTCCAGAAAGATAAGCAATGAAAGTTGCAATAATAGGTATTCTAGAAAGACAAGGAATAATAATTTCCACTCCTGTTTCAGAGTGCTCTGTTGTCTAGTGTTAGCTTGGACACCCAGAGGCCACCTTTGCTGTGGACCTTCCATCTCTCCGCTGCGCATCTGCTTGAGAAAACAAACTCTGACCCCAACCGCAGAAAGACGGAGACCCCCAGAGAGAAATAAGCTGTCAAACCGAGTCAAGGCTAAGAATGCTCACAGAGCCAAAAGGTCAGACAGTAAACACATTTCTGCAGAGCGACATAAAGATAATGTTGATTTATTTATTCATTTTTTAAGAGAAAAGTGTGTTGGGCAGAGGGTCATGCCATGGGAACTCTTGGCCTGTGTGTAACACCCTTTATTCTGCACTTTTTATGNGCTGCGGGCTCCAGAGCTGGACACTGTGTTCCAGGTGGGGTCTCAGGAGAGCAGAGTGGAGGGGCAGAGTCACCCCTCTGGATCTGCCGGCCAGATCAAGAGATGCTGTACGTGTTTGGTCAGTCATTTCAGCCAGCCTGGGGCTTTTGTACCGTACCTGTGGCCAGACCGTGTCGCGGGGACAGCGGTGCAGGAGGGAGCGTGGCCATGCCCCAGCGGCGTTCCCCAGCCCTGGCACAGACCCCCTGTGCCTGAGCAGCCCCCGTGGTGCTGTGGCCTCTTTCCAAACCTCCGCTTGACTCCCTGATTGACTGCCATTGATGAAGAGGTAGAGCTAAGAGCAGTGTTTCTGCACTGGGGGCAGTCGGGAGCGGAGGGCTGTAAGCAATGCTGCCCTCCAGGGAGCCAAATGCATCTCCTGTCCCCTGCCACCGCCCAGCCCAGACCCACAGCCAGCGGCTGCCCACTGGGATGCTCGGAGGAGGCTGAGGCTTGGCTTCACAGCCCAAAGCTAGCAGAGGGAATAAAAGTACCGCAGACGTTAGTAATTAACCCCATGTAAGGGCTAAATCTCAAATTAGCCGCCTTGCTCCCCCCTCGGGTGCTTTGCAGATTTTCTGGGTGAAATGCCGTTGTCTGTGTGACAGCAGGACTTGCCATCTGGAGTGAAAATCCGAATTCTAACTACAGAGAAGCAGCCCCTCTCTAGACCGCTTCTTTCGTTTCTAACTTTGATGGCTCTGGGCCCAGGTTTCTTCACAAAGGGAGGGAATCATGGCTGCGTTCACTTACCATTTTTTTTCACGTCTGCAGGTTTCAGTGCAACCTTAGCAAGGCATGGAGGCAAGGGGGAGGCCTTCAGTTTGGCAGCACTGGACTTGCCGCTGCTTGTCTGCGTGTATGTTTGGGTGCCCTTATCGGCTGTTACCGGGAAGCCTTACTGGGGCAGTTTGAAGGAGCGCTTAACAGCTACTCTGGGCTGTGCAAACACCTTGGGAGGGTGCTCCCGCCCGGCGATGCAGGCGGGGAGAGGGGAGATGCACCGCTCACCCCCCTGCCCAGCCACGGAGCCCTCCTGCGAGATGCACCAGGGATTTCGGTTTGCTTTCGGCTTGATTTTTTGAGTCAGTATCTCCCCAAAAAATCAGCTTGCCCGAGGAAGTATGTTTCCTGTTTGTTAGTGTTGAACAGAAAAGTTTACCCCGTGAAGGAGCCCTCGGCGCGTACGCGCGGTGTAACTCTTTGGGCGGCAGCAGCGGCAGAGATGACCCCTGACCAAGCCCCCTGCCTTTGGGAGGAAGTTCAGGCTGTTATGTTGATACCTTTTTTTATCTTTTTAATGAAACCTCCTTCCTGCCATTTCAGAGGAGAGGAGGGTTTGACGTCATGTGCTGATGAGTCACTGCTTTTAACAGGCCAGCAAGCAGGGATTGAGAGTGCTGTCTGCAGCAGCTGCTCGGTTAATCATTCACAAAAAGCCCAGAGAAAGCTCAAGGGGAATGCTTGTGAATAATTAAATTTCTGTTTTCATTATGAAGACGCAGTTGATTTACCTGGATCTGCTAGAATCCAGGTACTGGGAAGTGAGGGAGGAGGACAGTGATCTCATCGATTTATTGATACCACTGTAAATAGCTTTTGGAAAGTCATCGGTGTCAGCCCAGCATATACGTGATTTAACAATTTCATGCAAAGCTGATATAATAGAGCTCTGACTGTCAGCTACATCACACTGGCTGCAACCACTTCAGCCATACCCATCTTCTCTAGAAAAAGGTCCTGGGGAAGCAAATGCCCTTGATAGGGCAAGACATGGATTTTACTGAAAGGCTGAAGGTCTGGCATTCAGAGAACCATAGAATGGTTTGGGTTAGAAAGGACCTTAAAGATCATCTAGTCCCAGCCCCCTGCCCTGGGCAGGGACACCTCCCACTGCACCAGGCTGCTCCAAGCCTCATCCAGCCTGGCCTTGAACCCCTCCAGGGATGGGGCAGCCACAGCCTCCCTGGGCAACCTGGGCCAGTGTCTCACCACCCTCACAGTAAAGAATTTCTTCCCAATATCTAATCTCAATCTCCCCCATTTTGGTTTAAAACAGTTACCCCTTGTCCTATCGCTCCACTCCCTGAAAAAGAGTCCCTCTGCATGTCTCCTGTAGCGCCTTTAAGCACCGAAAGGCTGCTATAAATTCTCCCCGGAGCCTTCTCTTCTCCAGGCTGAACAACCCCAGCTCTCTCAGCCTGTCCCCATACGGGAGGTGCTCCAGCCCTCTGAGCATCTTCGTGGCCTCCTCTGGACCTGCTCCAACAGATCCATGTCCTTCTTGTGCTGAGGCCTCCAGATCACCAACATCATCACCTGAAATCATGTATTCTCGAAGGAAGCAGAGTTGCTGGGTTTGTTCACTGATGGTTCTGCTGCTCATAAACACCTTTCTTCTGGGGATGACTCCATCATTTTGAGTTAATGCTGAATTGGATCTTGGCAAGATATGTTGCACTCATCCTTGTTGTGATGAGCTTTAAACTTCAGTTGCCAACATGCAATAGTCAGAGAGTTCGTTAGATTCTGCTTTGGATGGGCGGGACTGTTATTTCAGTGAGGGGCCAAACTGGATAAATTCCTACATAGTGAATTATTCACTGCTCAACTCTTCCTCTTCTAGGCTGTTCAAGTGTCTTAGACAAGACAAGAGCTGCTGCCTTTTACCCAGTGGTAGAGTTAGATGGGCAGTTTTACTCCCCCAAGCAAGCACATCCTTTAAGTGGCCAGTTGAAGCTGCCCTAGAGGAGAAGCTTGCCACCCAGCTTTGACAAAATCATAGATTTAGCTTCACCTACACAGTTGGAGTGCTGGAACCTTTGGGGGAGTAGGATTGCTCACAAACATTTACTTTAATCATCTATACAGTGTGAGTAGAAAGTTGTTATTCTGGCTGACAGAGGAATAATGAGAAGAAAACCCCCACACTATGAAACCCTTTGAGTCTGAAGAAACTTTTTGTCTCTGGGCTTTGTTTTCATGGATTTGTGATGTCCCATGGATGTGTAGGCAGAACTTAATTAGCTACAGCCATTGAAAGAGCAAACTTTAAAATTCTTTGTTGAAAATGGAATATGCTTTTCTTCTTTCAGCACTGTGGCCAATTTACTGTGGATTTACTTTCTTCAACCGATTAGTAGAAATCATGTCAACTTCTCCATACCCATGTTATCCCCAAATTCTAAAGCTTCTGACCACTGTAAAATGCACTTATTAAACGGGCTGCACTATTCTTAATGGAAAAAACCATTGATAGCTGAAACAAGATAATATCACTGGGAGGAGAGATTTGTCCTGTAAATGCAATAGCGTATGATTTGCCGTTTCTGCAATGAGATGATTTCCAGAACCCACTTCTCAGTCTGTAGATACAATGGCCAGTCTGGACCCTTTGAGAAGAGCTGCCTCGCTCCCTGGGCAGGTGTGACCTCACACCCACAGAACCGCAGCCTGAGAAAAAGGATGCCCAAGGATGGCTGGTTTGTAACTTTGGTCCTGTGGCACATCCTTCCTGGAGCTCTTCTTGTTTGACTTCTGAGCTGTTGAGATTCCTATGTTTGAGTTCCTATTAATTTTAAGGCCTGGAGAAACTTAAATATTGAAAGCTGTGATTCTAATTAATTAATAACATTATAAGTATACCTAGCTTTACTAACAACTCCAAATATTGTGAGATTTTAATTCTTCAGTGTCACAAAGCCACTGAGTCTGGGATGTGGGATAGAGCCCAGTTTGAATATCACAGCTTAGGATCGTTATTTATATTAGCAGGGGAAAAGGTATCAGCAGAGCAAATGGTGTTGCTTGCAGATGGAGCCTATTTTGTGTGGTGCACAATAACAATGAAGGTCATAGCAAAGTTGCTTTTGAAAAATTGAGGAATATCGAAGATAGAGGAAATCAAACAGGAACTTATAAAGTATGAGAATAAAACAAAATCAAAAGGAGGAAAGCAGTTAAAAATCTAAAAAGAACACTGTTTCTGAGGCCTCATGTCAAATGCTGATTCTACAAAAGATGCTTTTTTTCAGTTGCTCATTAAAAAGGGTCCTACTGAAGAGTTATTGTTCCCTGAGACATCAGGTGTATTGTGTAGTCAAATACCATACTAAAAAAAAAAAAAAGGATTTCCAGAAAGATGTGGATGCAAGACAGCAATAAAGCCTGAAGAGGTTATTAAAAGCCACCCAGAGAAAGTGGCCATGTGGGGTGTATTACAAAACAGAGAAGCAATCAGCAACAAGAAATCTTCTGGGACATGGAAGCCTAAGGCTGCACCTAATCCTGAGCACCTGGGAGCCTCTGATCTCCCTCTCCTGGAGGCCTCGCCATGTGGATGAAGGCAGCTGATGGCCTTTGCTCTGGCATTTCTACGGCTGGCGGCATTCTCTGTGGGAAGGGCTGGAAGGTTGAAAAACAAGTCTGAAAATTTTTCCTCTTCTCCAGCCACATTTTTTCCTCATAATTGCAAAGCAAGTATAGGGTGTTTTTTTTAAACAAAACAAAACAAAACAAAACTGATTCATCCAGCCATTTAATCTCTTGCTCTCTGTACCCAGCAAAAAAGTGTGAGTTTGTCTGGGAAAATAATAATTGGACAAAGATTAACACAAGGGACCAAAGCCATCTGCAATTGAACGATGGGCTCTGGAACCTTTCACTAGCCTAGGCCAACAGTACCCAGAGACTGTCCAGTGGGTTTTGACACAAATTGTGGTCTCAGGCCAGTGTCCAGGGGTCAGTAGTACCAGCCCTGTGACATTAAAGGGTGGGCATTCCCTCCCTCAGGCTCCCTCATCAGAGCGCAAGCCTCTCTGCTTGCCTGCCTTGGTGCTCGTTAGCGATCACAGTCTTGTGGGGTAGGAAAAAGCACAACTGGTTGCTGGTCAAATAATCAGATTTATTCCCTTGCTTGTGGCCTCTCGATTTGTGTTTGGGAGAGCTCATCTACTGCTCGAACCTGCCAGCTCTCTAAGGCTGCAGTCAATGGCTTACTCACATGGCAAAGCATTAGGGAGTTCTTGTAATGCCACAGCCTATTACGTTAGATGTGACATTATTAATTATTGACAGAGCACTCAACGATTGGATCATGACATTTCTGTTCTTTGTTTCTTTTATAACAAAAAGAATAGTTTCTGAAGTTAAATTAACAGGTTTAAAATGTAAAAAAGATGCTTGCTTTCCCATGCCTGAAGGATAGGTTTGTTTTCTTCTAAGGTTTGTTTTCTCTTCCAGCTTCCATCCATGATCTGACACGGGCTCCATGTCCCATGTAAGCCAGCACATCAGATGACTCCAACACATCAGCCATGAGCTCTTCTCACAGGTACGGTACCAGAGGCAGAAGAGTAGGTGCATTTATTCTGATTTTGGTGAAATTATTCACTACTCCCCCATTCTCAAAAGTGGCTAGCAGGAATCATAGAATCATAGAAGGGTTTGGGTTGGAAGGGACCTTAAAGATCATCTAGTCCCACCCCCCTGCCCTGGGCAGGGACACCTTCCACTAGACCAGGCTGCTCCAAGCCCCATCCAACTAGACCAGGCTGCTCCTGTAGCCCCCTTTAGGGACTGGAAGGGGCTATAACGTCTTCCCGGAGCTTTCTCTTCTCCAGGCTGAACAACCCCAGTTCTCTCAGCCTGTCCTCATAGGAGAGGTGCATCCTCAGGATCGGTCACAGCTTGAGCCGATGCTCATAAACACAGAAATACTTGTTGCATCCCCAGCCCTGGCTGCCTGCTCTTGCCTGTCAGGAGCAACATCCCTCTGTGTGTTGCGGCAGGGATTCTGAGTGTCCCCGTTAAGCTGTTCTGCATTTTGAGAGCATGGCACTTTGTCTCCTCAGAGAGACACAGACATGCCTTTCTTTTAGATACCAGCCTACTGGAAAACAAGGTCAACCTGATTGTTTTGGAACAGATGGCTTCCTTCCACGTAGTGGCATTTCCCTGGCTAAATGGAGCCTGACTATACATAAATATCAAATGCAGCTATATGTGGATTGATAAGTATAGTAACAAAGTACAGGATTAGGAGAATTTAGAGCTGCTGAAAAAATTACCAAGTTTTATCCAAAAAAATCAGTCGTCATTTTAAGTAACTAGTTTTCTTTATCTTCAATAGTCACCCTTTAAATCAAGCTAAGCTGGCAGGTGACAGGTTATCCCAGTCCCTGCTGGGGAAGGTTTTCAGTGGAAGATGACTGGAAGCAACTGCATAAGAACAGCTTTATATATTCTGAGCCGTCTCCCCCAGCGGAGAGAGGTTTTGATGGGTTCTGTGGAAACGTGAGCGAAACCAGATCTGATCTGGATGCTAAATCATGAGGTTGACTGTGAAGCAGGGGTAAGGGGGCTGGAAAGACTACAGGGGGATTAATTGGACACAGAATGACTAACTTAGTGTTCCCTGTTGTCAGCTTTGCTTGGGTTTTTTTCAGAATATAGGAAATGATTGCACCCCAAATTCTTGTCTGTCTGTATTACAACATGCCTGGCAGGGGCTGGGGGGAGTGACCTACGTGCCTTGTGCGAGAGCGTGTTATTTGAGATTTCCTGTGTTTTTCAGGATGTCTGTGTGTTTTTCCTGGTCCCAAAGAAATAATTTAGATTATATTATTTAATTATTTCAAATAATATTGTGCAGGAGGGAGGAGGACCCTATGACCTCCAGAGGCCCATTCCAGCTCTATTTTCTATAGTTTTAAGAAAGCTGGTGGCAGCAGCGGTGAATGTCCCTGATGGAGGCTACTTACCCCTGTGCGAAAGGGGCACCCTGGCAGCCTGTGGAGAGCCCTGCCCTTCCAAGGGTGGCATTCAGAGCTCTCCCCTCCAGCTTTGTCTCATTAGATCTTTTCAGAAAATACGGAAGAAATATAATGCAATCACTTTGGCGTTCCGAGGCCCCTGGCTCAGCCTAGGACACTCCAGCTCAGTAGTGAGAGATGCTGCTTCGTGACTCATTTCCCCTCCTCGGCCACTGAGTTACTGTCCATTCTTATTGCTGAAAACTACCTCAAATATCTGAATGGATTCCCAGGCACTTGGTGTTTTATCTAACGTTAGATGTAGGAGGCAGCACTTAAGATGAGGGGATTTGTCGCCCCCTCCAAAACACCACAAACTGTGTTGAAATCAAGATTTAGCAAGTGTGTTTGAAAGCCTGGCTTAAAACTATACAGGTTTTCTTTGGTTGGTAGGTCATCACTAGAAAAGGACCGAACCACAAAACCAAGGACCTCAAAGGGTGTGCTGGATTTACATGTGCTCTGTCCAAAACGATCTTGATGTTCATGTGCGAGCTTAAATGTCCCCAAAGTCTTTGCAGAAGCAAGTCCCTGAAAATTAGCTTTCAAAGGCTGGAAATATGTTTCCCCAGAGCTCATGGATATTCAAATTGCTGTTATTTGGCTTTGCTCATTATAGGATGCATCCTTCTCCCCTGATTAAGATGTTTATGAGATATGTACAGTCAGATAAGCACGTATAACTGAGATTGGTTTATGAGTTGCCGGACGTCAGTAGCCCCTGACGATTGGTGCAGTCTTGGTGGTGGTATCTCCAGGGCAGCTGCTTGGAGCTGTCTGTACCCTCCTTATGGCTCTCCTTCCCCCTGGGAGGGAGAAGGACCACCCCTGGGGTCTGAGCCTGGCTTCTGAATTTCTGCACTCTTTTAAGTTTGCTTTTATTGGTTGTATTTGAGACATCTCATGAAGCAACTTAGTAGTAGGGTGCTGAATATCACTGAATATCACACTTCTTCGTTTGGTTTTAGTTCTATAGCTGCGTTTTAGTTAGTCCTCTTTCCCATCATTTAAACCATATTCAATACAATGTATGTTTTGAAATAAAAAATTAAATGTTCCAAAGCAATTTGAAAACTAATCAGGAGCTAAATTTCAGTCTGCGAGCAGCCTGGGGGTTTGCTCTTCTTGCAGACAAGTTTTCAGAAAACTCTGTGGGTAAGATGCAGAAAGGTTGCATCGTTGCCACAGCTCTGGCTGGAAAAAAGTGCTATAAGAGCAGAGTCCTGTTGCTTAGCGACTCGTGAAAGATAATTAACCCTTTCCCAGCACTGCCCAATATTTGTCCAGAAGCCCTCCCGAGGCATCTTTTGGGACAATAATTGACTGTGAAGAAACTACTCTAATATCTCTAGCTACTAGATGTATTGATTTATTCATCATTAACGTCAAAAGAAGGACCATCTTAATCTTGCCATTAGTTACTGAAGGAGATCGCTTAATAAAGTCATTCTTCCATAGTATGGCATGCAATTATTGCAAAGGTTGGATCATATATTTACAGTAAAGACAGAGTAAGAAGTAATTAAAAATAATTTGGAGGTGATGGTGGTTAGCACTACTACTGGTATGTCTTCATATGGGCTCAAGTATTTCTAAAACTTCTGCAAGGTTTAAAGACTGAGTCCATGGATTGGCACTGCTCTTGTACAGGGTGCCTTAAAGCAGGGTTTGGTAGCAACAGTAATTAGGGAAGTTCCTCACCTCTCAGCTCCTTCCAGTGCAACAGGGACATTAGAAACACCATTTCAGGCTGAAAACGCTCCTTTTAATTAAAAATGGAATTAATCTCTGAGGTCGATGGGATGAAAAATTTCAGTTTTCTTCCTTAAAAGGTGCCTGAAATTCAGCAAGAGCTGACAGGCAGGAGTGTGTGGCTGTGGTGGCTGTCTTTGGGTTTACCTGGCGTCGCTCTTTTGCAGGTACTACGGTGCAGAAATTTTTCACACGGTGTTACTAACATCTTCCAGCCCTATATATCAAATGTGATCAGTTTGGATGGTGTTCAAATGTGATCAGATGCCTCATCCAGCCTGAGCTGTCTTAAAAATTGGATGTGGAGTCAGCCTAGCTATCTAGGGCCAGAGCCAGAGAAGGAATTCTGGTGGGTCCTTCATCACATCTCTGAAACATACCTGTGGGCGGGCTGAGCCGCCCGGGTTTGCCACCCTTTGAAAGCAGCCTGGAAAGACCATTGCAGTCCGGCCTCCAGCGGGCGTTAGGCGGGATGAGCCCATCTGGTTTTAGGGGTGCCTGGTGGAGCGTTATTTCCACCAGGATGGCTTTCTAGTGTTCAGGCTGCTGCTGAACAACAGTGACAGAGCAACACGGCCTTCAGTTGCGGAGGTGGAAAAATCCCTCATGTGGGAACAGAGGTTAAGGCACAGATAGAGGATTTTAAATTGCAATGGCCTCTCTTTGTAAAATTAGCTGGTAATAAAGGCAAGAATTGTCCTGAAGCAAGAAACACTCTGGGTTTCACCTCTCCCCCTTACACTGTTCCAGCAGCAGCAATTAGTTTCCATAACTATTGGCCCTCAATTCTGGTAGCTTGAGAGTAGGTGGGGGCTGCTGACTGCTGAGAACACCGCTGCGAACACATTAATCTTTGTGCAGCAGCATCCCCAGCAGCTCTGTGTGTCTGCTGTCATTAGAGAAAACTCTCTGAGCTAGAAATATTTCGTATTTGGTAGCGCTGAGGTTGTGCTCTCCTCTTGTCCGCAGGCGGGTTGACTCTGTGACCCTAGCAGAGACCTGTAAGGCGTTAGAATCCATCCAGATGACAACTTGCCACGAATACAGCCTTCCCCATTACATATCCGAGCGCAGGCCCCATGTTTCTTGATCTGTCCCTGCTCAGTAGCGTTATGTGTGCTCCTATCAGGCAAGTACAGAAACTGCGGGAGATCTTGTTTCCCAAATGTCTTCTCCTGAGGCGCTTAAGACTTTCGGATCCGGAGAGCAGTCCGTGTGATAAACAAGCTGCAACCCATGTGATGTTTTGCGCCGCTGCTTCTCCTATGAGTCCCCATGCCACTGACAGATCTCAGGGGAGATTCATACCGTAACAGAGGCAGGAACCAAAGCAGAGAGTTCGGAATTGTTAGGCAGATTATTTACTGCGGTTTTGAACATGCTTTTTTAACTTGCCAGCAGCAAAACCCCCCACTTGTTCCACCAGTATCTGAGCTGTTTTCTTTCGCTGCTGTTAGTAAGGAGACAGAGCTTGCAAACTGGGATGTTTTGGCATTTCTCTAGGGTGGATGGGTGCGACTTCTCCGAAATGCGATTTCTGTTGGCACCTATCAGAGGAAATACCCATTTATCCTCCCTCGTGCTAGCCAGAGTGTCACGCAGTGGGGACAGCGTGTGTTCTTAGCTCCTGGCATGCGTTCATCCTGCGAGCTGGGGCGGTTCGGCTATGGGCGAGGGATCCTGCGCTTGTGCTTCCAGCTTCCTTTCTGGGCAGAGACCAGCCTGAGAAACCCTAATGTAAGTGCCACGTACAAAACAGTCCAGCCATGTGTGATCCAAAGGAGGAACAAGAGGCACAGCGCTGCTCCCGGGGATGAGGAGGGATGGGGCTGAAGCACCAGCACCCCAGGGTCTCCGCTGAGCTGTGGGGAGGGGGCAACCTCCACCTCTGAGCCCCTCTCTCCCTGCCCTGGCACCACTCAGCACTGATGGGCACGCCGCGGGGCGGCAAGCCTTCACACCCTGTGCTCTTCCCTGGCCAGACACTGGCTTTCTGTCTTCCCCTTGGTGTGTGTCTAAGCAGGAGTTTTCACAGCGTTGAAATGCTGGAACTTAATCATCTGCTTTTAAGAGGAACAAACGTAAGCCAGGATTTTTCTGCGCAGTAGGGCCGCAGCAAAGTAATATGTGTGGATGAATCTGTTTGCCGCTGGGGAAATGCTCGGGATTTTTTCTACCTTTCTGAGTCAGGTTTTGAGTGTAGCTGAAGGGCTCGTGATTTTGCGGAGCAGTGTGGTTTTGTCTCTGTAGGAGAGCCTGCGCTTCGGACAGGTTGTACCTTACTTTGATACTGAAATGTAAGAGCAAATGGTGCATCCTGGGGGGGTGTGTGAGTTTTGGGGTGAAGGATGGTCCACGGGGCCAAGATGCTTCTGTGGGCGAGGGCAGACTGGGGTCAGTTCTGGGTCCCCTGCAGATATCCCGTGTGAGCACCTGAGGTACCTTGGGCTTAAGCTCTCTGGTCAGCCACGGCTGTTTGTGGAGTAATGTCCTCTGCTCTCCTGCACCAGGGAAGGAGTACTGCCGAGGGGAGAAGGCTCTGATACCCCAGTGATGAGTGAGGGGGATACAAGCACCTGAGAGCAAGCTGGGACCTGTCCCAACCCATCTCCACGCGCTCCAGGGCAGGTGGACCTGCATCCACAGAGATGGATGGTCCAGCATCCATAGAGCAGTGTTAGCACCATGCTGCATCTGCCGCTCAGCAAGTACACAGTGTACCTGCCCACAGGGATCAAATTCCCATAAATAATTTAAGGGGGAAAAAAATCTGAACGTTCAGATATTCGTTAAGTCGAGAGGTGCTTCTGCCATGTGAATTGTGAATCAAAAAATGGCATATGAAATTCTAGTTGATAGAATGGGGAAATAAAAGGCAACTAATCTAGAAATTATTGGGTTTTTTTCTTTTTTTTTTTCTTCTTTTCCTTGGTTAGTATTTAGCTTTCCCTAGCTGTGCTTGAACGCAGTTGCAAACGCAAAATGTGAGACAGGCAATAATCTCATTCTAACGTCCTTTAATTAGTGCAGAAAGTAGCCTGTCGACCATATCTGAAGGGGAAGGGCTGCACACCGAAGCGTTCACCGGGATGAATTAATATGTGGTTCCAGGTGAGGCTGGTTCCTTCAGTGCTGTCAACAGTGAGCCCTGGGGAGTTTGTTCTTCCCAAGCGGATGACAGCTCGTGACAGGTTTCTTAATATTCGTTACGGTGTTGATGCCTTTAACTGTATGGCACATCAGGAGAAAAAGATTCACTGCTCTGAATGGCTGAACCTGGCCTTTTTGTTCTCACCATTTGAGTTTACTGGTATAGCTTAAAATGTAAAGCCTGTGATAGGAGGTTATCAGAAGCTCTTTAGTAAGACTGTAAACTGCCATATCTTAAATGGCTTTACATTCATCATGCTTCAGAGCCAGGACAAACCTTAATGCCACAATGCTATAGAACACAGAAATTTTTGTAGGTAACTTCTGTACAAAACCATAGAAAACTGTTTTAAGGCTCAGTACAGGAGGTTATTCTCATTTTTCTGGGTTTTTTTTTGAGCAGTTTTCTATCCTGTGAGTTGTTTCCTTTCCTTACCCCTCCCCCAAACCTAATGCAAATTTTATGATATTTTTTATACTAAGGGGGCCTTGCAGTCTTGAATGCCTAATGGATGAGCAGGGAAACTTGTCTGTTCTGCAGAGAAAGAAAGGGGGAAGAGGGAGGCTAAGTGAGCTGCTGAAGTCCTTGCAGAAAAATCCCTGGCCGATGGGGTAAGTCATGCTCTTGGTTGCCCTGCTAGCCCACAGGCCAGCCTTGCTCTCAAACTGGCTGTTTGGGCCTGTGTGTCGAGCATCCCTCTTGCTGAAAGGAAAGCTCTCTGCGGCCAGGAACAACCCCCCTCCCTAAGCAAAATGCAGCAAATTCTGGAAAGAGAAAAACCACAGCTTTAGGTGGCTGTGCCTTAATATAGTGCAATAGTGACAGAATACCTGCTTTTCCACCCAGAGAGATCTCTGCAGCCATCGTGGTAACACAGCAGACAGACTGCTGCTGCGCTCTCCTAGCCAGCAAAGGAAGGAGCAGAACCTCGAGGCCCGTCATAAGCTCACTTTGGAAACAGCAAGCAGTCCTTGTGTCTGGAAATCTTCATCTTCTGATTTATTTTCAGTGACTGGGTAAATGTATTGCTGTATTTTGTACTGCAAAGGAGAACCTGCTTTCTGTCTAGGCTCTTGTAGGCTGCCAAGTGTTAGCAGAGACCTAGTAAAAGCAACTCTTAGCAGTGTTTCTTTCCACTGGGATATAGATAACTGTGGAAGGATGCTTGTAGGTATTCAGGACAGTCTGTTGGACCTTACCACTCAGAGCCACTGCATACAGGCAGAAAGGCTATAATCATTGCTTAGTTTCTTCAAAATCTCCATCAAATATGAATCCTTTGGCCGGGACGTGGGTGAGCATTGATGAAGAAAAGCTCTGTGCTTTGCCTTCAAACATTGGAGAGCATCTGCTAGTTGTCCTAGCAAGTATTTCAAGGTTTTCTAGCCAAATAAACTTGAATATTGTTGCAATGCAATGGCTGAAGATAGTGTTTTGCAATCATGACTAAAACTGAGTTACATAGTTTTTCACAGATACTATAGCCATCTCCATTGAAAAGGCTTCCCCTCTGGCTGCAAGAAATCCCTGGTGATGGTAACGGAGGTAATAGACAAATGTTTTTATTCTGTCTAAAAGCTAATTTCTGTACTATGGAGACGGAGAAAATGCTACGGAATCACATAGTTCCAGGAAAGTACCTATATAACAAATGCTATATTGTGAGAAGGAGGATATCTGCAGGTAGAAGATACAGTTATTATTGAGCAAGATCAGAAGACACTCAGGAAATGCATCACTGAAAGTATTTGATAGTCGACAAAGATGGTCATCAAAACCAAAAGTCTCACAGTTACAGATACTCAGTGCACTTCTTGTCATCTGGACCATCTAATTCTGTCTGATAAACATTACCTTTAGTTTGGGAGCGCTTTTTCTTCTCCTTTGATTTTCCCAGACCATTTGCAGCAGCATGTAATAGCAAAGTGTGTATCTTAAGATATTGCACGGGGGTTTATGTCCTGGGATCCTGGCTATCGGTCACAGCCTGGAGCGTTGGCAATATACAGTAATGAGGCAGTGCCGTGTCAGATACAACTGGATGAGTTATTTGTAGCAAGAAACTGATTTAATTTCTTTCCCTCGGTCCCTGAATGATGTACTGCGAGGTTTTGACTGCTGGAGATCTGCGTGTGTGAAATGACAATGACTGTTTTATGCAAATAGGTTTCATGCTCTGGATTGCCTATCAGCTATTCAGAGAAATTATTTCTCATTATTTGCTATTTCAGCTGAATGACAGGCCTGGCAAGTCACAGAGCGTTGAGTCTGATCCCTGAATGAATAGCTTCCAAACGCACATGGAGCTTTCACGACAATCTTGCAGTAGGGTCGTATGCATGCTCTGAGCATAAACCCTGATGAAAACCCATTTGCCATGCTTTCCTCTTCCGTATGGCGTTCTTCTCGATGTTTGTTCATTGCCAGCAAGGAATGGGAGTGTTGTCTCGTCTGTAGGGCAGGCAACTGCTTGACTTCACACACAGCTTTGTGAGTACTTTTTTGGCAGCATTTTTTGGTTGTAGGTATTCATTGGTGCAGGAAGACGGGGTTGAACATACAAGCAGTGTGGTAGTGGTTAATGGGTGACTTGGTATGGGTTTACTGGTGCCACCACAGGTGGGTTGAGCCGAGCCATGCTTGAGGGACTTGGGGACTGTCCCTGCTCCTGCGGGCAGCCACCAGCACGGCCGGGCTGCAACACTCCCTCAGCCCAGGCTCCATCTCTGCCTGGGAAGCATCAATGTTTGCTGCGTTCCTTATGCGCTTTTTCAGCAGGAGGTTGTACACGAGAGTGCTACATCATTTGTGACAGTTGTAGCTGTAAATAGGAAATGATTAATATTTCATGATTATTTTCCTGTAAGGCATGATTCTTGGGAGAATGCATCAGTCTGACTTGCTGGAGAGAACGAGCCTGCCTTGCTTAGCTTCAGCTCTAAATGTGGTCAGGCACTGCATGCTAATATACCTATATTAGAGGAAAACTCTCTGCCTGTCTGACTAATGCTCTGCTGCCAATGCGTCAGTACTAAAGTGAACACTTATGTTTAGAAACTTCTGTTTCACTCATCAGTCTTGCAAGTTATCTGCCTTTCTGCCTTTGTCTTGTGCACCTTTAATCTAATAGTGCAGGAGGCTATAAATATCCACCGATTGAATTGATTGCAAAATCTTTAATCCTGATGAAAATCTTTCTGTTTTTCTTATTTATTTATTTTTTCCTTTCTTAAGTTGTAAGCAAACCTCCTTAAAATATTTCAGGATTGCTCTAGAGAATACCAAACAATCAGTCAAGGAAATGTTCTTGTATCTGTGATGCAACTTTTCTGAGAAGGCAGCTATTCAAAATGCCTCAAGGTAAAATACATTGGCAAATATCTTAAACAACTTTTGTTCTTCTTATATTAATAGGAGAGTCCCAGAGCTATGGTTAATCAGCAGCAACGCCACCAAGACTTTGACTTGTGCCCCGGACTGCTCACAAGAAGGTCTACAGTGAGGTGATGGAAAGGTTGGTAAGGAAAGTGCAACGGAAGCTACTCTTCTTTCTTCTCTGCAAGTCGTTCTGTAGGAGACTGATGCCATATTGTAGTAGGATCCTAGTAGATGCTTCAAATCAGAATGAAAGGACCAGTGGGACAGGCATGTACGTTCTATTCTTTAGTCTGATCAAAGACAGACCAGAAGAAAATGAGACTAAAAGATGATGTGTATTCCCACAGACTAGTATAATGGCTTAATCCTTGTGCAGCAACGCTGGAATACAAAAAATTCACCACAGATTCTGCTGGTCCCAGCCAAGGCTTCATTCTGTTAGAGACAGTAGAGAATACTACCGAAACACGATGGAGAGTTAAGATTGCAGAGAAAACAGATGTTAGGAAGTGTCAGCATTAAGGTGGTCTGTGAAATGTTAATTTACCCCCCCCCATGCAAGTGCTACACTTGTTCTTAATTAGTCATGTCTACCCACTCTGTCTGTACAATGGAGAGGATATACTTGCTATAACCAAGCAAAACAAGGACTTCTGGTTCTTTCTAGGATGCTATTTTAGAGTTGAATTTGTTTTTATATCACAGCTGTTGCAGATTTTTTAAGGGCTGTTGGCAGAGTCTAAATAAGGCAGAAGGAATGTGTAGGAATGGCAACTGCTTTGTAAGACAGCGCTACGTTCACAAGACATTCGAAAATAAGTTTTGCAGAGGAACGATTTACACCAGTAGAAGTACTTTGAGACCTCATTGAGAAATAGGGTCATCTCAGAACTTTTGTCTGCAGTACCCAAGGATTCAGGGTCTCTAGAAAATTACATAGCTGAATTGCTCTGCTTTTCTGTCTAAAAAACCTGATAAAACAACCCCTTTGGGGTGTGTATAATCTTCTGCATGTGTGGGTATATGCTGTGGTATTTGATGATCCATCTTTTTTAAGCTAATGCAGCTGATGTGTCAGGCAAGACTTGCTCAGCATTATTAAAATTCATGTTGCTTTATGAATTTAGGACTTAGATCAGCACAACACAAAGTATGAATTCAACAGCTGCTTCGGAGGTCAGAGTAGTCTTCAGATAATATGGGAAGATACCACATTTATTAGTGGATTGAGGGCACGTTTGCAGATGTTGCTTTCCATACAGCAGCCAAATTTGCAGGCTTGTTTTATGATCTGTTTGCCTGAAAATCGTTGTTATTTATTTGCTTGTTTCTTGGGATCTTTTCTCCTAAAGTGTCATTGTTTGGTAAAAGAAGTGGTCGGACTTGGTTGTGATGATTATAAAAGGGAGATTTGGTTTGGTTTTGGCTGATGCCACTGGCACAGAAAAACCTCTGCAGTCCTGTTTGGTTTCCAAGGTAAGACTGTCTTGGTGCTGCTGGCTGTCGGTGGATGGTCTCAGAGCCCTGGCTGGCTAAGCAGCTGTGAGAACCAACAGCATAAACTTAGAATTAAGAATTGTCAGCAGTAATTAAAAATCATGGTTAAGGGCTCTCATTCAGCAAACACTGGCTGCTGCTGAAAGCACTTAGGCATGTTTTTAATTTTGTGCATATTCCAAATGCATTTGGTCTTATTACAACCAAAGCATATACTTTCAATTCTAGTGTTTTACTGCTTTTTTTTAAAAGCAAATAAATGTCTGTAAGTCATATATGTACTTGGTGGGTAAAAGTCAGGGAACATAGCTAGAGTTGTATGTATGGATTTACTTTTAGGAGCACGTTCTGTATTTCTGCTTCCCTCGCAGGTTAATTGTGCTGGGATTTGCTCTGTTATGCTTCTCACTTCAGCTTGTTTTTTCCTAAGACTTCTCTTTATTTTGTAAGCCTCATTTCCTACATTTAATATCACTGTTCATCAGCCTAATTACCCTTTGGTCCCACCTCTTTGGCACAGACCCTGAAAGAGAGACTCAAAATTCCTGCCTCAGCTCCTGCACCATCTGGCCTTTCCAGCTCAGAGCCCCTGGCCGTGCTCTCCAGAGGAGCACACGTCTTCTCAGCTGGGCTGGCTCGCTTGATGCAGCTGCATCACTGACAACCAAACCCTTTCTTTCTCTGCCCAGTTTCTCCTGTGTCTTCTCACATGGTACAGTTCTTCCTTCCCATTTCTTCCTGTTCTGTACAGAAAACCTCCGTACAAAAAATATAAGACAGGAGATGACGTCCTTCACAACGCCTAGCAGTGAGCAAGGAATCCAAAGGAGCTCAAGGAGAACTGCTTCTACACGAGTCTGCACCCACCAGCCACCACCAGCTCCTTGCAGAAGAGAGGATGAGGAATGAGAAGAGGACCTTGGTGGGCAAGGGTGAAAACCAGCCAGGGGAGGCTTGTACAAACAGCCCCTGAGCTGGGAACATTCTGCAGCCGTAGTCTGAGAGAGAAGCCAAGCGGCAGCGTGATGCTGTGTGGAGCACCATGGACATCCATGGCAACAGGCAACAGCACATCAGGAGAAGGCGGAGAATATACCACTTCAACAAACACATGGTTGTGACTTCTTGATTAAAAGCAAGCAACAACAACCCAGAAGGGCCGTGTTTGGGTTTGTTTGCTTGTTTGTCGTATAATAATATCATGAAACAGTTGTGTAAAATTGAGGATCTCATCAATATTACATCTGCAACAGATGGTGAAAACCTCCCTGCATGGACAAGTAATCCATTTGGTTCTTCAGACAAGATCTCCAGTGCCAGATGTAGTCTCTGGACTTTTGATTCAGCTTTGAGATAAACTAGTGGAAAACCACAGCCAGCCAAACAACTCCCTGTTGACCCCGCATCTACGCAGGAGCATACGCAAGCCGTGCTCTAGGTAAGGCTGACAGTAATTCATTGTGGTACTTCGTGACCTGATTTTAAACAGCTGCAATGAATTGCCTTTTCCTTGAGTTTCAAACGATTTATTTTGGGTGATCGAGAACACTTCTATGGGGTCCAGCATCACACTGAATGCAGTAGATAGAGATGACAGGATACCTGCCATTTTTCAGAAGATGGCCACGAAGTCCTTGGAGGACGCAGCTTGCATTTGCGATCAGCTCCAGGGCTGTGCTTTTCTCTGCGTGCAGATCTGCTGCTGGTGGGATGGTCCTGGGGTGATGGTTTGCAGTGCAGCAGCAGGACTGGTTCAAAATAAAGTTAAGAGCTAAAAGCCTGCTGGAAAATGCATCATGCTGATCCAGACCTTTCCCCACCATGTCGCCTTGCACAGGGGAGGTCATCACTGGTAATTGTGTTGGCTTTAGGGACAGGCAGACAGTTTGCTAAGGTGGTGAAATAGAAGGGGTACAAAAACAGTGTTAACGGTAAAAATGGACAGACCTGAGTCTCACGAGCAGCCCCAGCTCTGGCCCTGCGCAGTGTCCCTGCGCCTGGGCAGCCTGCTCTGTCTGTGGAGGGATGAAAGCACTGGGGGAGCTACTGCCAACCTCGCACCAACCCATGCTGCTGCCATCGAAGGATGACAAAATAATATTGTCTCAGTTGCCACGATGCTCACATGGCACATGTGCCAACAAACTTGGTTTTCCCCTCTCAGTTGAAAAGCCCTGTGTGAAAATTAAAGGGCTTTTTTGGAGCGAGCGCTTGCAAATGGAAGCCAATGAGTCAGTCCCATCCTGCTGGAGAAATGCATTTCCTGCAGCCACAGCCCTGTTGCAGATTGTGGCTGACAAGACAGGAGCAAGCATTCACTCTTGATTTTTAAATGTATCTGGGAGAAAATTTCCAGAGTAAGGATGCTGCGGATTTGGGGGTGAGATACAATAATGTGTCTGTTTACTTTCAGATCCAAATCCGATTGAATCTGAATTATTGCCCAGCACTCAAGCTGCTATTTTCATGACAAGTCTTCCGTCGCCTGCAGGGACCCCTGGATACAAATGGTTTGTTCTGCGTACGTTTCATGCGATTGGAAAAATAGCTTATGTTTAATATTTTACAAGTGAGGCTGTGTATTTTATCTCTGCCGGTACAGAATCTATGCTCTCCGTCTTACTTGTCAACACGTATCCAATTTTTTGCTCAATTCTTTCACTCAGAGGCAGAGAAAAAAATGACCTTGCATTGCACAGTCCTATCTTGCGCTTAAGCTGGGACTGCTGAGCACGATGCCCGTAGCCAGAAGCTGTTTGGACTAATATTCAGGCAACACAGAGCACGGGCTGCTTTCTCACTGGGTATTTGTCGCTTCCCCAACTTACTGGTTCTGCTACCATTTTCCTACCTGGAAAAAGAGGCGGTCAGTGGATTGGCACACATCTGCCTTGACCCAGCGGTGGTATCTCAGCCTGGAGTGGGTTTCCATACATCCCAGCCGGTGGGCGGCTGGGTGGACTGGCCCAGGGTTTGGAAGAAGAGCAAAGCAGGAGCCTCAGGGCTCGGAAGGGCTCTCAGCCCATCTCAGGCACTTACCAGCAAGGTGTGTCCGACAGAAAGTATCTGCCTTAGGGGGAAGTCGCAGCATTGTCTCCTAATTATATGGATTTTACTTGCCAGTCTGGGCTCTGATAGCTGAGAGAGCGATGCAAGACTGCTATCTAAAACAGTTTGTAGGTCCAAGCAAATGTTCTTCCCCGCTTGCAGAGGTGTTACTAGTTGTCATGTAGATTGCAGCCTTTTTAGGGAAATGGTGTCACCGCTTACATTTTGACTTTTGCCAGAGAAGGCAGCAGCCTGCCCTAGCGCTTTTTTCCTGGCCCATGAGACCATTTCAGGATTGAGTGATATAAAAAAGAAAATTATCGCTGTTAACAGAGCTTGCAATCTTTTCAGTGGATGGATGCGTTGTGCCATGTCCCCAGCTGCACCCACCCTCCGGCTCCCACCCCATCCCACGCTGGATGGAGCGCGGTGGCTTGTCCATGTGCAGTAATGCAGGGTGGCAGCTTGCTGCTGCTAGACCATGTTGGTCGGTTTCTCTGTCTCTTGCTGTTCAAAATACACCTCGTGCACACCTGGGTGGTGGTATTAAATCCTCACTGTCCAAGGACTGTCTCTGCTGGATGATAAATGGTCCTTGCTGGAGTTGTGCTCAGCTGTGGGAGCCACGGGGCACGCTGACCACAGCCTGGCTGCTGGTGCCAGGTTGGGGCGTAAATGACTAACCCTCTATCTCTTCTCCTTTTTGCACCAAGGTTCTGGACTTGCCTTGATCTTACAACCACTAAACCAGCAAAGCTGCCCCTGAAGCCAGGCAACTCTCCCTGGAATTCAAAGTGAGTACGGCTCAACCCTAAAATTATAAGCTCTCTGCTTTAATGCTGATGTGACAGACGTTACTAGCTATAACCTCATGGGGTGATATGGATTTGTGCTCTCGTTTTGATGCAATCACTTATCTTTATGTTGAATTAACTTCTAATTTAGTATACATTTGAAAAAAAAGGCATGACATGAAGCAGTTCTGCCTTGTCCACATGAGCTACCAAGTCAAACTCTTTTCCCTCTTCTTGGTAGAAGTTGTCTCTAGGAAGAAATTCTATAACATTGGCTCTGTGCTGTGCCTTGCACCGAGTCTCTTTTTTCTATTTTTCACACATTCGTGACCAAATGCTAAATTTGGGTTTGACCCATTTCTGTACAAATTACTGTAGCAATAGGGTTGGAACCTCTGTAGGCACATACTTACTAAGCAAAGGACAAACCTATGGCCACAAAGAAGGCTGTAGTGGCACTGGTGAAACTAATGACATTAGCAAAGACAATGAAAGAGAAAATTGTGATAATGTTTTATGTCAAGGAGACAGAGCATGGCTTCTTGCCCTCCTAGCTTCAGTGGATAGATTCTCACACGCTGCGTTGCTAAAGCACCCGTTGCCCTACTGGCTCGGGGATGGAAGAACACTTGCCCACAGGAAGAAACACAGGCACACTGGGACATGCTTTGAGAATGGTTGGATTCTCAAAAAAAAAAGGAGTAAGAACAGGAGCATTAATTTTGGAGTGGCAATTTTTTGCCACTGGAGTCCTGTCCTGTGTTGTCAGACAAGGCAGCAGATAACAAAATGGAGATTTTTTGCCAGAGACAGGGAGATCCAGAATCACTCAGCTTTTTCATGTTTATGAGTGATTAATGTGAAAATTAATGAGGCTTTAATGTAAGTAAGGGATAGAGATGGCTTAGCCACAAGATCATGAAGTTTCTGCAGAGTAGAACTGATGAACTGATTTAGCAGAGGAGTAAATAACGTAACTAACCTTATGCACAGCTGGGAAATCACTTCTATCTGTTTATTTAAAAGGAAAAATCACATAAATGTGTGTACAGATTTGCGTGCCAACTTTTTTCACTCCCATGTAAAACCTTCGTTGTTCTGTCGTGAAAAAAACATCACCGAAGGTCAACCTTGACTGACCCAAATACCGCAAGGTGGCCCATACCCCAGGTCAGACCCTCACACCAGCCAAGGACCTTGACACAGGCAGGCGGCACTCGGCGGGGAAAGCAGAGGCAAACTGGTTTTGCTGTCTGCTGTTGGTGGTTGTTGCCACCACTGCTCTGAAGGGCCCGGAGGTTTCAGTTAAGTAATCGCCAACGATTTGGGGTGAACCTGTGGAGTTTCTCCCCCTGCCAAGGTGTGCTTGCTTTGTCCCCTTCCCCCTGAGCCCGCAGTGGGGAGCAGTGCAGCTCCTCAAAAAGATACGACCTGCTTATAAGCAATCATTATTTTTTTTCAACTCAACTTTGGCAATGGGAAAGTTGGCTGGGGCTGGAGTATGGGCTGCATCTTCTGTACCTGAATGACGCTAAAAGCTGCCAGGTCGTGCAAAGTCCCGTGGGTGACGCATGAGGAAAGCAGCTTGTGAGCAGCAAAGCGTCCCTGAGCACAGCGAGCCCCGCTGCCGAGGTCCTCTGGGTGTCAAGGAAAGGGGAGCAGGCCCCACGCTAATTAGAACTCTTTTCTCAACTTCTCCTTGGCAAGGTGCAAAGAAATCCTCTTTTCTGCTCAAGGACTAAAAATAAATCCTATTTTAGGTTTCAGAAGCAGCCGCGTGACTAAAATGAGCCATTCGTTTTCATTCATGTTTGCTGTCTATTAATCTGTTCTCCTCACCCTCAGCAGGGTATGACTCAGGGCTTCGCATTGTCTTCCTCCCCAAACTATCTGTGTTTTGACTTTAAATTCTGCTGTCTGACGCAAAGCAGCGCTGAAATCATGACAGTTTGATCCAGCCAGCTCCCAGGAGGCTCTTGATCTTTACTGGCTGGTAAATGTAGCACTCAGAACAGCTAGGCAGAGCAGATATTGATATTTTTACACCAAATGTTGGTAAGCAGATGTCACAGGCTTTGTGAAGAGCCTTGAAACTCCGCGGAAGAAAATATGTGAGTATGTATGTGGGGGAGGCCTGGAGATAAAAATAATTCGGTGGTTATATGAGAAGACATATATTCCTTAATCTGTTGGCGTTTTGCTATTCCTGTTCATGGTACTCAAACTGGAGGCTGCACTGGAACAAGGACAACAGCAAACTCTTTCCCTGTTGATTCATCTGCTGCTTTTACACCCTCCTTCCAGCGGAGGCTTCTCTCCTCCTCTGCCCTCAGCTGAGCGGGTCAGTCCCACCACCTGCCATGAGCAGGGGGTCTGTGCTACCTGGTGGACCACAACTCCTCCTTGGGATGCCTCCCACGCCTGAGGCATCCTCTAGTTAAGTGTAGGTCCTTGGGCAGGGAGGCAGGAACGGTGAGGCAGTAGGTCTGGTCTCCTCCCGCGGTCACTGGAGAAAACGAGAGGCATTTCCAGGGGTGGCAAAGCCCCGGGACAGGACTCTCAAGGGGGCATCGCACAGCCGAGCCGTGGGTGACCCCAGCCCTGGTGCAGGCAGGCTGAGTTGCTGTAGGCACAGAGCAGGGTTTTCCATTACCAACCACCACCCAATTTAGTTGTCTATAAGCTGCGGTGCTGCAGCCTGAGCTGCTGAGCCGGGGGGGCTCTGGGAGAGCCTGCGAGGTGCCCGCAGAGAGGCTGCAGGGCCACCTCGGCCACCTCCTCGGTCCAGGCTCCTGCAGAAGGGCTTCTCCGTCCTCAGGCCAAGGATGCCTCAGGCGTACGGAGGGCCTGGATTTCAGATGGTGCAGGGTGGGTAGGGGACACCCCACCTGTGGCACGAGTGGCTTGTGCCGAGATAGTGACACTTGTGGCTGTTGGTGTGTCCATGTTGCAAATGTGGCTGTACCCCATGTCTCAGAGGCAGCAGTCTTGCCCTAAGGCTCCTTTTTCTATGTATTTTTTTTTTTTAAAACACGAGCAGCATGAAATCCTGAACATGTAAATGTTGGGCAAAAGTCAGGATTTCTATTTTTTTGTTGTTGTTCTTAGCAAAATCTGTTCTTGAAATGTCCCTACGGAGCCAGCATCAAACCTCCAGGGAGGCGTGTCGGTCAGGCTGGCGTTGAACCTGCTTAATCTCATTGCAGCGTGGAATAAAGGCCTGAGATCTACGGCCACCAGACACTCGCCTTGACATCCATGCTTTTAAAGGACTGTGCAAACTGCAAAGCCCTTACTTTTCCTCACAATGTTATATTTTTCCCTCCCCTTACAGCTTCAGCAATGAAATCTGAGCCATTTATTATGTACTAAATTTAGGGAGGCCACAAATATTTGCATACAAATACGTTTGGTCTTTCAAGCATGCAAAATGAGCACAGAATAACAAGTCTAATGTTGGACACAAGCAGAGTTCAAGTATTTTAAAATGAAAACAATGTAAAAGAATCTATGTCTGTGATGGCAGAGGAACTTTTGCAGAGGAAAGAAAACCTCCCCCTTCCCATTACATACAGAATAAATGCAGATATTCAAGTCAGATATAGACTGAATTTTGAATGTGACAATGGCACTTATTCAGCAAGAAATGCCATGTCTGTAATGAATTGTAAATTATTTTTAGTTGCCACTGGAAACAGAGGAAAAAGGGAGGGGGGGTCGGTAATCAATATTGACACAACCCCGCTTTATTTTTAAGCAGTACTGCTCTTTGGTGACACCAATTAGAGGAGGAGAGAGCTAGAGCTGAAGGGAACGGCACAAAACTATTTTGGTGTTTAGAAAAGAGCCACAACAGCCAGGGACAGGTGCCGCGTGTTGCTGCTGGGGTGCTAACACCACTGCTTCACCCTCTCACGCCAGCTGGGCACGTGTGGGGGCAGGCAGGTCTCACCGGGACACCGTGGTCCATGAACGGTGGTGGTTCTTGCCACCAGCACCCAACCAGTGCTGGTGCTGTCCTGGGGACTGGGCACAAGGGCAACGACACCGAGCCCCATGTCAGACCTTGCCACCACCCCAAGTTAAGTTGTCTTGACTTTTCTTTCTCCGTTAACTTCAGGGGTGATGATCTAGCTGGGTATGACACAACACAGAGGGCTGGAGTCCTCTTGCCTCTGTTTCTTACATGAAATGAAACAAAAAAATATCTCTGAAGCTTTTCTTACCCTTGTTAGCATGCAAGATGCAGGATTGATGGATTAACTTCTTAGCATGTCACGATGCACAACTACGTAAGGCAGAGCATGTGACGGGGCAGGGCAGAGACACCATGACGTTTATTACTGGTCTGTTCCCAGGATCCACACAAGGATGCAGCGTGGTCAAAACGCTCCCAGGAAAACAAGATTACCAAGCTCCTCTGGTTAAAGAGTTGATATTGAGCTAGTTCTAATGCAATTTCCTAAAATTCAGAGATGCCGTGATGTGATCTTACTCTCGTACGAAATGCCATGGAACTTCTAATGACAGCGCAGATCAAATTTTCTGTTGCATGACTCATGCTGAGGAAAAGAATGCCATGCACTCAATGTGGGCAAGAAAAAATCAGTACATTCACTAAGGCCCTCCTTATAGGGCTGCGCGGATGCAATCAATCATGAGCACAAAGTCCAGGCAACACTTTTTGATGTGGAGTAAAATTGACAGCTGAATTGTGGATACCCTTCAGTAAATTTTATCCACTGAACCCAAAATAGCCACGGCAGAGACCCAAGCCAAGTGCCTGCCTGACTTCACACGCTGTAAATCTCAAGCGGGCGGTTAAGGAGCAGAGGAAGGAATCATGCTGATGTGCCAATTAATCTGGGCTGTCTGAAATACGCACTGGCGCTGAAGATCAGGGATAGATGGATGGGGGCAGCAGGATGTTTTCACGGGAAAGAACTTGCTAGATAAATGTTAGGTGTTTGGTGGCAGAAAGCACAAAACAAGAGTCTGTCAGAAATACCTGCAGAGGAACAAGAAAATTCTTGAAAATCCGAATTGAGCATTTTTTGTCTTGGTATTTTTTGCTGGTTTTGTTTTGATCACAATGACTATTCTTCTCCATGGCCTAAGGCGTGTTAGTGATTACAAGGTCTGCAACTATCTGTTTTGTGGGTGTTCAAAGATTTGGTGTTCAGCAATACAGTTCCCAGCTGCTCTGGGGGAGCCTGGACCTTGCTTTCTGCTTACTGCAGCAGATGCCTTTCTGTTTCCCTTCTTCAAGGATGCTGTTGTGGGTCACAACGTAACTTCTCTTTTGGCCCTTTTCTTCCTGGGTCCAGTGAAAAGAGAACATTTTGGGTTCTATCTGGGGCGAGAGGCTTCCGGCTCTCCATGTCAACTACAACAAATGCAGCAAGGATAGTCCTTTTGTCTGTGTTCATGGCTGCAATTATTTCTACCTTGCTGCTCTTACAATTTAATTTTGTAACATTTATTGGCTTGGAAGGTACATTCATCCTAGGGGGTTTTTTTGGGTTTTTGGGTTTTGGGTTTTTTTTTGCATTTTGTGCTGCAAAAGGTCAAAATTGTCAGGAAAGATTTATTTTGGGGGGAATGGAGTCCTGATTGAAAAGCCAAAGTGAAGCAACCTTTCTGGAACAGATAGGAAGCAGAAGGAAGGAGTTCAAACCCCGGAGCAGCAGCTGAAGCCACGTGTTCCATCTCACGCTTTCTGATTTACGCGGGGTGGTATTTACTCACCCTGGGGAGCTTTGTCTGCAAGCGCTGGCCTTTTTTTTTATGCCCACGAAGCACTGGGAGCGGAGCTGGAGCAGCCGGGGCCTGGCCAGCAGTGCCATAGGTGGGCAGCCCCTCTCTGGCTCTCTCCCCACCACGGGAAGTGCGAGTCGGAGCTGGGAGCCCATGGAGGCAGAGCCCTGCAGGAGTGGGATGCTTGTGCGCGGGAGCTACCACGGTGGGGAGGATCCTGCTGCATTATCTCTCCCCCATGTGCTCCAGTTTTTCTGCCTGTTTTAGGCATACAATGTCTCACAGCCCTGGCCCTGTGCCCCTGCTGTCACCTGCAAGCCCGGGATGGTGGTCAGCTTAATGAAGGTTCCCCCCCCCCAGCCCCTCACCACCCCTGCTCCGTGGGAGCT
>VXBO01003767.1:363785-382387 GCA_013400135.1 Rhinoptilus africanus | reverse complement strand
TCACAAAGCCACAACTGTGCTGTCATGGCTCATTCACAGGCTTAAAAAAAAAAAGATAAATCCATTCAGCCGGCAGCTGTTAGAAGGCCAGCTCCTGCGGAAGGCACGGGCACCCTGAGGTGCACACCCTGACTTCCCAGTTTGGCTCACACGCCCTCCCGTCCCTGCCTGCCCCCCGCTGCTCCCTGTCCCACAGCCCCGGCCCTGTGCCCCTGCTGTCACCTGCAAGCCCGGGATGGTGGTCAGCTTAATGAAGGTTCCCCCCCCCCAGCTCCTCACCACCCCTGCTCCGTGGGAGCTGGGAAGCAGAAGGCACTGACTGTACCCTCTCTGCCTGGTTTATTTCCTTCTTACTCCCTTTTTCCCCCTGCCCCCTCCCCCGCCTTTATAGTTTTTCTTTTTTCCTTTTGTCTTTCTTTTTGGTCTTTGATTTTATTTTATTTTTATTTTGTCGTTCCCCGTTTTCTTTTCTTTTTGGCTTCTGGATTTAGTTTTTCTCTTTTCCCCTTTTCCTTTTTTCTTTTTTCTTTTCTTTTTTGGTCTTTTTGTCTTTTTTTATTTTTCTTTTGTCTTTTTCCTTTTTTTTTCTTTGTCTTCTGTTTTTTTTTCCNGGCCGCGGCCGGGGGGGGACACGAGGGGGTCCGGGGGGCCCTTGTGCCGCTTTCCCGCGGCTGCCACCCGGGCGGGGATCAACCCACAAAAAAAACCCACCCGTCGGGGGGAAGTGAAACAATGAGTTACAGCAGAAAGTTGATGGGGTTGTAGCTGTTTGTGATGAAATCTATCCATAAAACATAGACCTATTGCTATATATATGTTATAAATGTGTTATCAGCGTGGTTCGGGGCTGAGGGCGGGAAGCATAACGGTTCTGTTTGCGGTTGCGCTCCATCGTGCTGGCTCACCAACACGGCACTTCAGCCGCGTCAAAATATATTGCTGGGAGGTTACCTTGGAGGCAAACACAATCTGACTGACTGTCCGGGTGTACAAACAGGCATTATATTCATGCACAGCTACTTGGGGTTTGGGTTTTTTTTTCTTCTTCTCCTCATGCCATTCTCATTTTGTTCATGTTTTCGGTCCCTTGCGCAGGATGAAGGGGTACATATACTTTTAAAAAAGCAAATTTACTGCAGTCGTGTTATTTATTGCAAAAGTAAAAAGGGAGGAAGGGTGCGTGATATATTTCCTTCTTTTTTCTTATGGAAAACGGCTGTTGGATTCCCCCACAGACTCTCAAGGCAGGGACTGTAGGAAAGCTTATGAGTTTTCATTGCAGATTTTCACTGGAAACATTACATACACATCAGAGATGACTGCTGAGAGAGATAGAGAGAGAGAAAATTACTGCTACCATGGAAACATCCCAGAAAGGAGATTTATTGTTTTGTCTGTTTTCTCAGGAACTTCTGTCAGTCTGTGTTGCCTTTGTGCATGTTAAATTGTGAACTCGATCACCTCATTTTGTAAATAGAAACTTCTACTTTTGTTGCCTAAAATTATTTTCCTGCTTGTTAGGTACTAATAGAGGAGAAAATATGCTCCCCATCTAAGCATCTGTAGACAAACCAGCCATTTTAGCATATTGTCCTTTGAGAGGCACAGAAGAGAATATGTTAATATAGATTCTAAAGATAGTCTAAAATGTCTTCTGTTTTCTCAAAAAAAAAAAAAAAAAAGGAATCAAAGTCTGAACGACTAGGGAGGAGTCCTCTTACCCTAGATAATGCAGCATATTTAATGACAAGATTTTATGACCTGAACTCAAAGCTTTTAGAAGAAATCATTCCCAAACCCATCTGACAAGGCTTTCAAGTACCATGTACCAATAAACTAGAAGCAAAAATTGATCTAGAGACAAATACACCCAACATATCCAGAGAGGAGCCAATAACCTGTTATTCCTGCAAGGGAATTATCCAGTTGAGCAATATCCCTGTGGAACACTAAACTAAACTTTGCCCGGCTATGCGCATTTTGATTTTAATGGGATGCTGAAGACTCTTATGGAGGCTGTGACAATACATAACTGTGAGCAGTGGAGGAGGTTGAGTTCCAGGTCTCTGTGAGTGGGAGGTGCCTGGCAGATAATTAAGGAACAACTCTCCCTTCCCCCACCCCTCGGACAGGACAGAGTTTCTTATGCACTGATCAAAATAACTCTGTGAAGAACCAGTCTTTCTGCGGGAAAAGAAAGTCTTATTTTCATTTAGTTACTATGATATGTAGCAAAGTGCATTTTTTTTTCTTTTTCCATGGAGAAACACATTTTTATATAGGACTAGTGCCTTTTCTGTGACAGAAACAAAAGCTATGCATCAGCTTTGTTTCAGGGCAAACTTGGATCTGGAGGGTGGGACCCTCTAATCAGCTGTTCTGAATGAATCCTTTGTGAAATCGATGCTCAATCCTACCCAGGCTTGAGTAGTTAGAAATGTTTGGGGAAATTGGTCTTACAGCTGTTCCCTTGGCCAGGCATACTGAGGGGAGAAAAGCCGCTCCCTGAACTCATCCTGCTTTAGTTATTTAGTTAAGTCACACTATGTTAGGAACAAAAACTGAGCAGAAAAATCTACAAGTAAGCAGAAATGAGCATATTTACGCTCCCTTTCTACTTACAGCAGTGAGTAAATAGTGGTATACATAGCTCTTTCAGTCTGTCGTGAATCACCAACGTCTCAACAGGATGCTTTTACTGAGCCAAAAACCAAAGGAACCAAAATAGGTCAATTAATCAAAGTGGTTTCTATCTTTATCCTTTCTTTCTCATTATTGTACTTTATTTGCTAATGTAACTGGATCAGAAAAGAGTCTAATCTGCCGCATGGCCCCAGCACATCAGTGCCTGAGCATCTCCCAGGGAAAAAAGTGATGGCAATTTTTCCCTTCACTGGGTGGAGGGTGCTCAGCTCCCTGCAGGGCTGGCCTTCTGCAGCTCTATCCTCATACGCAGCAGTGGGTAATCTTGTTAATTCAGTCGGATGCACATTTTTCCCACTTCTGTTCCAGGTTTTATTGTTGGCTGGCATAAGCTGGGCAGACTGACTAGACAATACGGATCTATTCTAACTGAATTTAGCTCACTGTTGCCAATGGTCACGTTTCTGCCTGTCCTGGGACCTGATTCAATTTCTGCTTCAGTGAAGGAATGAATGAATGAAATCACCCTCAGAACCTACCTACTCAAGCTCATTTCTGAGATGGGCTTTAACAGATTCAGTAAAATTATATTGTACCTAGAGCATAAATGATAGTTTGTCCTTCACATAGAGGATCATTGCCCATAGGAAAATGGTTCACTCACAGAGCCTTTTAACTAAAATTCACCTGTAATATAAATAATATTTTTAAAAATGAAATAGTGAAAAAGGAAGTAATAACGCTAACAGTAATGACAGAAATAAACCTGCAAGTAATTTATATGCTATGTTCTCCACTTCATTACGTTAATTTTATTGCAGTCTAGCACCATTCAGTGGTATTACCCTGGCATGAAATTAGATACCCTATGGAACAATCTCACAAAATAATTCTGTATGCAGTTTTAATATTAGTATTTTGAGTGGCATTTAAATATATGGATATACTGATTGTACCATTTGAAGCCTTCATTTTCATAATCAAAATGACATCTACATTCCTCTGTGGGCAGTTCATGAGCCGTAAAGGATTTTTATTTTATACTTTGGTGCTGCCATGGGAAAATTGATATTCCTAAAGTACACTGAGCATAGAGATAAGAAATTGCTAGACTAGGAAACCAATAGTTTCTAGTAAACTGAGGAATCATGGCAAAGGTTCAGAAAATCGCATATTTCCACCAAAATATGTGTTTTCCATGTATGAGTTATATTAGGTTTCCATAATTAATAAAAACCTGTGTAGTACTGGTGGTATTCTTCATGATGAGTTCCAGTTTAGAATAACAACCTCTGTTCTGCTTCTTCATTTGCTAATTCTGTCTCCATATGTTAACTGTTGCTTTTTTTTCTTCTTCTTCTTTATTTCAAGGAAATATTTTAAATATGGCAGAAACTAAAACCTTCCATCTCAGATCAGCCTGCGCTCTCACCTTTTTCTTTGTCCTAATCTGCTGGGTTGATGCAGCTTCCTTCCAGCAGCATCAGCTGCTTCAGAAAGACCCAGACTATGTAATGAAAAACTTACAACGGTTCCCAAATCCTGACATGATCAAAGCTTTGGAATACATAGAAGATCTTCGGAAGCAAACCAACAAGGGAGAAAGCAGCCCTGATTACAACTCTTATCAAAGTGTCCCGTATCTCCTGCAACAGCAAGAAAGCAAAGATCAGGTTCACCTCCCAGATAATGTAAGGGATTCTTTGGCTGAAGATGAGTCCCAATGGGTTAAGGTAATGTTGGAAGCCTTGCGACAAGCTGAGAAAGAGTCAAAAGTTGGCCTGAAGGAGAATAAACCTTATGGTCTGAGTTCAGATAACAACTTTCCAGCTGGGGTAACTGACGATTATGAGGCTTACAAGTGGCCTGAGAGGTGGCAAAAATATCTCAAAATGCCACTTGGGCACTATGAAGACAGTTCACGGGACAGTCCTTTCAAGCGTACTAATGAAATAGTGGAAGAGCAATACACACCCCAAAGCCTTGCTACGTTGGAGTCTGTGTTTCAGGAGTTGGGGAAGATGGCAGGACCTAGTAACCACAAGAAAGAAAGGCTGGATGAGGACCAGAAATTGTATACAGATGATGAAGATGATGTATATAAAGTGAATAACATTGCCTATGAAGATGTGGTTGGAGGAGAAGACTGGAATCCCATAGAGGAAAAAGTGGAAAGTCAAACCCAGGAAGAGATAAAAGATAGCAAAGAGGAAATTGATAAACATGAAGAGGAGATTGATGATGAAATGAAAAGATCAGGGAAACTTAGCTTCCTTGAGGATGAAATAAGGAGAGACAATAAAGATCAAATGTCAGAGGATGTTTCAAAGCTAATGAATTTTTACCTGAAGAGGCTGATGGGCAGTGCTGCAAATAGGAAATTAAGGACTGGAGGAGAACTTGAGGAAAAAAGAGCACCCATGTTTTTGGATAAGCAACTTGATCCTCAGTCTATAGCTCAGCTGATAGAAATCTCAAGGAATTTACAAATCCCTCCTGAGGATTTAATAGACATGTTGAAAGCTGGAGAAAAAAAGCAGCTTCAGAGTGAAAGGTTGGAAGCTGAGCAGGAAACAGAATTCCCAGAAGACCTCAACGAGATCGCTGAAACTAATCTAGGACAGAGCGATATATTTAAAAATAATGTAAACTCTAAAAACGGGTACATGAAGCAGCCTCTTAATGTTATTCCAGAAAATCTACCTGAAGACCTCAATATTGAAGACATTGTCAGTCTTCTGGCAACTGACAATTTAGCTAATCAAAATCCCTCCTACTTACTAAATCGTATTAATCAAGAAAATGATTTGCCAAGACTGTCTTACATTCCCAGAAGATTGAAAGGACACCCATTTCCTAAAGCTGCCTGGATGAATGATTTGGAAAGGCGACAAATGGAGTATGAGAAACTGAATGAGAAGGATGAAGAGCTGGCTGATTACTTGGCAAAGGTGTTGGCAAAGTATCCTGAAGTTGTCAATACGAACCAGATGAAACGAGTCCCAGTTCCGGCTTCTGAAAGCGACTTGCAGGAAGATGACCAGCTGGAGCAGGCCATCAGGGAGCACCTGAGCCAGCTGGGACCACAGGAGGCCGCGAAGTTGGCTTCACTCAGCAAAAGGCTGTCCATGGCTGGGGAAACCGATGACACGCAAAACAGGCAGTATCCAGATGAGGATATGCTAGCAAAGGTGCTAGAGTATCTAAAACAGGAGAAATCAGAGCTTGAAAGAGATCACATTACTAAACGGGCAATGGAAAATATGTAATTGTTCCCTAACTATTATTTCTCTTCAATGTGCTGACTTCTCTCCCAATTCAGTTGTGATTTCTTCCTGCTCTCCCACTAAACAACCTATGGTAGACCACTTACCATTGAACAGTCTGCATATCTTTCTCAGAGCTGTTATATTGTTTATTGATATACTTATATATGTTATAAATTATGGGGCAAACAACAAATTGCTTCGAGTGTTTTAAGAAACAATTTAATGAAATCAAGTAAAACTATAATATGTAAACAAATGACCTTTGCATTGTTAATAAAACATGATAAATGAAGAGTGACAATTATCATTTGAAATTTTTAAGATTAATTTGATTATTTTGTTACTGTCTGTAGTGGTTTTTGTGGAGTACCGAATAAAAAAAATAAAGCATTATATATATAGTTTTATTTAAAAGACTTTTTCTATTCAGTGTTTTATTGTTGATGAATAAATTATTTCTGGACAAGAGACTGTGTTTCTTTGTGGCAGTTGATAAAGTCATAGTAATTTGAAATGTAAACATATATGTTTTACTTCTACACAAAATTCTTCTGAAGTTGATTATTTTCCTGCAGAATAAGTTGATAGCTTGTACTTCTGTTTTCTTCTGGGCCGGAAGAACGCTGGCTGGCATTGTTAAGGGCAGTGTGTACCTGAAGAGCTCGCTTAAGTCAACCAGGGCAGTGACTCCATTACCTTTTTTGAAAATTGCACCGCCCCCCCACCCCCGCAGTTAATGTTTATAGATCTCTTGGCAGTGGGAGGAAGATAAATGATCCGTCCACCTAAGGCAAACTCTATGGGGAAGCACTCAAAAAATTGAACCTGGGAAGCTCTGATGAAGTAGATGAAAAGCAGGTGGGTTCCTTGCCATCTGTCACAATGGCTACCACGAAGAAAGAGACAGGCTCCAAGGCAAGGCAAGCAGGTAACTCACCCTGTAGGTGACATCACTTTTTTGTCTAATAAAAATATTATTTCCCATTTCATGAAATGGCCACTACATTGCCTCAACACTTGAAACATGTCTTGCGCTGCTGTTAAGACCTGCAGTGGATGTTCTGGAAAAGCTACGGCTCTTTTACAGAACAAAATGTGCTTGTGTAACTCTGTGAGTCAGACACGGTTGTCACTAGGACAGCTCAAGCATAAGCATTTCCAGGATTAATAGTTTAAAAGTGGTTTTCCCTGTGGTATTCTCCAGCAACTCATCTCTGCTAAGTGGGGTGGGGATGATTTTTGGCAAAGCAATGTGTAATGAAGCAAAGTACAAAAGCTGCAGAAATAAGACGACTTCTTCAGTGTCACCATTACCCTGAGCAATCACAGACAGAGATCTTTCTTTGGGCCACAGCAAAATCCTTCCGTTTCCTGTTACTTGGATGAGTCAAAACATTAACATGCAACTGAATAAAATACCAGAGTTAAATTTGCTTCCTTATTCTAAAGAAGGACAAACCTGTTGCAATTTGTGATGCACTTAGTTGTGCCACTGGTAGCTTGGAACCACTGTATTTTACTAAAAACAAAATTGTGCTTTTAAAAAAGAACTATTTTGATCACCTTGATTCCTAATACTCTTATTCTCATTGATCCTACTACTGTTCCTGCAAGCCTCACAGTCTAGAAAATTTTCTTTTGGTTCAGTCAGTAACATTTAATACTTCAATGTGTAATACACAAAACTGGGGAAGAGTAATAAAAACAAGAGTACTGAGAATTAAATGAATAATTGCTGTTTTCAGTGAGCAAGTTTCGGAGCTTTATATTTGCCTTCCAAGGTCATATTTTAACAGGAGTCTTTATTTGTTGCCCTAATTCACACGCACACACAGAGGACCAAAGCCTAACTCTAGCCACCTTGCTAGACTCTGCTTTTACGCAGGCTGTAGTTAAAATCCTTTCTTATGAGAAAAAATGAATTAACTCACATCAATATTTTCATAAAAAGAGATAATGGGCAGCAAGAGCAGCCCAAGGCCATGCGTCCCACCGGCCACAGGTGTTGTACCACAGGGGAGAGATGCTGGGAAGGGCTCCAGCAGCCGGTGTCACAGCTGGCTGTGCACACCTCTGGCTCTCCAGGCTGTAGCCAGGGCATCTTCCCACCACTTCAGGTCTTCCCCTCACGCATCAGGTGAGGAGTGGTTTGTTTATCACTGCAAAACATCTTTCCCAGAAGAAGAGGGTTTTTTTTAAAGGCTGGCTTCCTTGGGAACAACCTGCTGTCCCGTGGCTGAGCTCGGTGAGGGACCGAGGGCTCCGTGATGTTGGGGTTGTGCTGGGGGAAGGACCACGCAGGAGGATTCGTGCTCCAGCAGCCTCGCAGGCACGAGGATCTCGTCTCCTGGGCATGGCTGCAACCTGCATGCTGTGGCGTGGGGTGCCATGCGGAGCAGCCAGACATTGTGCAGGGCCTAGGGCACTCACAGCTTGGATGGAGGTGGTTGCAAACACACTGTTCAACACGCCTAACAAACGCCATTGTGACACCAGACCAAATAATTAAAAATATCTTTAGCAGGCCTTGGGCAAAGCTCAGTGAAGACAACAGTAATCTTTTTTTCTCCTTTAGCTGCCTGCCTCGCCTTCAATGGTGACATACAATGGTGCTTTAAAATGGAGCTTTTCCATTCCCCCTCAGCGGCTGACGAGCCACAGGCTGAGAGGAGCATCCCCCTCGCCCCTGCCATGCAGGGCTGAGCAACACGTTGCTATGGCAGCTGGGAGGCAGCCGTTCCGCATCCCAGCAGCTCATCGAGGTGCTGAGGGAAGGAAGAGGAACATGCTTTGAAGTTCCAACCTTTGCTTCTGCTTTGTCCTAAAATTGTGCTTGGATGGCCTCTGACACAACCCAGCACTGCGAGCAGGCTCAATGCTCCTCTTTTCCTTGTGCCGATGCCTGTGGCACCGCAGTTCCCCTAATGCCCCCGAAGGGCCCCAGACTTGAGAGCCTTCCTAAGGGACTTGCATCAGAGGGTATTCGATATTTCCTTCAAGTGGAAATCAAAACCATCAGGCTATAGGGTTTATGGTTTGAGGGGGTTTGTTTTTTTTTAAAGTCAATGTAAGAAGCTGACTGTCAAAACAATGAAGTTTTACAACATATATATTAATTTAGCATGCTATTATTAATACGACCTCTTTAGCTGATCTCATTTTTTTTTGAAATAATGATTCTAGCAAAGGGACAGAGGTTCACAGGTCCCTGTTTCAACCAGTATTCCTTGAATATACTACCAGGCAATAATAGACCTAATTTACAAGGTGTGCAGAGGACCTAGAAAAGATGCCACACCAAAGAAACATGGTCAAGCATCACTAGTGGTAGGTTTAAGTTCCTGAGTTTCATTCCCCTCCTACCACAGCCTGTAGCACTCCCTTCCCCTGGGCTACTCGAGCTCCTGAACTGCCCAGAGCTCCTGAGAGCTGTTTGTCATAAACGCTGCCTCCAAGATCTTATTCAAGGAGAGCTCAGTGAAAATTTTGGATACAAGAATGTTTTCAGATCTAAGGAGATAGAGATACAGACCTATGTATAAGCGGACTGGTTCTTTCAGAGACTGCGTACAAGAAGAAAATAAGCTTTGGAAAATCCAAACCCTGGTATGAGTAAATGCATCACTTTTTAGAAGACCATCTCACTTAGAGGGTGTGCAAGCCATATTGTTTGTGATTCATCTTTGTAAACAAGAAAAGGGACGTTGAGCTTGAAATAACACAACTGCACATTGTATAACAGAACTACATGGAAGCTTCAAGCTGATTTCAAGCTAAAAGGTGACGTCAATATCCTTTCCTCTTCTAGCAACAGAAAACAGATAGCTCATGTCCCTGTGAAGTACTTTATTTCTAACAAATGAATCTGCAACTCCATTTTGAAATGAAATGAAATGAGCAGATATTTAATAGGCAGCACCCTCTTGGTAGCTATAGCTGTTTCTCGCTGTGCAACCAAAGCTCCTGCAGAAGAGCAGATAGTTATACCTGAATATGCAAGACAACGTTATCAAAATGTACATCATAACATGAGATCTGCTCCATTAAACCACTCCAGAGCGGCCCCCGGCAGAGAGGCTGTGTAGTGCTTAATTGTTCTTAATAGCCACAGCCGCTTCTGCTTTCATTTGTCTGGGTTTTATGTTTTCCTTATGAGTGCAGTGGGACAATGAGCCATGTTGTTAATAATGCCCACAGAATACATAATCCATAACAAATACACTAGCAAGCTTATTATTATAATTATATACAAGAGAAAGTGACCACCCTGCAATTCTTACTCAGGCAAAGTAAGGGGTAGATTTTTAATTCCTTTTTTGTGCAACAATTTGACAGCCTCCCAGATGCAGCTGGTTTGTACTCTCTGTTTATCAGTGGCTTTTGTCCAGCAAAGGAAACTGTTTCTGCTCACATCTTCCTCTTAAAAGCTGCAGTAAGCTTCATTGTGTCCTCATATTTAAGGTCCTCCCCAACAAGCAGATTGAACAGAAATTCTGCATTTGGTCTGAATATAACAAGCTGCTGAACACCTTCCTCAGGACCTGAGGGAGTTCTGCTTGAACATGTACCATAATTCATTGTATTGCTACCCACAAGAGTTAATACCTTTTTGGTTTTGCCTTAATTCACATGGTACTGCAAGTGTTTTGTTTACACCTGCATCTCGATGGCTCCATTATTTTGTCAGCTGGGGCTCTTAAACGGGAACATTTGTTGGCTGAAAATTAATGTAACCACATTACCTCATCTGAAGAAATTAGATCGTTTCAATTATTTTTTTCTAAAAGAGTATTTTCCACATTGCAGTGGAAGGGGTTTGAGTCACATATAATGTGACAGTCATTAGTACTTTTCAAAGCCCTTTAGAAGATACCTTGTTTTGCAGGAGAAGCGACATGAGCTATCTGTGATTTTCTTACTGTGGCAAAGGGCAAGCCGAGGCTGGGACCCGGGTGTCCTGAGCCGTGCTTTGTTTCACAGCTTTATTCTGCCACTCCTGCTGTTGCTAGATAACACAGGGGTTGGAAATAGGTGATCTGTAAGGTCCCTTCCAAACCGAACCGTTCTATGATAATGAGAAGGTTCATGACTCAAACCTGTTTCTCCAGGCAAACCTCACCCAGACCAATCTTCCATCACTTCAGGTCACACGTAGCTTTGGTGGGAGTGGAGAGCTTCTGTGGACGAGTCATGTGCAGTGATGACTGCCACATGGGAGCCATGTCCCCCGGAGCATCCCTTACCTCCACACGAGATGCACACCACCGGTCAGTGGCTATTTACTACAGGATGCATCGATCTGTAGAGACACAGCTGGATGCCAGCTGCACTTTGCGTTTGTTCAGCCCCCAAGCACCTCCGGAGAGGTTTATCCGAGCTGCAAGGAGCTCCAGCCGGCAGCGGCAGGCAGGTGCAGAGCCTCCAGTGCATAAAGCGGAAAGGAGAAGCCCTGAATCAGAGCTGATTATCTGAAGAGCCACGTTATTCCTGACTTTTGGATCATTCAAAAACATTTGAGATCGTTAATAATTCATTTGCAGATGTTGCAGAGCTCTAAATGTGGCTGATTAAATGCATTTGACGTTTCTCTTGAGAGAGGCTGTTATTCCAGGAAACCACTCAGTATCTGCAAATGTCTTGAAATTAGCGTACTCAAAATTATGGGTTCACTTACAATGTTTCCCCCTTGTAAAGAAAAAACCAGCAACCTCTGATTCCAAATGTAATGTACACGGGTGAATAACTATAGTACAATTATTTTAAATTTGACATACCCGTTCAACAGATCTGCTACGTAATGACTAGTGGTCCAACGCAGAGGGCTCTGCCTTCCCCTGCTAAGACAAAAAACAGCAGACAATGAGCCACGCAAGTCCTACGTGCTTGGGGTACAAGATCTGGAAAATGGTTATTTGGCAACTCCCCAGCTCCTGCGATCACTGCTTCCAAAAAAACCTTCCTGGCATCTGCCTAAAAATAGAGCCCCAGCTTTATCCTGGCAGAAAAATCGGGCTCTGGTGGGGCTTGGTGGGAGAGCCACAAGGCAGCCAAGTCCTCTGTGTGGGACGGGCAGCATCCAGGACAGGCTCTAAAAGATGTAATGAGCTTTAAACCACCTTTGTGGTTTCCTGATTATGACACCAAACCTGAGTCCAACATACTCGTTTGGCTTCATGCTTAAGTTGGAGTAAATCTCTTCTGGCGTAGCTGTGGGGTGCACTTTGTACCACTCGGTTTAAATGAGAACCGAGCATTTACTCAAATTTGAGGGTGTATTTTTCAAGTGGGTGACCCACACCAGGGCAGTTCTCCTACTGCTCTGCTTACTGCAGCCACACCACTGGGGTGTCTCATCTACTGGAGATGGTGGGATCCACCCCTGCCAGAACTTTGCCCAGGGTCACCTCAATAATGCCTTTTTGGGTTATTTTCCTCTTGCCCTAAGCTCATGCCACCACACAGAAGAGCAGGAACACCGTACCTGGCTGTTGAGATTGCCAAGTGAAACACAGTCATTCTTTATTAGAACTCCTTCCAAACCCACACTTCATACACTTAAGCGTATCTGTTTTTCCAGCTCAAATTTTAGACTCCATTTAGATTCACATTGTAAAACTGTTGCCTCTAAATGCAAAAAGAAACCTTCCATCCCCACTTTTCTCTCTCCTCTGAGACCTAAAAGAAGGTGTCAGACTGTTTGGATGAGATGCAACATATAATTTCTGCAAAGAACACATTTTCTACCACGGCTATGTGTTTTGCCGCCTGCTAATAAATGTCATAGCAGAGCGACAAACCACTTAGTTTTAGTACTTGTACTCCCGTATTAAGTATGTAAGAGACAGGTCAGGAACACTATGCACAGACACAGAAAAGATAAAAATAAAGATAAATCACCAAAGGGGATAAACCTAATATTCCTTCCTTGTCATTCATGTGGCATAACAAGGGGAGATGTGTTAAATCCCTTCATGTAAGTTTTGGGATTCAAATGTAAGCTGACAAGAAAACTGTTTTCCGCAAGGTTAAATTTACTTAGATCTAACATACAGTCAATAGATTTTCTTCTTACAAACATGAGTGCAACAAGGTAGAAACTTTGTGCTAGTGACTAACACACTGAAGGAGACTAAGAAAAAAAAAAATGCAAAAATTTTATTCTGGATGTAAGTCTGTAACTACCATCATATTCCACCTGTTAATTTAGAAATGCTGTTACTGTACAAACTCACAAGTCCTTTAGTCTCACCCATGGCCCTGGACTTTGCTTTCCTAGAAGCAATAGTCAGCTTGAACTTTGTTTACATGTATTTTTTGCTTTCTAATTTCTATTTAAGAAATGCCAGCCCCTCCCAGTCCTCTCCTCACCAGCGTGCGTGGCTTGAAGCTGGTGCCACCAGCATCACACAAACCTTTAGGGATGGCTTGGACTCAGTGGCCGCTTTGATGTCCACAAGCTTCTATCTTCTGCAGGACTGAGCCTCCTCCTCACGACAAAGGAGTTGTTTCACCCAAAGGATCTCTAACTGCTGGGAAGAACTCATGGATATTTTTATTCTAGGAAAAAATTACTGTTGCAAATGTCACAACTATGAACAATTAAAAAAAAAAAAAGAAAGGAAATGTATCAAATCCTCAAACTTTACAATGGCTTTCTTACTTGTTAGAGACAGCATATTGCGCTTTGCTGATCCTACGCAAGAGTTCAAAGCTACCGGCTGCTTCCCAATTTGGCAACACCTTTTACATCAGATTTATTTATATCTGACACAATACAGGCCAAGCTAGCGACTTCACATAATTCTGTACTCCATAGCGCTATGTGTTCCTCTGCCAGTAAATCCTGCAGTACCCCACATAACGAGGCCATACTTAAGCTGAATCTCAGCCCCAGCCCAGAGGAGGTTCTGGGGCAGGAATTGGAAGCCCAGCCTCCACCACGGACAGACCAATGTTCAATGCCATCTTTGCAGCCCCATCTCCCCTTCCCCAGCGTGGGGGAAATCATGGACGTCACTCCAAATACTTTGAGACACACCTACAAATGTGTCGCTAAAACACGTATTTCATCATGCAGTCAAACCCCCACTTTGCACGGGGAGCCTCAGAGCAAGTCTGATTTTCTTCAGCATTGCTTTGGCCATGAAGTTCCTTTAAGGTTAGCTCAGCATGCTCTCTGTGGAGCTGATCGTTGCTTCACGCATACATGGCCACATCAGACTCCAAATCTCTTGGCTCCAAAGTAAGATGCTATTTATAGGTCCCCCTCAGCCCTCCCCACCTGCCTTCCAAACAGGCTGAAGTATCAACTCCGAAAACACAAAACTCCATTCAAGCACAGAGAAGCACAGTGATGAGAACGGAGGGGACGATAAGTAGTTTGGACACTAAAAACATGCTAAGACAAACTGTGGCAGGCAGACCGAGTCCCTGCGGAACAATATTTTGACAACAACCTTCCAAGAAAATTCTGAAGTACAATCAATATAATCAATACTGCGCTCAAACACCTTTTCCCATCCCTCCAATGTACAAGTAGACAAGCCAGAAAATCAGACTAGCTATATTTCAATAACCCTGCTGAAGGCAACATTTACATGTTTAACTTAATCCTGGATGTTCACCAAAGGAACAATTAAAGCCAGGCGATGATTGAGGCGATGAATGAGCCTCCCACCAGCTGCCACAGAGGGTCAGTGGGAGCTGGCAGCCTGGCCGTGCTGATGGAGTTGCTGGGAGAACTGGACTGGCGACTGCCCGCAGACCAGCAGGAGTGCTGCAGAACCCAGCTCCTCTGGGCAACCTCAGGCTTCGGGGAGCCTGCTCTCTTTGAGCTGACACCTCGGTGGTTGCTTTCTTGGCTAACTCATTTGTTAATCAGGTTGGGTAACTTCTTTTCCTTCCATTTACCGTCCTCCTAGCTCAGCCCAGCGCATGACTCACTGAGCCTGGCTTAATCATCTTCATTATAAATGCTGAGTCTATTTCATTGCTGATAAAGTTCTTCCTGACCAGCTCCTATGGCTAAAATATCCAGGGTGAAAAAAAAAAAGTGTGACTTCATCTTTGTATTCTGGGTATTTTTAAAAACTATCTCCTGTGCTATAGCTCCTTTTCAAAGTAGCAGCCAAAAGCAGCAGCAGAGTATTTTATAAATACATAAAGGATGTGACCTTTTAAAAATACATACTTTACATATCAACCTTCAAAGACAGAATAGAATTCAGTTATCCTGCACCGAGACTGCTGGGACATTTGCCTTTTTCCTAAGGAAATGACTTTGCCTTGTACCTCACCTTTTATAGTCCACGCTGTCTGTGCAATTCATTATCCAGTACTGGATCTCCTCAATAGTCTAATGCCGATGTCCTGAGGAAATGAATTTTTTAATAGTCTTCTTGATGAACATGTGTCTTGTGGCACCTGAAAGTATATGTACTATATTTCTAGGTTCAATGCACATTTCACCTATTGAGCTGTACATTTCAATAGCAGCAGCTTCCTATGTGTTGAGATAGAAAAATAACTTAAACAGTCATTTGCCTGAGAAGATATGATTATTTATCCTCCTACATATTCTATGAGTACAACGTTGGGTTTATAGCTTGCTCTTTTACTTTGTACCTTTCAAAAGCCAAGGGGAGCGCGTTGCTTTATCAGTTCTTGGTGGGTAAGCACAGGAATTGCAGTGTATATAAATATAGATATATATATATATACACACGCACCCCTTATAACAAAGGCTATTGGGATGTACAAAACAGTAGGTGCTTTAGTTAAGCTGTTGCTACAGACAGGAAAAAAAAAAAGAAAGATGGAAAGTGAGCGAGCAAGCCCCTGCTTGACTTTCACAGGTTAGGAATGAGGTGTGGGGCCACCAGATCTGTCTTGGGCAGCAGGAGGTGGGTCTTCAGCTTGGCTTTCTCACAAGGCAGGCACCAGCCCTGACTAATCAGTGCTTCCACTGCTTATGCAGGTTTCTGGTAAAAGAAACTATAGCCAGGGATGCTATTCTCCTAAAAACATTGCTACCTTTGGAACTGCAAAATAATTTGGCTGCCTAAAACCAGGCATCTACATTAAAAAGGTTTTTTTCAAAGTTGCCGCGCCTTGGCAGATCTAAGAAAATGTTGAAACCACTGGGCTTTGCTTTCCCTTATGAACAGACACATGGTGTACTGGGGTAACTCACTGCAGCTCTGCTGACCTCAGTGAGCACAGAGGGTCTGGCCATCTTGACAAGTATTTACGTAGAGACAAATTATCCCGCACGTCTATTCCTGTTTCAGCATGTGACAAATGCACGTGCACCCAGCATCTCTGGGAAGCATCGCTCCCTGCCCAGGACAGCTCGCCTGCTCCCCGTGCCACGGCAGTAGCTGAGTGACATGGCATGGGGACACGGCTGTGACAGGACCACCTTCCCTGGCCCAAGAAAGAGGACAGATGAATGGGAAAACGCCTGAAGTCTGTGAAAACACCATAAACAGCACTGTTTCACAGGGGGCTCCCTAGGAACATGCTTGTATGCCTCCCTTAAACCCATTCATGCACTTCATTAAGTGTTTATGCCTCCCTTAAACCCATTCATGCACTTCATTAAGTGTTTATACACCTTGTGTACACAGGTATGGCCCCACTCTCCTGCCTCCTGCGGACCCCATGCCATTCCCACTGAAGCTGGGCTACTCCAGGCAGGTCCCGGTTAGGAGACCTCACCCTTGGGTGCAATGATGGGGAGCGCTCCCAGGGGACAAGAGTCGCTCCCAGACACGGTGGGCAAAGCCCCCCCTGCCCTTCCCTGCCACGGGGCACTGCCTTTGGGCCGGCTCGGGAAGTTTCCTTTCTTTGCCAGCCTGATTATCTTCATGATTACCCAAGTCTGGGGAAAACAGAAGGTAGTGCTTGGGACCGTCTAAGGACAGAGTTGCTTATAGCCAATCCATATTACATTTTCTTCAATGATTATATGAATCAAAGCGTAAAAAAAAGTCCAAATGAAAAAAAACCCAAACCCTTCATTTCCCACAACACTTATTTTTATACAGATCTTGAAGCTGTTTTTATAGCTCTTCTATAAAAACTAAGTACAAGCTGAAGATACAACCATCTCAAAATGAAATGAAATACTCTCTCTTCTGAAAATTCCCTTTCTGTTTAGCTTCTGAGGGTTTTTTTTCCTTTTTGGGAATCTGCAGACCATTTTACTCAAAGTGGACTTTCATTTTTCAGGAAAAATTATATCTTGCTTCAAGAAAAGAAAAGATCATACACCTCTTTTAACCTGGGAAACAGAAAATAGGATCTTCTTTCCAGGTGTTTCTGTGGCTGACAGCATCTGTAACAGGCTTTCTGTGCTCCTCCTTGCAAGAGAATTATTGAAGAATTAAATATCACGCAGACGTGTCGAGACAGCACCACAGCCCAGTGCAAAATATTCTACATCAAAAATAAAGTACTCTCCCCCCACGGGAAAGTATTGTGATTCCAGGAAAATCTGTCAGGGATCATTAATGATTACAGCATAGAGCAGCCATAGTTCTGTTCAGAACAAGCCAGCTTGCTTGCTTCACCTACGATTTGAAATTTGATATAATTTTCAACTTTGCAATGCTGGGAGAGGAGTTCAGCCGACTTTTAAAGTTCATTTCAAGAACGTAGTTCAATTTAGCAAGTAATTTGCAGAGACCACCCCTATATACACACGATGTTCTCCTGCCCGTTGCAGAAAGCACAAAGAGAAGAGGAGGGCAGACAGCGGCATTAGCAACCCCACATAGTCTGCTAACACTAAATGCGATTGTAAGTACATATATTAAAGTGTTGAGATGCCAATTAGCTATTTCATTGCAAATTATTCTTTTGTTTATAGGGTGGTTCTTCCTTAGACCTGAAATTTCTGTGGCTCTGATGCCAGCACCGAGTCATGAGATAAATGAATCAGAGAGCCGGATCGCTGCGCCTGCAGAGACTGTTATGTTCCCGAGTCTAACCTGACGCTACAGCACTTGCAGGAGATCTCTGTGTGTGCGCACGTATCTGTCAGATGAAGCAATTCCCAAAGGAATTTTTGGTGCAGCATCTCCTGCGTGCTCGCAGGACTGGAGGACAAGGAGGAGCACTTAGAGCTTTGGGACAACCAAAGGGGTGCGCATCCCTCCCCTCCTCTGCTCTGCTCTTCCTGGTGAGCCCCACAGGGCCCTTTCGGTGAGTTCACCCCTTCCCAGGCACTTTAGCATCTCCTCCAAGCCCAGAGCCGAATCCCATCTCAGCAGGGCAGGCAACACAGCAGTTTGGTGGGGCAAATGCCAAGTCTGCCCATGTTACCAGAGGGACCTTGACCTGTGATGCTGATCCAGCTGTTCCTGCTCCATCATACTGCTACAGTTACTGGCCCCTACATTCCTGGCACACCTTCAGAAAGCCAAGCCTGTAACTTGGCAAACAAGAGCCACTGAAGAGAAAACGGGTTCTGGTATCTTTAAAGAGAGACAGCTGGAGGCTTTCCAGAAAAATCTGGAGGTTTTTGCTCTCTGTTGTTTTCTTTGTGACACCCAGGCTGGAAGCAAACCTGCAGGGTCGGCTTCCTGCACCTCCACGTGAGCTTTCCCAGCCGTGCCCTCCCGTGTCCCCTGGGAACACAAGCTCTTCTCACCCATGACATCAGGAGCATCCCCAAGCGCTGCCCCC
>VXBO01003767.1:323267-363769 GCA_013400135.1 Rhinoptilus africanus | reverse complement strand
CCACCCCTCCCCACCATTCCAAGCAAGGGCTTCCCACACATCCTGCCTGCACTAGCCACAACACCAGCCCCAGCTGGCCACGCTGGCAATTAGAAAACGACATCTGGGAGTCTGTGGGTTGCTGCAAAGTATCCACAGCAATCTGAGAGGGAAACGGGCCCGTTGCTTGAGCCCACAGTGCTGCTGTCCACCCTGACCTCGGAAAATGGTTAAGACACCACAGTCTGAGCAAGAGATGATGCTATGCAACGTACACACAGGCAGAAAATAGGTTGGGCAGCTCTTGGCCAAGGCAATATAACACAATAAATACAAAAATTACATTATGACTGTATCAGACTTGGTTTTTTCATTTCTGTTTCTAGGAGTGGAAATACTAAAACTGCCTGCAAGTACTCTGGCCAAGTGGTTACCAAATGTTTCCGCAATATCTAAAGAAATTTCAATAGTCCGTAAGTCAACTCACAAGTCCTTTTCTGGATGGGGTTCAGAGTGTTTGCTGTTACTGGGAAAATGTGTTGATTTTATTATATTTTGGGTTCATCCTTTGCAGAGCTGTAGCAGGGTCCATTAGCTGTGCTCTGCTAATAAATACCTACAGAGAAATTTATGGTGAAAATCTGATTGGACTGAGCTCAGTGGGAGTCCTCCATCACCATCAGTATCTCCCAGACTTCGTCCTGGTCCTCAGAGTCTAAGTCTTTGAAGCAGGTCCTTTCTCTAAGGCAAAGCTCTAAAGCTCCCTCCTGTTTCTAACCTTTTAAATCTTGTGTTAAAATCTGCCTTAAGTGGGCATTAAGTTCCAAACTCTTTCCACAGATCTAGAAAAGATTTAGAATCATAGAATTGCCTAGGTTGGAAGGGACCTTTCAGATCATCTAGTCCAACCATCACGAACCTAAACTATGTCTCTAAGCTCTATGTCTACCCATCTTTTAAATACCTCCAGGGATGGTGCCTCAACCACTTCCCTGGGCAGCCTGTTCCAATGCTTAATAACCATTTCAGTGTAAAAATTTCTCCTAATATCCAGTCTAAACCTCCCCTGGTGCGATTTGAGGCCGTTTCCTCTTGTCCTATTACCTGTTACTTGGGAGAAGAGACTGACCCCCACCTCTCTACAACTCTCCTTTCAGGTGCTTGTTCTGCCTCGTCTGCATTTCTAAGAGGGTTTCTCCTAATCCTGACTGGTTTAAACTGAGGAACTTGCTGTGTTGCATCACCCTCCTTTCAGGTGGTTGTAGAGAGCGAGAAGGTCTCCCCTCAGCCTCCTTTTCCCCAGGCTGAACAACCCCATTTCAAGGTTTTGGTAAAAATAATGTAGCTGTAAGAGGTTATAGCTACCACGTGGGAGTTTATCTGATGACACAGACAGCCCCAGGACTGGCTCGTGGGAAGCTCTCTGCTCGTAGGTAAGGAGGTATGGCTAAAGGAGGATCATTAGATAGCAACAAAACTAAAAGCCCCCAGTGTATGTGGCCACCTCCAGGGACTCCAGGCAGACATTTCCATCCCATGACGTTTTCCAGCCGTGCAAATAGGCAGGCTGGTGCCGTACCAGTCCTGATGAGAGACTGGCTCCCCTTGGCAGCAGCAGCTGCCTCTGTGCCATTAGTCATTCACGCAGGCACGTACAGAACAGCTAAGGGAACTTAGGAGAGGCAGCAGCACAAACTGCTCTTCAATTTCCAATTCTGTTATCCTCCTTCATCTGGTTTGCTTGCTTGTCTCATGTCTCACAGGCCTGATCTGGAGAGCGATTTTTCTGCCGGGGTGATTTCTTTCCACAGGCCCATCTGCCTTTCTCAGGCCGATTGTGCAAGTGGAAATGAAACCCTGTTGAAACAGATTCATTAAAAAAAGATTAGTAAGATTAGTTAAACTGTAACTGGTTTGTGCCTTCCTTGCTGAATGCAAAGAATTGTGCTACAAACAACAGAGCCAAGGGCCAGCCCTTTTCTGGAAGCATATGACATTGCTCCATCAATTCTGGTCCGATCATCAGCTATCTACCAGTAAATGGATGACAGCTTCCGCAAGTTTCTGTCTCTATACATTCACATACACACAGAAAAAAAGGACTTTTGGGGCAAGCAAGAAATTTCAGACATGTACAGCAGTGCTGCTTTGTTTCAGGAAGGTGGGCTCAGGGTGACCGCTCTCGTCGGCACAGCACAGCAGACAACAGGGAGCTTCATTTTTAATGCACCAGAGCTGTGCAATCGCCAGTGATTGTGCCATGGCGCTAATGGAAAGAGAGAGGTATTTCTAGCTTCCCTCCTCTAAGGCTTTCAAAGCCGGTTTCCAGGAGTGCCTCTCACAGCCACTCTCCGAACTGCCCGGGCGATGGGTTCCCCACCCTGGGGCTCTCTGAGAGCTCTCGGGACTGTCTGTGGTTCCCCACCACGCACGATCGCTGTGACCTGTGTCCTCCCTTCCACACACAAACCCATTAGCAGGAGCACTGAGTACCCTCACAGGAAAGGAGCTTTCTCCCCGACACCAGAGCCGGAGGAGCATCAGCATGGCGCTGGGCTGGGTGGAGGGAGGGCGATGCCGAGCAGCGCTTTGAAGCAAGGGCAGAAAGAGCTTATCAAGAGCTGAATAAGGAAAAGAGGCTTCTCACACCCCCTCCTCTCCAGCCTATCTCATGGGCTGCTCCTGCTGTGCCCAGCCAGTCTCACTGCCACAGCACTTTCTGCCCCCTTCTTGTCCCCGGCCGGAGGAGGAATGGCAGCCAGTCCCCAAGCTCGGCCAGAGGAGAAGGGAACGGAGGGTGTTTCGGTGTTTGGGGATTGGGAGAGGCCAGGCCTAACCAGGAGCTATGAATCTAACAGGAAAAAAACATCCTCTCGCCTGAATCGTGTTTACCTTGGCTGCTCTGGAAACCGCTACTGCATGGGCTGATGCTAGACAGGGTTTAGCTCTTTTTAGAAACAGCTGCCATCTTCCCTCTTCGCATTTTCTGCTGCCGGCTTTTGTTTCCAGCTCATGAAAAAAAAACAACCACCAAAAGACAAACAAAAGAACAGCAAATAACAAAACCAAAGCGCAGCATGTCTGGAGGAGCAGAGAGAAGGCAGATCAGGGGCTCCTGTCCTTCCCCGCTCAGAGCACACGAGCAATCAATGCCCTTAAAAGCAGCTAACACGGGGCTGGTGTGAGGATGCACTGTTTCAAGGAACACATAATCAGACCAAGGAACGCAGTGCTGTGGGTGGGCATCCAGGGCAGGGACACAGCGAAATTTGAGCAATTATCTGTATAACAGCAGAGTTTTAATAGTTAATGATCTTGTGTGCATGTGGAGATGATGTAACACAGCACGTTCCCCAGTTTAAACCAGTCGGGATTAGGAGAAACCCTCTTAGAAATGCAGAACTAGCCACGAGCAGGAAGGCTCCCCAGGCCTGCCGGGGAGCTGCTTGGAGCTCCTGTTTGCTGAAGACCAGCCGGACCCTGGGCCTGCTTTGCTGTACCGACACGCTGCCCTTTCCCCCGTTACATCCCCATGTGACCTACCATTATAGCTACGGAGCCAGCTCATCAGTGGCCACGCATCCATCCCGCTCCGCAGCTTGCCTGCTTGCGGTGCACACCGGTGCCTCTGGATGCCACCAGCGCCTGGGTGCACCCACCTCTGGGAAGGAGAACGAATCAGGGATGTTAAAACACCTAGGAGAGTATTTAGGAAATATATTTAATTACAGTTTATGCAAACTCCGTTTGCAGCTTGAGCACACAAGACTATTTATGAGAGGAATTTGCTGCTGGAGATAATGAGCCAGTTTTCACCAAAGTGTAAATCTGCCGGCTGCTTGCAGAAGCTCAGGGGCTGTCAGAGCACAGATCATCGCTACTGAGTGTTCTGCTAATAGTGTAAACAGCAGTGACATTTAGAGTACTGTTTAACTGAGGGAGGAGACATGAGCCACTTCTACAGTATTATCTAACGGGGAGTAAACCTCTGCAGATTGTACATCACAACTCTGGCAGCAGTCTGTAATGTCTTTAAGCTACATCTTTAAATTATGAATAATGCCTATTAAAAAATCATAACTCTTAGTTGTGGTAAGCATCTCTGGGCAAAGACACTGTCAGAATAATTTGAACCTAGACCATGAATTCAGTGTCTGTTCTCATCCTGTGGAACAGTTTGTAGGATCGGTACATCCATTACAACAGTTTATTGCACCTCTTAAAACCAACATGCTGAAAAGTGCTTCCCACCAACAATTTGTCCACTTAGGAAGTGAGTTAAGCCCCTTCCAAGTCCATAGCTGAGCATCTGAGAGCATGAGAAATGAGTAGGATGTGCATTTTAAGAAAGTCCCTTGTAACTTTGAGAAAGTTATTTCCTCTGGGCAAAGATTCGCTTACCTTTCAGATAACGTGGGGTAAGCATGAGCTCTCCTTTCTGACCCCGAAGCCAAGAGGAAGCCCTTGGGTCTGTGTCCCTGAAACCACGCTCATGACTGTGTGTTTATTTCTGCAGCAGTGCAAGAGGCCTGTGAAAGACAGCCTCTGTGGAGTCCCAGCCTACCTGAAAATTTACTTCCCAGAGAGTGTGTAGGACTTCTGCCTCTGCTTGCCCCTGCCTCCCTCCATCCCCTGGCCGGTGGGTGCTGGAGGGCAGGCACAGCTTCAGGTATCTGTATTTCTCTCATCAGAGACCAAAAATATCACCCGACCTTAATACAGGCTTTTTCTCTCACCACTTTCCTTCTAATCAGCTGCATAAAGGCCAACCGCAGAGCAAGGCAGAAATGCTGAACGGAACTGCCAGGTCACCCATTTAAGCTCAAGAGTTTCTTCTACTCACTCTGCCTCCATGAGGGAGGAATGGGACAGCCTCCGGCCAGGTTAACGCCGTAAGTGAATTAGCAGCACCATCCATAGGCTTGCAGAAGGAAAGAACATCACCGGAGCAGCACCGCGTGAGGAGAGGAAGTTCTGGCAGCTTGGCTCAAGCTTTCTGAAAGAGCAGGCAGGCTGCAGGCAGCATGCAGGTCACAGATAGTGGCAGATACCATTTTATAACATATTTTTTACCCCTGGCAAAAGTAAAGCTTGTTAAAGGTGGGAGACCAACAGAGCCGAGAAATAAAGGAAGAAGAGAAACTGGTAGCAGTAACATGAAATTTCACGTACCTGCTGTCAAGAAGCTCTCCTCGATCACACAAACCTTGCTCCAGTGAGAAGCTGTAAGTGATAATCCCATTTATATGGAGTTAGCTCCTGCCTGCAAGGGCTGCCCGGCTGTATGAAAGCCTGTTCCTAAAGCTATACCCAGATCTGCTCATTTTCCATACAGAAGAGACTGTCTGATAAACACACATTCTGATGGACCTCGATCCAGCGTACCGATGCTGGTCGGGCACACCATGCTGGCTGGGTCCCGAGGTGCCACACAACACCGACTGTAGCACTGTAAGATCCCTCCTGCACTGAGCCCTGTCCCCTGCTGTTCCTGGCAGCCACTCCGTATAACCCCATTCATCAACCAACCACCAGGTCTTGGAGTGAATTGCAAATGCAGTAGACAAATCCATCCTCAGATGGACCACAAGCCACCTCCAAAGTGGGCACAAACCCCAGAAGAACATCATGCCCACCATCTAGAGGGCCCAAATGTACTTTTGTTCTCTGTTACCTTTTCCCAGGGACACGCCACTGCCAACAGCATGTGGTCCCATGTGCAGGAGCTCCATGCCTCCCAGATTACCTCGACCTGGAACAAGGGTGAAAGGCTTACTTGAGGAGAGGTACTGGGTGTTCAACCCTGTGCAGATGAGGGAGAGTCAGTCTGCTGTGGAGTGCTCCAGACACCAGACTGGCATGGCCAAAGGCTTCACGCATGGTACCACCAGTACCTCAGAGCACTGGGCATAAGGCAAAAGTACCTCTGGGTTTCTGCAGCACACACAGAAAATAGACCAGCAGCACTGTGGGACCATTCCAGGCTGCCAAGGAAGGTGCTCCTTAAGTATTGGTAGGCAACAGGGACACCAGGATTTTTGGATGTTTCTTGGGTGTAGCCAGAGTCCCAGTTCAACCAGTGCATTTTTGCTCAGGGGACTGAAGTCACATCTGCCTCCCTGCTCTCTGCTCCAGCTGATGGGGAGATGCCTACAGGACAGCAAGAAGTTATGGGGAGTGGTTGAATCCTGTGCAAGTGAAGTTTGCAGCCCATCATCCTACAAGAACACACCTATGATAAGAATATCTCTCAACCAACATTTAATTTAACAGGTTGCATTTACCAAAAGCTATCAACACTAAAACAGGACAAACTGGCAAACACACCAGCTGCACCTCCCCCTCTGCGCAGCATCTGAGATGGCCACTCTTCCTTTCCAGCAGCTTATTTCCCCTGAAGAAGCCAGCTGTCGACAATGTCGAGCTCATCTGTTTTGAACATCATCTCTCTCTAATTCTCACTTTCTTGGTGGGCCTTTGCCATAGAAACCTTCCTTAGCAACAGGGAGGCAGAGCAACAGCAGCTCCAGCCAGAGGCATTAATGAGGCAGCCCCGGTCCCTCTGCCTGGCACATCTCCTCCTGCCCTGCCTCCCCAGCTCACCTTTTCCAGTAGAGCATAACTAATAGGTGAGAATTTCCAGCAGAATCAGGGTGTGGGGCAGGAGAGAAACAGCTGCGTTGGAAAACTGTTTGGGACTACTTTGAAAACCCGCTTTGATTAAGTGCTCGTGGCCTGGTTTATGAGCCAGCTCACCTGAGGGAATTTCTCGCACCTGTATAGCCCTGCCACGCCAAGGATGATTTCGGATGTTTGTGGCCATGGGCACAGCGGGTGACAAGAGCAGCCAAGAGGAAAGCGGGGAGGGGATGAGATCTAGAGCATCTCAACACAGACTCAGGAGCCACTCTGCCTATGCGAGAGAGAAAGAAATAGAATGGCTCAGGACACTGAAAACAGCCCTGTGAGCTTCATCGGGAAAGAATACCCTGACCACAAGCCCCATCTTGCCCCATCCCTCGTGGTGCTCACTGGCAGCGGGCAATGGTCTCTGCTGCATCTAAGTGCAGGGGGTAGTGCTGCTGTCAGAGCGATGCTCAGGTCCTACCACCGATTTCTGCTGTATCTCCACTTAACTGCTAGTTCTTTTACTGGTTAGAAATTCAGTGTTTGCCTTCTCTGTAAAGAGAAAATCAGCAGCATTTGTCATGTGTTGTGTGAGTAAAGGGGCAATGCCTCATCCCTGTACCACCCCTGGTAGATGGTATGCAGAAATGTAGGCAAGAAAAGATGGCACTTCAAATTCCTAACCAAGTGGCATCTGGGCTGTAAAAAAAGCGGTGCAGGATCAGGGACAGCAGTGTTATTGCTTCTGTATCATCCTCGCCCTAGGCCTGTGCCTTTCTGTTCCCAATAGCTTTATTTTGACAGACAGATAAAGCGGGATGTGTGTTGCTCTGCATTTTCCACTTCTTTCAGGGAAACAGCTGAGTGCTGCTCTGCAGACAGAGGCGAGGTGGCTCTGCCTGTGCTGCAAAGCGGGTCTGAAGTGGAAACACCTCACTGAGGGTGGTCAGCTAAAGCCAGTGCTACCCACTTCTCGCGCACAGCCTGCTTGCTCCCAGCCAGTTTGGAGGCCGAGTGTCCTAACAAAAAACCTCCCCAGCTGCATCCTCTCTGAAGAGCCAGCACATGGACATGCACATACGAGTATTGGGATCGGTGCTAACCACCACAGCCAGTTTGAGGAACCCATAAACTTTATCTTTGCATTCTCGGACTCACGCTGTCACAGACACACCACACAAGCACCGTTCTGCTACCAGCACTACACAGTGACTCACTGGTAAACCTGCACGGCTCTCACTGCCAGTCCCCCCTGCCAGGTTTTTCATTATCTGCCTGTGGGATAGTCATCTCGAGGAAAAGCCCCGGTGGCCTGCATCTCCAAACACCTCTCCTCCGCTTACCTGTCAGCACCAGGACGTAATTAACTGCTAGCAGCTGACCTGAATGCACCAACCTGGCTTGTAGGGAATAGGGCACAACCAGTTCACCACGCGTGTCCTATTCAGTGGGAGCAAATACTGTTATCAGTATGGGTTGCAGAATCTGCAGAATCTTCATTACATATACAATCAGACTTAAGCGGGAAAACACCTTTCTGGGCTTTTGGTTTTGTTTGCTAGTTTGGTTTTGCATTTTAACGGTTCCTAACTTTTATCCAGTGACAAACATTTCTGCTCTAAGACAAGCCAGCATTTGCTTATGCCTCTGACCCAAACTCTGTCCCTGAGAGGTTTTATATTAAAGCACATTCATTCAACACCCAGTTGAAGAACCACAGGCCTGACTAAACGATTTACTTAGTATGCTTGATCTCAAAGACATTTTGAAATTATTATATTAAAGGCTACAATTTATGAAGTCCATTTTCTCCTAATGTAAAGACATGAATCTAAATTTTTAGATGAATGTTTACTGAATTAAATAAAGCAATCTAATGCCTTTTATTACACACACAAGTATTCTCACACGGACCTATGAGTAATTACACATAAGAAGTTAGTGGAAAAATCAAGTACGTTAAAGGTTAACTGCAACATATCTTTCACCAAAGAGAGAAAGTTTCGAGATTTAGAGTATCTTGACATAAAGTCAAAAGTGAATATTTGTTCCTAAGAAACCTAAGCAATAAGGATAAGAGGCACAAGACCAGGCAGTGCCTAATTCCCAGGAATCTGTTACCAGCACGTGCTCAGGTAGCTCCATTCAGGTGCAAGTAACTCAAGAAAATGGACTTGCCTTCAAAACTGGTTTATCCCCCGGGTTTGCACGTGGAGGGCAGGTAACCCCAGCAGACCTGTTTCTGTGGAGGAAGGGAGCTCTGCAGGGCCACGCGTGTCCGAGCCAGCGCTTGCTGTGGCAGGAGCCAGGCGGAGCAGGCACACGGCACAGCGCTTCATTTTCTGTGGGCGGGGAAACTCCTTTTCAACATACAGAACAAAAAACCTGTAAATGTGAATCAACATGATGCCTATCCTTTTTGTTTCGTTCTGATCACAGACTCCTGAAATTTTTTTTTTCTTTTTTTTCCCCCAGGAAATATTTAAAAAAAAGTCATGGCCTGTGAGTGTATTTGCACATTTCTACCATTTTAATTCTGATAAAAGAAAAAAATACTTTATTCCTTATATTTTTGGCTCAAGGAAGGAAAAATTCCTGGTTTGCCTATAAATTATCAGGACAAAATCATCTCTCCTTCTATAAGTTCTAGCTTTTCCTTTTATCTTCTAATTTTTTTTCCTTCATCACTACTAAGTCCTCTCGGCTTTTCAGCTTGCAGGCACCTAAGGTACTGGCAACAGTATTTTCTCCTTCAGTACGCCAGCTGGAAAGAGCCGTGTCTTCATGGGGACATGGGAAGAAGGTGCATTTTCCTCCATTCCCATTTATCGTGCAGGTGTGCTGTTGGAGCTCTGCAGAGGACAAGGTCTCGCAAGCAGATGGCTGAAAGCCTCCATGCAGGAGAGGAGAGATCTCCCACTGCCTCTTCAGATCTCACACTCTCCTTAATCACAAAATAAGATGAACTCAGCCCTTTTAACTCATTATTTTCTGCCACCAAATTAGGTTTCATAGCTGGGTTCAAGCACTGATTTCCAGTAGGAGGGCTGGGAAAATTCACAGCAACCCAATGCTTCCATGCACGTGGCTCATGCTTTCTCCACAGCCTGAGCACCAAATAAACAATTTAAATAGGATTCCAGTGGAAATCTGAGTAGCAGAGAGGAAGTAGAATGAAAATGGGGTTTATGCATGTAACTGTTCATCCCTATTTATCTCTCACTTTTTCCCCTTTGGAAAGGAGAGATGGGAATCACAGCTCGATTCATGGCAGCACCGACGGAGCTACACAATGACTGGATGGTGGTTACAGTGTCCCCTGTATGCATTAAACCTTGTGCTAAATGGGAAGCCTCGCTCCTAGGAGATGCTGATAACTAGACAATCATACTACATATTTGCATGCACTAAACAAAACATTTCTAAAGGGCTGAGATGCCAGCACAGCTTTTCTCCAGCCTTCCCGGAGCGCTAAGGAAGCTTTGAACCTCTCACCACGCATCTGCCAGCCCTTAGCCAGGCTACAGACAGCTCCCAGATATAAAATCTTCCTTGCTAGCCAGGAGGCTCGCTGGAAGGTGCAAGTAAAACCTAAAGAGCGCTTCAAAGTTGAGTCTGACTTCAAAGAGCCCTGCTGGGGGACCTGCACCTGCAGCTTTTCATGCTTTTGTGCTGTGTTTGGCTGTTTATCATTAAACCATTCATTCAGCCAGCTCTACACAATAAGCCTTTAATGGATCTTAGGCTGAAAACAGTTCAGCCTGCAGACATAAAATGTTAAAACATAATCTGTCTTTCTTAAAGAAAGCTTTGATATAACTTAAAATACCATATTTCCAGAGGTAGTTACATATTCACCCTTTTTTCCTTCCTGTGGGCTTTTCATGACTTAATAAATCTATGAGCTCCTATTGACCAAGCACAGTAGGTGTATATATTGGAGCTTCTTGCTGGAGTCTAGGATAAGAAAACCAGCTCTGACAATCTACTGCTGGAAGCACCACGCGTGGGGTCACACAGGAAAGTCTTCTCCTCCGCATCTCTAAGTCTAGGAGGCTCTAATCATAGAAATGTCAATTTTCAACCAGTCTGAATCTCAATGAATCAGTGAAACTTTTGATTTATACCATCAAGGACTTGGCTCAATCCCATTAGATTTCAAAAACTAAATTGAAACGTGTAAAAAGCTTTCTTGGCTATCTGCCCATCCTTGTTATATAGCCTCCATTACATAGTATTGGAGTGCTTCATAATTTTTAATATATCTATGCTCATAGTACCGCACCGGAATGGAGAAATGCTGGTTTCCTCCTTGTATAGGCTGGACACTAAGGCACAGAGAGACTAAAGAGTCTGACCCTTCAAAGAATTCAAGACCCATAAGGACCAGGCTCCAAAAATAAGACCCTCAAACTCACACCTCTGAGTGTTCCTGAAAACCCACCAAGTCCTTAGCCAAAAGTTTATCTCTAACACTTGGCACCACCATCATGCCTTCTGCGCACTAGAGTGCTGGAAAAATCACCCATCAGAAAGTCAGTGCTCAGGATAGAAAATAGATGCTCTGAAATTATGATAAGAAGTCAAATCAGGGAATCCCGTTTAGGGCAATGGGGCACACCCACATTATTTATCCTAACAAATAGGCCTCTTTGGAACATGCAGAAATCTGCTGAGTTTCTCCCTCGGCATAGGCGGCACCCAGGCCAGCATGAGTCTACTGGAATATTTTAAACTTGCCCTACCTTCTCAGGCACTCAGCGGGCAAAAGTAACAGAAAGTTATAGATGAAAGGGATATTATGTGGTTGTGTGTCTGTCACATCATAGAACACTCTCTCTGAGTAATTGCATAAAGAGCAATTTTGTGGGTTTTATTGAATAACTCAAGATAATTTAAACTTCCATAAAAGGATAGTGAAAATAAAAAAAACCTCTTTTACAGGAAGACACCCCCTCACACAAAGAGTGCTAGAGGCACAACATTTATGAATGTATTTTAATTTTAACTTTTCCAGAAAACATTTTAAAAGGAGTAGCATTTCTTCAGACAGCCCAATTATTTATATCATAGCGTGCAAGTTCTGAATGTTGTGCACATACGACAGGTAGCCACAGTCAGTACACAAGTGCTATGTAAAACATAACGGAAAGCCCTGTTCCAACAAATATCGCTAGCCACATAAGAGAAGGGGATAGGGGAAAAGAAAAACTTTGTGCATCGTCTGTCTCCTTGCTACAGTACCTACATCCGTATCACTTACCTCCTCTCATACACTTACCAATTTAAAAACCAGACACGCTTTTGCCTCAGATACTCCTGATAGAGGGCTGTTGAAGAACCACACCAGGGCCTCATCAATGCCATATAAAGAGCCAAAATACCAAGGTTACATACCTTTTTTGAACGGGAGCAATAATATCAAGAGATTCAGCCATTTACCCCCATCTACTCAGAATCTCTGTGGCAGATCTGGAGAGTCCATCTTGGATCTCCAGCCTCCCAGCCCTCTGCTTAGCCAAGTAATAACAGAAGTTATTAAACACACCACTGAAGATGAAAACACTGAAAACACACTCTGAGACACAGTGTCCAAATTTAGGGACTGTTTGGTTCTCTGATTTATTTTAGTTCCTTTAGTTTTCCCTTTTAAAGGAAACACCAACATTGCATCTTTCTCAACGTGAGGATTTTGTGAGCAGTGCCACTGTTGACCTTGCTAGGGAAAAAACCCCAAGCAAACAACGGCAAGCATAATTCAGTTCAGTTCTCGCAAAACCCATATACAGTGTCAGGGAGCCAGTTTCTGATCTCATTCGCACCGGGGCAAAGCCATAGCAACCGCACTGCTGAAGCACGAGAGCAGCTCCTGCCGTACGGCAGCCGGGCGGCCGGCGCAGCCTCCCTGGGTAGGGGGTCGCAGCACGATGCATTCAGCCTCACTTGTCGAATGGGAAAGATCTAGATTGCTACTTGGAAACAGCAGCAATGTGCTTATGCATTGCAAAAAGATTTTCCTGTCCCACATAGGCATTTTGCCGTTAAGCTTTACAGGCAAATTCTAGAAAACTCAGGTAACGGTTTGATTTAGGCTTTGATTTTGTATTAGAAGGTTTCAGAAACGCGTTTCCACTCTTTCTTAGGAAAGCAGGCCATGAGACAGCAGGGTACCTATGCCCCTGCTTCAGCCAGAGGTCAGCCAGACTTTGCCGGGTGGTCGATCGCAGAAGGATGGCAGGGTCAGGCCCGCAGCCCCCGCGCTCCCCAGCACGGCCGCCTGGTGCCCTGCAGACCCAGCGTGTCTTGCCTTGGGCAGTGACTGGTGTCAGCTGGGAGATGTTCTGGGGAGCGCGGCAAGGCTCAGTGCTGAGTCAGACCGAGAGGGAATGACTCACCCAGAAATGTCAATGAAAGACAATATTTCTTCTCTCCAGGCTGTCCTTGTGCCTGCTTTTCGTCCTTAAGAGCAAGGTCCCTTTGCACCTTTCTAGATAGCAGCTGAACTGTTTTTAACAACACAGAGTTTCAAAATGCTGTCTTTCTCGATGTTTCTCACTTTGTTCTGTGCCTGTGACACGAGATACCGTGTGCCACTGCAGGAGCAGAAAGGGCAGCAGGAACCACAAAGAAGGCTCGATGTAAAACAGCGGGAGGCTTGGGAGGGTAGGCTGGCTGCTGGAAGGGCGGACAGCCTGACTCCCTCTTCTGCACAGCAAATGGCTTGTCCCACTCCAAGCCTCTCCAAACCACTCAGTGACGTGCCGAGGTGGGGAGAGAGGGCAGGTCATTAAGTACATGCAACCATTACGTGAACATGTCTAATAGAACAAATTGTTATTTTTCATACTTCGTGCTTTCAAGAAATCAACCTTGTGTATCATTGCAACAGAATGAAGCACACACACTCTCAAGAGGCAGAGACACTGTCATTAACTTGCTGTTCCCTGCCCCCTTGCTGAGCCCTGTAGCCTCTCAGTAGTCACTAAATGATGGGTTTACCTTTTAAGTCCTTTGCTCCTGAGACCGTGCACATAATTCCCCATGTTTAAAATGATGGAGCTCACATTCATCTGAGTACATCCTCTCAATTCAAATAATATTCCAGGCTTTTTGAAGGTGATAACTTCTTTTTTGAATAGCCTCGTTACATTGATATGTAGCATTTCTTTATGAGTGTTTCCGTCTATGCAAATAAGGGATACTGTCTGCAAATACAGTAAGAACAGAAGAGCTACATAAGAAACAGATAATACAGGAACTGAAGGGGATATCCGTGTCACAAACATGGCTGTAATTCATGGCTTCAGTCTTAAGCCTACCAAAATATTTAAAACACCTCACAGGCACACACTAAGGTTTCATGACCCATTTTACTTGAGGGGTCTGCAGAAAAATCTTTAGTTCTCAACAGTCAAGCTTAGGTCAGAGACTGAAGAGTAGGCGCTTACAGGAAAGTTGACTCTAATTCAGGACCTAACAACATTTGGGTTACAGACACCAAATGTCATGGCTTATTTGAGACAACCCCAATGGAAGCACATCCTACCTTCCTGATGACACTGGGATGTTATTTTGCGGCAGATTTTAGAGGTGGTGCAAGGAACAAGAAATTTGCCTGCATAATTTCACCCAGAACAGAGGAAAGAGTAAAACCTGGTATCTTCATACAAGCTGTGGCCCTAGCATGTACTCACGCTCTATGGCACAACAAGAGACCTCTAATCTTTCCATCGCAGCACGTGACTGGGCTTTGAGGGAACGTCCTCTTGGTCCCTGCGCTGCTGCTGAGAGCGTGCTCAGGCCCAGTCACTCAGAGGAGGGAGGGGAGAGCGTGCCATGCTTCTTGCATCCTCCCTTCCTTAGTCTGCCCTCCTTAATTTAGACAGACTTGCAAGCGTGCCCTCACTGTGGGTCACACCTACCCACCAACACATTTCTGGGATGCAAAGAGATCTTACTGAGTCTACGTGGATTACAGCATTTTTCTCAGAGAAGACACAAATAGTTGACATTTTAATGATATAATTAGCACCCATAAAACCGCTTCATTCCAAGAATAGTCACAAGAAACAGAAATATGGAGTGGGAGCTTATAAAATTTTATCAGTTTTGTCATCTCTTTGGAGAAAAACCTGCCAACTGGCCTCAATTCATCATTCAAGGGTATAGTAAATGCTGGAAAGCAGACTTTCAGAACAGTTTTACTCCATCCTCTTTAGAAATCTAAACTATTTCCCTTGATCTCTCTTTGAACACCAAAGATGAAGTGTGAGACACCAGAGGTAAAAATTCTTTGGCTAATTAATAAATTAGCTAATTGTCCTTGGCTGCCATATCTAAGCATTTAAGTACAAAGCATCAGCATTCAGTTATAAATAGAGCCGACCAGGGTTTGGCATGTGCACATTTGCATAAAGGAGCTAAGAAGCTGATGAGTTGTAATTGGCACTAGAATTTGCACAGGTTCATTAACAGCAAAATTCTACCCCATCCTAAAAAGGTAGAATTTTGGGGAAAACCACCCATGTGGACTTGTATTAACTGGGGGGCTGTTAGCCACAAAGAGCACATTTTGCAACCAAGAGTCAAAACTTAAATGCAAACTTACTTCACTCCAAAGCAGTGTCCTTTTGCTGCCACCGCTTGGTTGCGTGCTGCGGAGCTGCCCCATTATCCTTCGGGCAAATTAATTATAGTCCATACTAGTGAAGAGCAGCTTGCCACACAGCCCCGCCATGCAGCCATTGCTCCAGCGCGAGGTAAGGCTCCAGAGACAGTAACCTGCACAGCATCCCAGCATCGATGGCTATCAGTCTGTGGGCCTTTGCTTCATCGATGCATCGCAGAGAGCCAGCCATTCTTTCTAGGTAGCCTAGAATTTAGGTACTCCACGTTCAGTATCGCAACGTACACGGTCCCTTAGGTCCATAAGCTTAATCACTCTTCTAATATTGTGCTGTTGATGTGGGATTTAGGTTTCTTTATCACTTTTGTTCTTATCTCTGCTGTTCGGAGTGGGTAAATGCTTTTGGATTAATCCAAGTCACTGCTCCTTTCCTTCACAGCCTAACACTCATCTTTATTCTCTGCATCTCTGTCAAGATAGGATTAGATGGTAGATTTGCCTGGGTTTTACACAACAGTTAGGTAAACAGACTATAAAAGAGCCATTCAGATGAAATGGCTTACTTCTACCTTCTTCCCATCACAACGTGCATTTTCCACACAATACCATGTTTCTAACCTACAGGCCAAGCCTTGGCCCAGGCCTGTGTCAAAAATAAGGTGCAGCATAAGTGAAATTGAACTTCCCAGGACCCATACATCGGCTCATTCTCCCAGCTGCACAAGTACATAAGCAAAGCATAGGTCCACACTGCTTGCATTTGAAAAAAAAAACCACAAACAAACAGCAAAGAAATGAATTAATAAATCAGTTTCACTATGGTGGCATTGAATTCACAGCAAGGGAAGAAAGCTTTTGGGAAACTATTTTGATATTTAGGAAATAGTCTTTGATCCCATTGGGAAGCTTAAAAGATCAGAGGCAAATTACAGTCAAAGATGTTGTAATGAAGATGAGCCAGTATACGGCAAGGTGTGAGGATATGATGGTAAAACAGCAGACGTTTCTAACAGCACGGAAAGGAAATTTGTGGGAAGGATCTATGAGGAGAGACTCAGAAGATTAGAACATGCAATTCAAGGCAGTGAGAAAAAAAAAGCAATAAGGAAACAACAATAGTTATTTTTAACTCTTTACCGTGTTTATGATCTTTTAAGTGGTTTATAGAGACTGCTTCAAATAGGGCTTGGAGAGCTGCTTTCATTGCTGGAGGGGAAAAGATCGCCTTCATTATTACCACATCTCCAACTAAAGCTTAGACGGTTTCAGAGGAAAGGAAGTGCTCAACCAATTCCGAGACATAAAACATCTCACTAACTCACCCAAAGAGGGACCGTTTCAAGCTATCATAAATTCTTGCAAAGATTTCCCAAGATGAGGAATTTGCTTAGTGAGAGGAAAGACACCACAAATTTCCCTTTCTCTGGGACATGGGAGAGCCCTGCAAAGGCATTTGAGAATGTTCCCTAGGAGGGGGTTCTTCAAAATTATGTTGAGTATTGAAGACAGTCCCTTCACACAGAGGGCTGATGGCTCACTGCATGCTTACCACGATATCCAACTTTGGATAGGAAAATCACAGTCCTACGCTGGAACAAGCACAGGCAGGAAATTAAGAATTTCATTGACACCAGCAGATGTACGTTATTATTAACCTTTCTCTGAAAATACCTGATCATCAAGAAGAATGTGGCCAGCAGGTGGAGGGAGGTCATCCTCCCCCTCTGCTCTGCCTTGGTGAGGCCCCACCTGGAGTCCTGTCTCCAGTTCTGGGCTCCCCAGCTCAAGAGGGACAAGGAATTGCTGGAGACGGTGCAGCATAGGGCTACAAAGATGATTAGGGGACTGGAACACCTCTCTTATGAAGACAGACTAAGGGAATTAGGTCTCTTTAGCCTGGAAAAGAGGCGACTGAGGGGGGACCTTATCAACACTTATAAATACTTGAAGGGTGGGTGTCAGGAGGATGGGGCCAGGCTCTTTTCAGTGGTGCCCAGTGATAGGACAAGGGGTAACGGGCACAAACTTGAGCATAGGAAGTTCCACCTAAACATGAGGAGGAACTTCTTTACCTTGAGGGTGGCAGAGCACTGGAACAAGCTGCCCAGGGAGGTGGTGGAGTCTCCGTCTCTGGAGACATTCAAAACCCGCCTGGACGCGTTCCTGTGTAACCTGCTCTAAGGTGGCCCTGCTCTGGCAGGGGGTTGGACTAGATGATCTCCAGGGGTCCCTTCCAACCCTGTGATTCTATGATCTATCATTGTCTTAAATAATTTTGCGGTATGAAAGAAGTCCAAATGTAGTTGAGGCAGTTAATTACCCACGTGAAGTGAAGGAGCACAGTGTTCCTATCTAGTCTCCCATAGTTCTGAAGTGCTCAGTAACAAACACTGGAATGGGAACTCATTGTCAGCTTTCTAAAAAAAAAAAATCCCAAACTCTTAGCACCTGAGCGCAAAGACAGTCTGTGACGAAAAAAGAAACACACAGGAAAACAACAGAAAAGCAGTCTGCTGAAATTGAAATACATCACATATTTCTTTGACTCTGCTTGAGCACAGTCATGTTTAAATGCACAGCTCGTCAAGCACAATTGTCCCACTCTGGTTGGAGCACACTGTTTTCCCCCTGGCAACATGTGGGTCTTCCATTGCAGAACCCGGCTTTGCAAGATGGCCCTTTGTTCCCTTGTTTCATCTTGAGAAACAAAACAAAAACCCTCTTGTTTCCCTTAGGGAGATATTTTGTCATGCAGATTTTGAGGCAAACCAAAAAATGCAGACTTGCTCTAATTTAATTTGGAAAACTATCGATAACTTACTGCAAATATGTAGGGGAGAAATAGACTGTACCTTTTTGATATACGAGAATATAAGGGAAGGTGGGCTTAAACTAGAATGTCCTCGGCCAGCTCCAGATACTAATACATGCAGATTTCAAACAGAGGTTTGTAAGTGGGATTCTTAGCTAAGCTCGCTAGAAACACAAAGGGCAAGGCATGAAGGTGCAGGGCAGAGGAAAACTTTTAAAAATGCCCTAGACAGGAAAGATGTCAAAGGCAACATCTTTACTTATTAAGAAGGGCAAAGACTTCATCCAACAAATAGGAACCTTATATGACACACTCATTTGGTCTACCACACAGACGTTCTCGGTATCTCCCTAAGTAACTGAGAAATCAAACCAGCTGATAACTTCCGCTCTGACGTGCCAAACCCCTATCAATGTAAGAGCGTTAAATTCCACAACACCACAGCCGCGGTCAACAGAGTTACAGCTCTTAATAGGAGGAAACAGAACATAAATCGTATCTGGCTTTTAGGCTTTCCACAGATCCAAAAGCACAGATCCCTTACGTTCGTCGCAATGCGAATGGTATGACTTTTTCTTTCAGAAAGATGATGGGGTTTTTTTGCACTGTTACTACTTAACAGTGTTGATATTTGCCCAGGTCTTAAGCTTCAAGGCAAATTATTTTCAGAGATATAAGCTATTAATCCAGGAAAGATAGTGATTTAGACTTTAAAATCACATTTTTTCTCTCTCTGTCATTCCCTTTCCTTCCAACACAGTAACTGCCCGCAAAAGTACACTTCCCAAAGGGTCAGATTAATATTAGGCCAACACCTTAACTGATCAACATCAGTTAATTTCAACGCACGCATGTGACCCTAGATCAGCTGGGAAATCAGTCCAATAATATGCCTCTCTCCAACTTAGACTGATTATGTTTGACCTTAAAGATATACATCCCTTCCTATTACTAGAAATCTTGTGGCTCTATTGGAAAAAGTCAACATCACAGAGTTATTAAATTTCTGCCTCAAGGTACAACTGTGAAGAATGGGTACTTAGCAACCAGAAGCAGAGGAGCACAAGGCATTCCATCCTAATGGCGCATTTTGCAATGAAATACAAAAGCTCACATCAACCTGTAGCATCCAGGCCAATGCAACTGATCTCCGCAAGCAGCTCCAAACTTGTAATGGACAGGAAATGACCAGATTTAAAAGTCTAATGTGTCTGACAAATATAACTCAGCCCCCCACATTCCTTGACATTTGTCCGCTTACCATCACCATCTTTCCCAATTGGATTTAAATGAGTAATCTCCATTTTAAAAGGTTGGTTCGATATTTATGTTGGTTATTAAGGTCGAGGAGTCAAGAGATGGGAACACTAATTTTTGCAAGCAGATTGCCTGACATTTGAACAAGATTGAAAATTCCGTCAATGTGGCACATTTTTCTTAGCAAAAAATTCATGTAATTTCTCAGGCATTAATCAGCAAAAGTCAGTCCTGAATGATGAAGAAATGACAACCACCTGGATGCTCTACACCACATCATCCAGTCTCACCAGACTGTTCATGCAAATGGGAGTTACAGATTACACAGCAGAAGACAAATCCGATGTGTACAGACCTCAGATCCGATAGGGGAAACCGTATGGGAATCTGCTTAATGGAGGAGATGAATTCAGGGATGCAGCTAAACGGCCAGTCACTAGAAGCCACCACACAGGCACAGGAGAAGGAGCAAAGGGGCTGGGGGTCAGAGGAACCTGCTGCAACAAGCTGTATCCATGGCTTCGCTATGGCAACATGAGGTATGGAAAAGAAAGGACTGTTTTGGTCCCTGGACTCCGGGATGCCGCATGTCTAGTGAGTGTAACTGTGTGTCAGAGGCAGCGCCTGTACATCCTACAGCATGTAAGACCAACCCAAGCTCCTGCCTACTGCCAGAACAGGGCACGTGAAGTGGTCTAGGCACGGGGATGAGAGGACTGGCTGAACTTCAGTGCTCTTTAGCTGCAGCACTTTCGAGCTTTGTTCAGCTCTCAGAATTCCGCCCCCCACCCCACTTCCTTGGCTGCCAGCGAGCGTGAATCCTGCCTTTCTCCTCCATGGTTCAGAGCCTTAAGCCACATCAAACTAAAACACACTGAGAATCTTTATGCTTTGGCAAGAGGTGAGGAAATACACCCCTAAGTGTGTACTGTTTGAATGGCTATTTAACGAGTCTACTGACTTGTGCGGAGGCTGCAGCCAGAGGAAATGAAGGCTTTTAAGGCATCTTCCTCTTGTTCAATAAACAGACACACAGCACCACGATGGTTCCTTCTTCACGGGACATCTGAGAAACGTCATTGTGCTGGGAATCACAGGTAAACCAGACAGCTCTTAACCTCCACTGCAAACAAGGAGCAAACAGGGAAATGTATCAGACATGAAGATGAGAATAATCTCACAGTGAAGCCATTTAGTCCTTTTAGAGCCTTATATTGAAAAAAGAAAACCTTTGAAATTGCTCCAGAGTTTCATGCATACACAAAAAGTTGAAGACTATGGCACTCTCTTCTTTCAAGAGCACTTTTCATTTCCAAGATCCTCCAAGAAACGTATACAGTGTTGAAAAAACATTCAGCTAACTTGCACCGCCAGTACATAAAACAGAAGAAGGAAAAAAACCCACACACACAGAAAAAAAAAGAACACCCAACAAAAAGACCCCCGAGTTTTAAACTGCCGATTAATCACCAGAAATTATTCCATTCAGTACACCAGCTGTACAGACCCTCTCTGCTATTTGCAAAGTTTCGGGACTGCTTTTTTCAATTTCTTAAGGTGTGATTAAATTTTTGGCTGGAATTTATGTAAAATGTTTTAGTTTAGAAGCCCTTTGGGCAATGAAACATGGGATACATGCTGCACTGCTGTGGAGTGCTGCTTCCGATGTTCAGCACTGTCACACAGCCCTGAGGACAGGCCATCATCTACTCAGAAAGCCCTGGTAGCCTGGGGAAAAAAATCTCTATTGTCCACCAATTAGTGGCTGGCTTCGATGGTAAAAGCTGCCTTCTCATGTGCTCTCCAGACAGATGTTTTGCAATGTGTTACTAAAGATAAATAAAGACTGGCCCCCCCTTTGAGTGTTGCCCTTCCTCTGGAGCTCCGTATGAGTTTAAAAAGGAATAGAAGTCGCATTGTATGCACCCCTTGTACACATAGCGCCAAATTCTAGGGAAAGGAAGATTACACACATATGCTCACTGAGCCAAAGCTCAATTATTTGTCATGCTTGAGGTTCCAGTATTTTCCATGAGCTTTTTTTTTTTTTGTCTAAGAGCAGAATTTGGTTAAATTTTAACCAACATACAAAAAAAAAAAAGAATAATCACAAATGAAGCCTGAATGTGGTTGCCTCAACTTGTCCATTGTGTCTACTAACACTGGCACAAAACTCCAGAAAAAAGAAAGCCCCAAACTTAAGTGCAAAAGAAGTCGATTTGAATTAAGAAACAATGATCCGTTTTCTAATAATTGAACTAAAAATATCTGTATTGGTTCATTTCCATATGTCTTTGTCCCATTTGTGGGATTTATGAGCTCCCTCTCGTGGTCACGTTAACAATTATGGGCTGTTTTTTCCCAGCCCAGAATTTGCTGTAGATTAATGGGTGACACGAAAGGGCAGTTTGTCATTCTCCGAAGCAGGAATTGATTTTAATCTCCTCAGTAGCTACATGAGTCACCTGTCACAGCCGGTGGTAGATGTTTCTTTGCTGTCTCGGGGGACACGGGGGACGTCAGCAGTAGTCATACCCTGCTTCCTTAAGGCACCGTGTAAGGGAGGTGCTCCAGTTGGTGGGCTCCCACATCTCCAGATGGGTATGGCAAGTGCTACTTTGGGTGCTAAGGGCTGTGCGGCTGCTCAGGACAGCCTCAGAGCAGGACGCCCTCCAAAAAACACGAGCTGCCCTTACAACACATGATTTCAAGGCTGCTTCAGTGAAGATGTGCGGCACACCACCAGCCGAGGGCGGAGGTGACACAGGACAACTGTTGTGCTTCCCAGGCAGGCAGGCGTGCTTGGGGTGGCTGGGGGGGAGCACTAGCCTGATTTCTGCAGGCCAATTAAGAAGTAGAAAAACAAATATCCAGCTACCACACCCTTCTGTAGAATGGGCTACTGGGAGGTAATGGGCAAAGAGAGCACCAGAGAGATTTGCAAAACAAATTGAACACATTTCCGAAACCAGAACTTTCAGCATTTGGAGGCTGAGTTGAAAACTACTTTTTTAAAAATAAAAGGTCATATTGTGCAAGTGTATCATATGAGTTCTGGCAATGGTTGCTTTATAAACTGACAGAACACTATTTACAGACATGGTATCAATTTGCAGACAGTCGTTAAGGGCATGACTGAGATTTCACATCTATTTTTAACACAAGTAAAATGGAAAGACAAAAAAGAATGCTGTTTCTTTCATCCTCGATTAATTTTTCCCTCAAACCAAACACATTGTCTCAGAAGACTGGTTGTCCTCTTGCCATTAAAAGCTGAACTGTAGTTTTAGTAACTTGACCCCAGGCAGATTGGGGTGGTGCACATGGCAGTAAATGAGTTACAGCCATCAAAATCCTGCAAAATTGCTAATTTTGGAACCTTATTACTGAAATGTGTTGCAGGCACCGTGCCATGAGAATAAACATACAGTCCTGCAGGCATTACATTAGTAGATCCTCTATTACTACCTTTTAACACAGGAATTTTATTGAGGAAATGTTCACTTATTAAAAAGAATTAATTAAAATTCATCAATAGCATTTATTTTTCTCGCAGATCAATACTACCTAATAACAAGACTACCTATATCTGGTGAAGTTCTGGACCATATGTTCCATAAAAATACCCACAACATTTAGTTTGCGCAAAACTATGCAAATTTAATTTCAGATCATTTGTATAGGTTCAGTTACCACAGTGCCATAGGCAGATAAGATGCTAAAATGCACACATGGCTCAAACTCTCGCTGTGCTTTTTGCACTGGCAGTTATCTGATCATAATGCAGAACTGCTTTTGCTAAGCTTGTTGATCTGATAATGCAAATAGTAATTGTAATGATTAGACCTCAGGCTTCTTAATTTAAACAGTAGTACCCGCAAACTCTGCTCCCCCCAACCCATCCACCCCATCCCACCGCCCCCCCGGCTCTCCCCAGGACTGTGAAGGGCTTCTCTCATTGCATTCATCAGACTTTGGATCCAAGCTCCAAGCGACAAACCTTTAGTCACAAGACTTGGCGTCAAGATGCTGCAATAACATGCAGCGAGGGAAGTTAAATGCCTCACTCCCAAAGAAAGAATAACAGCAAAGCTGCCTCAAAAAGGCCCCACAACACGTTAAGCTGTTGTACAAACTGCAGTACAAGCTCAGTTCCTCCTGCAAGTAATTATTTCATGTTAAACAGCATTTTCCTTTTTCAGAGGTCTCGAAGAAGGAGAAAAAAAAAAATCAAACCACCAAAAAAGCGCCACAACCCACACCCCAGAAGAAAGCCCAGGGCTCTGAAAGATGGACATCAGATGGAAAGAGAACTCCGTGACTCTGAGGAGCTGCAGCACCTGAGGAGCTGCTGCCTGTAGAAGTTACTTGAGCACCTCATACTGCCTGTTTTCTGACGGTTGAACGCTGCATTTCACCATGGCTCAGCTTCCCGTGGCCTGGCACCCCATCACCCGTGTGTGGGACCATCTCGGGAGCACAGGCTCCACTCCCTGGGAGAGCCTTGTTTAGGCTGTCCTGCCTGGAGCTGTAACCAGAGGGGCAGGATCTGCCCTTGCAGAAGGGTACCTGTGCCCCACCACCATAGGAGCTCCCAGCCCCATTCCATGGTCTCCCTCCACAGCATCCCTAGGCAGAGTTCCAGCACAGAGGCAGCCAGGGGAGCTCGGCATCACCGCGGGCACCAAGGTACCTCTTGTAAAAAGTTTTCCACAGCTGTTGTATTCTTGTCTGGGGAACATCTGTTGATGCAAACAGACACCAAATCCCTGCTTCAATCCCTCACCTTCCCTTTCCCATGTATTAGTGGTTGAGAGGGAAAACAGATTTGAGAGATCACTGCCACCGCTACATCCTAACACACAGGTGATTGTGTTAATTTTGAGCTGAAAACTCATGCATCAGAGAAGAGTTTAATTTCAAGAGAATTTTAAGGGAAAAGCAGATCCAAAATGACATCTCCAAAGCACTCATTTCACCAGACTGTTTGTCTAACTCTATCCTGTGCTAGGAACACAGTCCGCAGAGCAGGCTTGGAGCAACGCAATCGCAATGATAGCTCGCACCGAGCCGTGAATTATGAAGTGCAGATGCAGAATTTGGCTAAGATTTTAAAATGCTAACAGGCTGCAGTTGGAATCTGGTTTTTGGATTTATCAGTGTTGTGAGCCCTTTGAAATCTAACCATTTTTGCACATTTTAACACTGCATACATAGATTAAATTTTATTTTTATTTTTTACATTCTCTCTCAGGCAGAAAGAAATTAGACAGACTAATAATGCACACATTTTAGAGATAATGCCTTTGGGGAAACTGCTACTCTACAGTTAATTTACTGAGGGAGGTAAGTGATACTCATATCCTTTACTAGCTAGCATGATATTTAAAGATGCTGCAAAAACCTAATTACATTATATGCTGTGAAGCAGATATAAGACTAAAACCTGTTTAATAGTTAAGGCTGTTGCTATAACAACCACATTTCAAGGACGGGGGTATACAAAACCCATGCAACAACATCTGCATTAACAAAACGTCTCACTGCAAATGAACTTTACCTGGGAAAAGAACCAATTAAATTTGAAACTTCTTTGTTTAAAAAAAGCAAACAAAAAATAGGATCTTTTGTTACTGTCAACAGAATTACATCTTTAAGCACCAACAGCCTCTCCACGGGAGATTTGCTATTTAATTCATCTGACTTCGGATTCCCTCCCTAAATGTTTCCCCTCCAAGCAAAAGAAGTCAACCTCAGCATTCCCACTTCAGCCAAGCAGTCGTTTCAGCATCTGGCTGTTTCCACTTAAGTGGGTGGGAATATTGCTTTGGATGCATCAGAGATACCACGCTCAGAGATACGACTTCTTCCAGTCTTTGCCCACGAAATTAAGAAATGAGAATGAAGAGGAGAAATGAGTGCTTCAGTATAATGTAACATAACAGGCCAGCCAAGGATTCAGAAGATTATTATAATTTTTTTTTACTAATCAAGTAACCACTTTTAAGGTGGTTAAGGCACATCTTTTTCCTTATTAGACCATTGTTTAGCAGCCCAAGATAGAAGGCGGCTATAGATTTATTTTTTTTTTAAAAAAAGGAAGAAAAACGGAGTCAAGCTGAGGCCAATAAAGATGTGTTCAGTGAGGTTCAAAAGTAGTAGAAGGTTTGTGATGCTCTGAAGAAAAACAAATAATTTTTACAGGCTAGGGAAGTTCAGCCAGAATACTTCACAAAGGACTGTTATGCACAAAACATAGTAATGGTCACTGATTAGGGTGCTAAGATTGTTACTTCAAAATAAAGAGTAAAGGGAATATATTTGCATAATACTTTAAGATATTTGCATACCCTAAATAGTGACATTACAAAGTAGCATAGCTCAACCTTACACAGTGATTATTTCCATATCATCAGGAGATTTCAGTTCACCCATAAACATCCCACAGCTAGAAAGACCAAAAGTGATTTGGGTCTAATTTTGGAATAATTATTTTCAGCATAAGAAGTATCCAGAGAGAAAGTTTTAATACATAATAATATTGCCTAGGGAGTTGATAATCATATTAGTGTTTACAAAGGGACGAATATAGCTTCCTCCTGGTTAAACCCATGCTTTGCATTGCTAGTCATGAAACATGGCAGTGGAGAGATAAGAGGTAGCAGCAGTACTTGTACACCTCTGATTTACAAATAACTTGACATTTCTGTACCCTGTTTCTCTGATCAGAACATCTCAAGCAATGGAACTCCAACAATAAACGCAAATTACTTTGACTTGCTCCATTCCCTCCTCCTCTTTTTCAGTTTCTTGGATTTACATATTTACATATTCTAGGAAGACAGCTTCAGAAGCACGATTAAATTCAGCACAAGTTTCACAAAGCTTTCCACTACTGTGACTCTGTTAATAATAAGCAGAAAATACAGGTTTTCTCTACAACTATCTTTTAGCTTCCTCTAGAAAATAGCAGCCATGGCTTTGAATTAACATTATTGTTTTCATTTGACTGCACACCTTTTAAAGAAGCAACAAGAGCACTGGAAGCAGAAGTCAATATCTGCGTTACATTGCTCAGTGTTTCCAGTTTGAACCCAGATTGAACACTAGGAAAGCAGTCTGCCAAAATCAGACCACAGAAAGAGGTTTAGCAATAAAAGTCACACTTTTTTCTTCTTAAATGTAAACACAAACTCTGACATTTATTAGAACAAAACTGTTTTCAGCAGGAGGCAACAAGAACTTTGTACCATTGATGATGGAAAAACGCAAATTGCAATTCTCCTGCTTAAACAAAACTAGCCACGTCCCTAGGACATGCTTTTTGGCTGGATGACGCAATCACTCTCTTGTATCTGTTTTTAAATTCAGAGACTTTTAGCAATCTGCTTATCAATTATGGGACATACTCGACTCTTCCAATTCAGAGGTCTAACAGGAGGAGCGTGGAAGGTTAAATGTACCATAAAACATGTTACAGCAGCTGTTAAAGCCAAAGGCTGAAATCCAACCAGCTGACACAAAAGGGAGTCTTACCACTGATTTCAAAAGAGACAGGATTTCACCCACTCAGCTGGGTATTAAATCATAGACGTAAGGTGAAAGTAGAAGACACTGCTGTGATGAAAGAAATTCAAAAATACATTCAGTGAGATTAAGATCAGAAAAGCTGAATGTACATTATGAATTTGCAAATGAGAGTCAATATAACCAGGTAATACTTGCGTGCAATATCTGATTCTAAAGACCTAAAGATCACCAGCACACAAACTAAACATGGAAAGCAAGCTACAAAGGAGCTTCTAATTACAGGAAAATGCTGACAAGAAGAGATCGCCTCATCGCTTCATCGACACCAGCTAGTGTCACACTCATACCCAAGATATAGCCACCATCTGCCACACCTCACTCCTTCTTATGGAGGCACATACGTGAGAAGAGACAATCTTTTATTTAAGCCAAGTGATACAACTGAAAAAATACAGGTTATCGGGCATATCATCTAGTTCAGCTATTTTGTAGCCTTAAGCACCTGTAGGCCAGTGAAGAGCTACCTTCACTTCAGAAGAGCAATGATGCCGGCAGTTTCTCTGCCAGAGGAACCTGGACACAGCCCTGGAGTCCCTGCTAGACCCTGCCCGAGCAGCGGCCGGCTCCCAGCTGGAGGGCAAGCTGTGCAGCTTCCTCAGGGCTATGGTGGCATGTGCTAGACAAATTATTCCATTCTCTTCCATTTCAGAGAGCTGCACTGGTTTCCCTGGTATTCATTTTCCTGTTGCTAATCTCCTTTAGCCCCCAGCACAATTTTCAAATTACAGGCAATGATAAGAACAATGTGCACAAAGCGGCTGGTGTTAAATGTTGTCATCTGTCTCCACTAAAACCTTCCAGTTATTCAACAAAATAAGTGTCAAGAAGACAGATGACATCCTTTATATATTTGCAAATTTGATCTATTATCCATTATTTATGCCCACTTTTGGTTAGAGATGTGAGAGAGACAGCCCGTTTTTCACAGTTTCCAAACTGAGGCTTTCAGGGTTGGATTCAATTACAGCTAAGTTATGAGGTAAAGTTGGGATAAATGTTGCTGCCCTCTGACAGTCTTCACAGAGGCCAAACGTCTGCTTGTGCAGCATAAGGAGAGGGCCAACCTCCAGCTTCAGCCCAGCAATGCCGTGAGGGCTGCCTTGGGGCCACCACTGTGTAGAAGAGCTCTCACTTCCACAAAGGATCACCAACGATCCTTTTAGTTCACCTTTACTATCAGCAATACCAGTAATTTCTACCTGCTTCTCATGAAAAGGGAAAACGCTCCACAAATAGCTGTTTCACAGAAGCCTTTGAAATGTTTCCTGCCACAATAAAAATGCCCATGCCTTGACCAGAGGAGAAGTGCACACCCAAAGTATCCAATCCCCAAATCAGCAAATTCCTGCTTCTAATGCAATGGGTGATGAGAGCTTAGATCAGGTACAGCCTGCTCCCATTCCCTCTGTGTAGACGGCTTCCTGAGCAGCCTTGCTCAAGGCGCTTCTGAAGGTAGAAGACCTTCAGGATCTTCGCATCATGGATGCAAAATGGCCAAAGCGTATTGTGAGAGATCATGAAAGCTCATGGAGGGCAAGGAGAACATGAAAATGCAAATTACTGGCTTTATAGTACGCTGCCCTAGAACTGGCAGCTGCAACATTTCCTATGGAAAACCAATACTTTATGGAGAAAAGAAACCCAAACAAAACAAACATAAACGAGAAATAGATTAAATGCAAAATGTTCACTTATACGCAGGGATCATCCTACAGAAAGCAGAGTAAGCTACTGACACAGCAGCTGCGCTGTGCCATCAGCAGGTTAGCCATGCAGGGCATGAGGAGTAGGGGAGCCCCACCAGCCCCACTCTTGCTTCACCCACCTGAAGGTCTGGCCCTCTCTTCGCTACAGCCACTAGAGGTCAACACCATCACAGGCTTCGGAGCACCCCAGCTCCCGCTCGGGCAGGGGCACTCGGCTGTGACTTTTGTGGCCGTGGGTTTCTGAGATGGGTTAGGGTCGCTGCTGGCCGCGGAGCTGCGAAGCCACGCGTGGAAAGCTGTGGGCACCACCACTCCAGTCTGGACCAGCACCGCAACCGTCCTGGCTCAGCCTCTGGGAAATGAGGAGATGCACAATCGCAGCAAGAGGAAAGCAGTGCATGGTGCTCGTTAGCAGGTGAGGAGTAACGACGGTCTTCTGAGCTCTGGCTGATGATCTGCTCACACACTGAAATACAAAACCAGGAAACCCAGAACTCCTTTAATATAGGAACAGTGCCAAATACACTTTTTTTCCATTGTTCAGATTCGCCACAATTTCCAGGGTCAACGACCAGTACTTATTCCTGTTCAGGCATGTAATTTTTTTTTATCCGCCCTAGGAACTTGTATAACTGTCTACCATTTTGGATTCTGAGAAACCAGTGGGCAGCAAAGGCATACACTGCCCGTAGAAAACAGCTCTGCAGACATTCAACAGCCTCCAAGAAAGAGAGATTTTCTGGAAAGTCTAATACAACTGAACATTGTTATGAAATTATTTGTCTTTCATATCTCGAATTTTACTGCTGCAACTTGATAATTTCTTCCCTAACTGAATGTTTGCTTTTCATAGCGTGTTGATGAAGTTCCTAATTTTACCCATCTGTTTTTCCAACACAGAAAAGCATAGTAACATCTTCCTAACTTTCCGTCCAATACCATTTACGTCAACACTGCTTTCCCCCACCCCAGTTAATTTTGTCACCTTCTTGTATAGCCTTGAGCAGTGTTCAGCTTCATTTTCACTTCCTCCATCTGCCACCCCTGTGAAAAGAATGTCCTCAGTCTATTCCTGTATTGGGTGGAACCAAATATTTGGTATGTTTTAGCAAAAGACAAACATTACAATGTTTGCTTGCCTATTCCTTTATATTCCAGCCACCTCCAGAAAAGAACAATTCTTTAGCAGGTTCAACTCAATAAAGATGGATTTAAAGTCAGATAACAGCAGACTAAAGTTATTGCTGCCTTCTGCTGAACTGCTATCAGAATTGTGCCTTACTGTAGCATGTAAAGTGGGACCAATGGTGATACTAATAGCTTTTCAAAGGCTTTTTATAACAGTAAATTTCCTGGAGTAATTATGTTTTTATTAAGCACTGCAAACTGCTTTATAGCCTTAGTAACTTGCAATCTCACACTGCTTCCAGAAATCAGAATCCATAATCAATTTTCAAGTAGGAAATGTAGGACAGTTAATTATTAGAAATTTCATTAAAAGCCTTAATATTTTCCATATATTTAAAAGAGATTACAAATTTTAGATTTTCCTACTGATCTGTAAAACATATCCTTTTTCAATTTTTTTTCTTTTACTATTCTGCAGTTTATGCTTGCCGGAGAGAAAAACAGGAATATGAATCCTAAGAGACCACAGCAGAAGCACACACTGTTTTCTAGAAAATAACATATAGCTGAAGGCATGGCTCCAGAAGTGGGCATTAGTTTAGGAAGCTTTTTATTCATCCTCTTCTCAAATGCTAAGAGCTGACCCATCAGACACTCCCACAACATGCTTTTGGCGAGCGACTGTTGTCTACTCTGCCGGCTGCATCTTGCCTGCTGAGAAAGAGCAAAAATAATGAATGCAACTTCGTCAAGGAGAGACATGGGGCGTGGAACAAGGAAGAGTGTTTTTAAGATGAGTCCAGGGTTCACATGTATTTAAGGCATAGGTTGAGCTACTCTCAAGTTTAAAAAAAGAGTTGGAAAAGTCTTCTCAGACCTCATGAATCATTCCCAACTAATGAGACTAAAATGTGGTTCAGCTATCAAATAAACACGCGTTATCTCTTCTTAGCCCTGGCAGATGTGCCTGCACGGCTGAAACTAATCAGCAGTGCCTCTGCTGTTTGAACAAGCAGGTAAAGATTAGGTTTCACTTTGCTCTTTCGCTGTTGTGTGCACCGATTTATTTAGTAACTGAAAGCCCTCAGGGAAGACAGTGCCAAAAGCACTGCTGAGTTCCTGTAAGGTTAAATTCATTCTTTTACCAGTAAGATTTTAGTACTTTATGAAAATAAAACAATGGCCTCGCACATCTCTCCAGGTCTCTCCCTACTCTCGGTTTTCAGCCATTAGGTCCGGCAGGCAGGATAAACCAGAACCATCAACTATACCACATTCAGAAAAAAAAAAAAAGAGAGCAAAAAACCCCCAGCAAACCACAATGGTTAAGTTTTTCTTTCTCCCCGCCCCCCCCCCGAAGACTTGGAGAAAGATGTTTCAGAAAGGCGTGACTCTGAAGGACAGCAGTCAGCGTGTGGACAGGAAGGTATATCAGAACACTAACACAGTCCTGGTAAGCCATAGCATTGAAAAATGGGTTGAAGACTTCCACAAAGATCCTCTAGACCAGGCAAAATTCCCCCTGACGCCACCAAGACTGCTGCTTAGATAAAGGCTGATGTCTCTGATCACTGGAAGAGAAAGCACATCAGGGAGCAAATTTCATCCCATCAGAGACAGTCCAAGCAAGCCACGTCAGAAATATAACCCTAGTTATTATATTTTAAAAATATTAATCAGATATGTGACTTTTGTTTGCTTATAATTTTAGCAAAGCTCCACATTTCACAGCTTCAAAAAGAACAAGAGATTTTATGCAGAACTTTTCAGGTACACAGGTAACCTGGGAGCAGGGTGGACACTTTCCCAAATGAGTAAATATTTTCCAAAACTTCTGTATTCACAGAACATAAAATAAATCAATATGCATCATCTAAATGCAACTCAACTGGGCTTGTAGTTGTGGGCAGACAAAAACAGCCAGCCCAATTATTTGCCTAGGAAAGCCAAACAAATGAGTATTGTGTGCATTGTAATACATCAAATATTACCCAGGGAAAAGTTTTCCTCTCTTCTAAAATGTAAATACAACTTCTTTTCTAGAGATGAGTGGAACTCTAATCAAGCAACACTTGATAGCTCATAAGCAAATCCTAAAAACATCTTGAGGAGATTACCTTCCACTTTTAATTCGTCTGTAGAGAAATAGTGATCCTAGACATTTGAGGTTGATTTGTGATAGCGTGTAGCATTTGTTATCTTTGTGAAATGTGGGATGTGGATGTCTAGCATTCCATCATCACCAAACCCTCCAGGATCCAAGGCTCTGTCCTGGATCACCCTTCCTGCTCAGACTGTGCCTGTGGTTTCACTGGCAGCAGAGCGTTTGGTCCCAGCTGAGAAAGAAGACGCTCCCTCTTCTGTGCATTTCTCCATCCTCCTATTTCTGCTCTCAGCTAAATGATTCAGCCTCTTACTGCGATCTGCCAGGCACCAGCAGCCGACTGAATTCATCTCAGCACAAAACCAGTGAGGCTTTTTGCTTAGTTAGTTACATCACTTCCTCCGCGGGTCCAGTCAGTGCCAAAGGAGCCGGAGGCAAAGCAGTGGGGGACACAGCTGGAGTGGGGAAGGTGGAGATGGGAGAGAGGGTGAGAGGGAGAAACACTTTCGCCATAGGATCTCCAGTGACCTGTGGAGCCACATCTTTTATCTCTCATGTTCTCCTATGGTCTTCTGCCCTGCTGAGCCGCCTGGCAGTACCAGGACTGCCCAACTAGCCTAATGGGAAACGGCAACCACAGAGGGAACGCTTTTCCCTGGGGTGGGAGCACCAGAGAGGACACTGGACTGGAAGCTGATGCATCTGAAAGCAACTTATGCTTTTATTATAACATTCCCAAATACTTTATTTATTAGCTTAGGTTTAGGCCCAAAGTTTTGGCATTTGGGGGCAGAATGAAAGCAGGAAATGTTTTCATGTTATTTCAGTCAATATATATCTGTCTGTGAGTCCAACTGATTTTGTCGTGTGAAAGGCTAACAGACTTTCACTTAAAGTAAAATTAAAACTTCTCACAGCCTCTCTGCTTACAAACAGCACAAAATGGCTTGGGAGTTGCTCTGCTATGACTAATCACAGCTCTCTCTTACCTTGTGCTCAGCTCATCATAGCCACCTACTGTTTTCTACACTGTATTGAGACTGCATATGGAGCAACAGTCCTCTTCTACTATAGATTGCTTCATGTGTCTGAGGCTGGGCTCCAGCCGGGCCATCAACATGAGAAAAAAAAATGTAATAATAGTGTGTAAGCAGAATGACTATCCAGAGGAAAGAGTGCAGCTAATTGTTCTCAGCTCGCAGCCCACTGTAAAAAAACAAACACACTTTGTGCATGTAGTATTTCTGGGATAGTGAGGATATAACCAGCAATTCGACTTTTTTTTTTTTTCCTTCTTACAGTGTCAGCCTTCCTTCCAGCCATGTTTCAAATTAAACAAGACAGCCGAGCGATGCCACTGCAGAGGTTTGCTTATTTGATTGATAGGAGTATTGTTGCAGTGACCTCAAGGAAGCGTTCAGAGAAACAAATAAGGCTGCTGTTGGTAGCTCTCTGCAATACGATGAGAGTCTGCAGCAGTTGCAGCCTCTCTGAGATTGCTTACGTTCAGCAAGCAGCTTGCAGGCCATTTGTTTACAAAACCAGTACCAAAAATCTCACAATCTTGTACCTGTATCTCTGGAGATACACATAGATAGAGATAATATGACCTTGAGAGACAGGACTGTTTGCTCTCTGTCAAACCTTGGAGAATTGGGTAAAAACAGTGGTCCAAGAGGTTTAATGCTTTATCTGCTTTCAGTAGGACAACGCATATAGTTTACCAAGAACATCTCTGGATGATGAAGCAAACTAAAATGTTCACATTAAAAAATAACAAAGGGAAGCTATTCTTGGAGGCATTTGGGCCACCCGATTCTTCCTAAATGGTGCAGAAATACCAGCTTTGAATAATTAATGCCCGAAGTAGATGATTCTTGCTCAGGAAAAGGAAGCAGCGTATGCTGGTCCTCCAGTAGCCCTTCCCACTAGAAGTGGGAGTCAACTTTTATCCTGCCTTTCATGGGGGATTACTCAGCCGCAGCAACAAGGCACTGCCCGCCTTGCCCCGTAGAACTGGACAGGGAGAGGCTCAACATCTGTTGGAGGGTCTGCTGGAAAGAAGAGGGTTCAACTCTATTTGTAGCACAGCCCTCTCATTTGAGAGCCTCAATGGCCCGTAGCAAATGGAGAACAAATGTACCGACAGGAGAAAAAAACAGACCCTATGGCTGAACCAGGCACCCTGACACATCTGATAAAGTTGTATCCTACCCATCTCCATGATCACCAACTATCACACATCCAGGCAAGCAATATAAAACCAAGTTTTTTCTTCAGAAAACCAAAAGCAGGACAGGCAGGGCCTGCCAATCTTCACCATCACCTATACATGACACAAACATGTTCCACTATTAGGCAGCAGCTATATTTCTATGATTTTGTCTCAGGAATAGCTTCTTTCTTCAGATTATGGCAAGTAGCAAGTGCTTGGTTCTTTTTCCAACCAGACCACAAGGCACATGCTTACAGATACAGACTTCAGGAATCATCTTCAGGTGCTCTTTCTTAAAAATGCTGCTCTGTGTTTGCCGACTCACTTCAATATGAGAATTTGTGATGCTGATCATGTACCAAAATATGAAGTTATTAAAACTTAGGTCTCTGTTCACCTTGGAAGCCAGGGTGACAACAAGAATACAGCCCCATGTTCAAAACCTGTATCTCGATTCAAGACCCTGTTCCTCACAAAACTTGAGTAGGGATTACAAAAGCTGAGAAGCAATTCCCAACTGAGCCTGAAACTACAGAGACATTACAGTAACAACACAGCAGAGCTTTGAACTCAAATGTTGCACTGAAGTACACAACTCATTCACATAGGGAAGGCAAACTTTGTTGATTAAGCCTTGGCATTATGCGGCTACACAGCAAAATTTTAGGTTTTGGAACAAGTGATTTCTAAAATCACTTATGCAATACAAAGACACATAAGATGGCCAAAAAACCTGCATACACTGAAGGTTTTTTTATGTCCTCCCACTTTTGTACCCTATAAAGGAGAGTTTTATGGTCCAACATAGGCAAAATGGGGTAAGTTTGGTGGATGCTCGCACCTGAAGGGAGATTACCTTAGGGTATCTCAAATGTACCTCAGAAAAATTAGCCATTTTTCTCAGCAAAGGAGGTCTGCATGAGCCCTGTCAGACCCAGGCTGCTGCCCTGACTGCTCCAGCATTTACAGAGCAGGCAGAATCTTGTTCCACAGAATTTCAGATAATCACTGACGTGCAGCTACTCACAGGCTTTGCAGGAGCTGAGGTTCCCCATGATAGGGAAAAACTGAGACAGTACATTTTTTTCTATCCAGTAGCGTGAAAATGCAAAACCTTTTCAGGTCTAGGAATAAAGTATATAGACTCAGAGATCCTATGTATTCCTCATCGCTTCCAGGACACTAACGCTGCTCGAGTCTTCAAGGCTTTGTTTTTTAAAACGCAATCTCACGCGACTTTGGGTGCAGGTCAGGACATGAACTCCAGCTTAGCTAAGCCTATTCAACTCAAGGCATAGTTCAAATAGCAGGACACACATCCTGGAAAGGACAGTGCTGGAACCAGGAAAATAACTTCACTGATGACTAAAGCTTGAGCCTTCAGGCAAAACAAATGACCTTTGTCCTTTGGAACCTAAACAAAAAAATAAATCTTGCTTCACATTAGTGACATATAACAAATAAACTAAATAATAATAATGAGCCTCTGACATTATTTTTTTTAATTTTTTCTTTTTTTTTTACAGAATATTATTTCCGGCATATCTCTGTGCAAGAGAAAATAGTGGTTGGCAAAACAGAAGGCTGATCTGAGAATCACTTTCCTCCTCTGCCCCTTATAAAACTGATTTAGGTCTCTTTTAAACAGCTCTGAGACTCAGTACAGCTGTGACTAAAAGCAAGTGTAAGAAATGAGTCATATCAAAATTTCCTTACTGATTGACTGTGAGTAGCCCACTTACTCAACCAGTCTAACACATTATTATTTTTAAAAGGGCCGACAGGGACAAGTGCTGCACTCTGTTAGGATTTGCCATGTTTATGCTGATAAAACCCCTCCAGCTAAGTCTAAGACTCGGAATTTCTTGGTTCTTGCCAGTAGCGCTGTCAGCCCAAGCATGCTTGGTCACCAGTGTAGACAACAGCCATAAACAGTATCCTGGAGCAATCTGGCGAGTCAGAAGTCAGCCAAGGAGCAGGAGTCTATTTGGGCTAAATACGCCATGTCAAGTTCATCTCAATCTACATGGGAAGCCACAAATGGCTTCAAGCTTCCAGACAGAAGGCTGTAACAGAGGCGTCTGCTCTTACTGTCTTTCACCACACACATCCCCAGAAAGCACACCCCCACCAGCTGGGGCCAGTGACAAAGGCTCTTGCATAATTGCCCGTACTGTTAGCCACTGAGCAGTGCTAAGAGACGAGCACAGGCTACACAACACCGCACTGAAACACTGCTTATCCTGGCCTGAGCACTCCGGGAGCAAGGACAGAAGAGACGCCGTGCAGCCCAAGCTCCTCAATATACTCCCTGGTACAATCTGTCACCTTAAGTCCTGAGCCCTAGAGACAATACACGGGCTGTTGCACTGAAAGAAGGTGTGCTACCAGAGCACGGCGATCAGAGACATTAGAATGCCTTGCACTAGCCAGAACATACAAAACAGTATGTTTGCCATGCCACCTCAGTGGCTGAGCCTTTGCTGTGCCAAGTCAACTTGATAAACCTGCACTTACAGGCATTTCTTTAAAGGCTTCAAATCGTGCCATAGAGAAAATGGTGAAAGGGTGGTCAAGTCATAGGGATAGTTGTACTTGCCCATGACACAGTCTAAGAGACTAAATGAGGCTACTGCACAGTGAGAGTGCTTGACAAGAAGCAAAGGAAACTGTTCAGGCAGTCCCAACAGAAAGTCCGTTAATTATTAATAGGGACTTGTTGTAGCTGACATCTACTGTATTAGAGGAAATCCCCAGTGCTTTAGTGCATGGGTGAGATACTCCTGGTTAAATGAGCCAGTCTGGCCAATAAACTTTGGCAGTTTTTCTTAGTTGGCCATAAGCAGGGAAAAAATTAAGAATCAGATGTCAGGAGAGAAATCAGTCCATTTGAACTACTGACCCTATGACAAAAAGTCTAGACTTTCATCGTCTCCAATGTTTAACATTCATTAAGCCAGTGAATATAACCCAATGGCTAAAAAGAAAAAAGGTCAAGTCTTTGACTATGTCTGGAAGAGTTCTCAGTGAACATCTCCTCTTCCTTTCCTTTCTTTCTCCTGTTTTTAGATTTTGAAAGAGGGAGGTTGACTTACAGGCTAAAATATGTGGTTTTCTCTAGACTTTTCTCTCTTGCCATGAATCTATGTGGAAACTGGCTGAATATAAGAATCTCCTATTCACAGACAAGAAAGTTGAATTTGGTAGACTGATTTCTGGCACAGTAACAATTGCCAGTCAAAAATATTCGGATAGCTTGTTTTTACAAAAATCTCTACAGATTCAAAAATTTTCATACATTTTAACACAGGAAACAATTCAGCAGAAAATCTGCAGCTAGAAGACACCGTATTTTATTCTCATCTATACAGTGCTCCAACGACTCCCATGAAAAGTGAAAACAACAACACAGGGAACAAGAAGTGAGGGACCAACACAGTTACTTATCAATCAAAGCAGAAATACACAGCCATAAAGCCTTTGGCAGCAACGTGTACAGATACACCCAGAAAACAAGGGGAGGAGATCATAGAAAGTGTGCTAAATTGAAAAGGAGCTAAAAAGATGTGGCGTTCATAACCAACATCTGAACAAGCTTTACCTGTTCCTGGACTGAATGCCACCACACAGGCAGATATTTGCAGACAGGTGACTGAATTTCCAAATGTTCTACCCTACAAAACCCCGCAAAAGGGCTCCAAGCTCCATTCTGTAGATAGTGTCTCTGTCTCACAACTGCAGCCAAGAAAATAAAAGAGGCCATGTCTGGAGAGAACAGGTTTCTATTTTAGGATGAGTTTTCCCCTAACATGGGGAATCCTCGCTACTCAAAAGCCTACTCAGTAGTGAACAAAACTGAGGGCATAGTTAGCTGGGAATCACTTCCCATGGGTTTAAATGCAGGGCAAACATTCTCCATCAGCTGCTCTTATGAATGAACTTCTTACTTTTTCAAAATGTCACATTCAGCTTCAATGCAACCTGTGAACTGGGCATGCATCCCATATCTGCATACAGAGCGTGTGCAGATTTGGCTTGGAGAAGGACGCAGGCTTATGCTTGCTTTCATGCTGTCTTTTCCAAGTACCGTCCTTAAGCCTTTCCTCAAGGCTAGGATAACCACACATTTGCAGTTTCTTAATGTTGAGAATAGCCTGGGGCAGGTGGAAGCCTAACAGCCACCTTTGTGGTTAGATCTGTGACCCTTAAGGATTTCTTTTAATTTAATTACAAATGTAATCCCTAAGGATTGCACTTGCAAGTATTTCAGCTTCCCAGAACCCAGAAGTCTGGGGAAAGGAGGCTGCAGAAGCATGGGTTTTCTTGCAGGTACAGTTGGAAGTGCCTCTGTGAAATAAACAGGTATTTCCTCAAATACTAGAGCTCTGAATGATTTCTGAACACCACAAATATTGGCATGCCACCTACTGCTTCCAATTAGCTTCTAATTATACAGTGTAATGTATGGAATATAATAAAAGAGGCAAATTTGTCCATTAATATGATGTGATGACACCACAGAGAATGTGTCTGTATGGGCTGCTAAACTGACTTGAGAATGATTCATTGTCTTCATTCCAGTTTTAGTCCCAGTGTTCGGTGTTGCTCGGTTTGGGGTTTGGAATTTAATAAGATTTGCATCTAGAATATTAGAGCTGAAAGATTTCATCTCATCTGGATTTCCTGGAATTAGTTTAAGAATTTCAAATAAAAGATGAGGCAGGGGAGGAGGGCAAGGAAGACCCTAAACATTCAATGCTAGAGCTGTACTATTTTGAAGGATTCTGAGAAAGACGTGTGGAAGTTGAGCCTGCAGATACAGTGTCTGCTAAAAAAATACCTTGCCCAAGCCCATGCGCCCTCCTAAGTAAAAAATGCATGGACAAAATGAAACAGTTAATTGCTTATTTTTAAACATAAAGAAAACTTCTGGAGGAGATTAAAAAGAGTAGCCTTTTACTGCCATAGTTCCCTAGGACAATGCAGGAAAGAGAACGTGCAATCCAGGATCTAAGTTGCACAATCAAATCTCTGTATCTTAGTCAGTTATCACATTCATCTGGGCCAGCAATCGGTGGATGCTCAGTCCTAGCCCTAGCCTAGTCCCCACACAACACATAGGGAACAGTAAAAATGCCAGGAAATCCCTGAGTCACAAGTGATGGGAGCCTGGGGGAAAGGAAGCGGAGATAATCCTGTACAACTCTTCTGGTCCTGCAGACGCTGGATGGCCAGGGCCACCTCCCTGCCCCTGTACAGCTCCACGCACACTGGCCTGCAGGCCGATGGCTCGGCAGTGCGGAGGGCAGGGTGGAAGAGAGAAGGCTGTCCCCCGCTGCACAGCCTGCCTGCGCCTGCCCAGTCACAGCCCCCAGTCAGACTCAGGGCCGCATCCCCTAAGGTTCCCTACGAGGCGAATTCTTGCTGGGATGNACAGGCCGCAGCCCAGCCCAGCAGTGTCGGGTGCCCAAAAGGTGGCGGGCCTGGGGCCCTCGCCCCAGCCTCAGCCAGGCCGGGAGATGGGTTTCGGCTCTCCGAGCCCGCCACCCCCGCAGGCCGGAGCCCGGCTGAGCTGCAGGCCCGCACGGGAGGCCAGGCCCCACAGAGGCAGAGGNTAATTGCTTATTTTTAAACATAAAGAAAACTTCTGGAGGAGATTAAAAAGAGTAGCCTTTTACTGCCATAGTTCCCTAGGACAATGCAGGAAAGAGAACGTACAATCCAGGATCTAAGTTGCACAATCAAATCTCTGTATCTTAGTCAGTTATCACATTCATCTGGGCCAGCAATCGGTGGATGCTCAGTCCTAGCCCTAGCCTAGTCCCCACACAACACATAGGGAACAGTAAAAATGCCAGGAAATCCCTGAGTCACAAGTGATGGGAGCCTGGGGGAAAGGAAGCGGAGATAATCCTGTACAACTCTTCTGGTCCTGCAGACGCTGGATGGCCAGGGCCACCTCCCTGCCCCTGTACAGCTCCACGCACACTGGCCTGCAGGCCGATGGCTCGGCAGTGCGGAGGGCAGGGTGGAAGAGAGAAGGCTGTCCCCCGCTGCACAGCCTGCCTGCGCCTGCCCAGTCACAGCCCCCCGGGCAGACTCAGGGCCGCATCCCCTAAGGTTCCCTACGAGGTGAATTCTTGCTGGGATGGAGGTGGGGATGGCTTCATCCCCTTGCCTCGCGTCGGCGGCATCCACCCTTCCCCAGCGGCAGCCGGGCAGAGGGCTAACTCCCAGGCCCGGCTGCAGCTGGGTGCTCGGGCCCACGCCACGGCCTGCTCCCATGCCAGCGCCACTCAGGCTTTTCCAGGGAAGCGGTTTGGGGCCTGAAGGCGATAGCTTGCCACGCTCAGTCCTTAGCATGGCTACGAGAGCGGCCCCGGGCGTGAGAAGGGGCTGGAGATAAGCGTGTCCCTGCAGGAGCACACACGCGTCCCGCTGACACCGTCCTGAGGAGA
>VXBO01003767.1:168255-323068 GCA_013400135.1 Rhinoptilus africanus | reverse complement strand
AGGTGTTGGTACCCATTTTGTTAGCGCCTGCATCACGTCCCTCCGCAAGAGCTGGACCTAGTGGAGAGCTGGCCCAAGTCGGTGCTGTCTCTGGCTGGATCTCACCCACACGGCTACGGCAGTGGTTGCTTTCAGCTCTCTCTCCTTTCCCCACTGGCTGGTCCCCAAACAGCCTGCAGAGCCTGCTCTGAGCTCGCCTCCTTCCCTTCTCCCTCCATGCAAAGCATCAAAGGGGCTCAAGGGTTCCCTCCAGGCTTCTCCATGCTTCCCTCTGTGAGTCTGCCAGCCCAGGAGCAGCACCAGGAGCTTGGCCCTCAGTGACCGAGTGTCCCACCACCAAGAAGCAGTCCCCACCGACATGTGGGGAATGCACGTACCTGACCTTCATCCTGGGAGCTCTGCCCCTGCCAAGCAGGACCTCAGGAAGGGAAAGTGCCATCTGCTGCGTCGAACAGCGTCTGAAAGTAAATGCAGAAATAGCTCTTAAATAGTGTTTCCTGGCAGAAAATCTGCAGATAGCAAAGGGAAACAAAAAATTAAGTGACTTTACAGAAGTCACTAAAGAGATCAGTAACCGTCTGGAAATGGTTCTGTGTTTTCAAACTATCTACAGACATGGCAATCAAGTACTTAGGAGATTATGAATGGTAGGTGAGAGAGTGCCATTTTTCTTTTAGAAAGAAAAACATTTTTTCCTTACCCATGCTGCCCTTCATAAGGTTATGCTGAGAAAGATTAATTCACTGATTTTTTTCCTGCTGCCTTCTTTAAAAAACATGTTAAAATGAAGAGAGCGGTTTGGGGGTTTTTCCCCTCTTCAACCAGTACTATTGAGTCTATTGAAAAGAATAAAGCCTTTGTCAATACACTCAGGGTTCAGACAGTAGTAGATTTTGTTTGGAATCAAGTATTATCATCTTGACTTCAGCACTGAGGTGCATGGTTATTTACCTACCTATTGTGTGCAGAGACCTGATTTTATGTAGTCTAACTTCTATATTGGCTGCAGCAGTGCACAGATTCCTCTTGTTTGAGTTTCTCTTCCTACCTTTTTCTCTCCTCCCAAGCAAAGCAAATACGTTCAAGACAACACCTGGCACGCCCTGCATTCCTGTATCAGCAGGTAAAGTGAGGAAGGATTTTTGTTGCATCACTCACAGGTCACTACTGACATACTCTGTGCAATTTATTATGGCTGTAACATAGCCGTCTGCAAGTCATACCGTGACTACAGTCATGGCATGCCCTTGCAGGTCATTTATACTCCTGTACTAATGTCGAAAGGTGCTTTGGGAAATCTTTCCTGCTAGTCTTTTTCCTTTGACCACTGATATTACACTTGCATGGATGACTGATGTGACATTCCCATCTGTGCTTCCACTACCCTCGCTTACCCTCTCTTATCCCCAGTGGCATTAGTTCTGACAGACACTGATATGAAAAGAGGCCGTGGTCAGGAGTTAATGAATTTGAGTGCAAAGAGATGCTTTCAAAAGGGGACAGATATCCAGAGGAAGAAGAGAGCTATCACTCTGCAAGGGCTGAGCGCCCGCAGAGCAAAGGACACAAGACACATGAGCCCTTTTTGGCAATCTCAGTCAGCGTCTGTGCAGTCCAGCTTACACAGCTGGGCCCCGTTTATAATTCTGAAAGGATTTCTTTTTTTCCCCCTTGGTTGTTTTACTTTCAGATCACTTAACAAACAGGAAATAAAGAGGACATCAAACAAAACGACAAACAGAGCTCCACACACTGCATTGCTCAGCTGGGAAGCTCAGTGTGAGTCGGGGTGGGAGTTCCAGGAGCTGTGCATCCCTAGCTGTGACCTGCTTTTTCTCAGCCTTTCCCTTTTATGCTATGACTATGAAAGGACTTTTTATTTCACCAGCATGGGGAATCCTTCATTTCAGCTGCCCAAAAGCCAGACCATTACTTAATTTAAAACATAAATGGAAAAAAAAGAGAGCGAAAGAGAGTTAATGAGAGGAACTACAGCCTTCATTGTCTCTGTGGACCAAGACAGCAGGACATGGGAGGCAATTTTCCGCATACTGACAAAAAAAAAAGTGCCTATATTTTATTTTTCAGTTGCCAGTGTCACCAAATCTTTTACTGAACATTTTATTAGTTCTATATCAAAGACTTCACTTTGGCAACAGCCTCTGGCCTCACAGCACTTCGGATCAGGAAAAAACCTCAAATCTGGCTTGCCCACAGCATTAAATCAGCATGATTTAGCTAAAATGAAATATTTTTGGTGGGGCCAATGATGCTTACTTAAGCCCAATGCAAATACACAGCCTTCCACCCAGTTAGTGTTTTTTAGCCTTAACTCTCGTGTAGCACTACTCTGCCTGGAATGAGCAGGCACAAATCACACCAGCCCATTTCAGCTAAAAGAAGACTGTCAGAATTATTCTGATTTTATTTGGAGTTACTTTCATATCACAGAGATTCTCTGTCCAAGGCACTATGTCAGCAGGTGGAGCTTTTCCAGCTCCTGATTTTGGAGGCTGCTAGAAAAAAACATCAGGGAAAGTTATTAAAAGTTTAGTTAGTGAATTCCCCAGTCACGTTTTCCCCATGGAGGGAATGTTCCTCTGCTTATTTACCCAGAGCAATATTTGATCAGTAGAGAATGGAACCCCAGCTAGCTCAAGACTGACCAGCCCTGCCATAATGACAAATCTCCTCTTTGAAAATGATGTCTAGCGTTATCATCCCATGTCACCAAGGGATGATGTCCCTTCCATCTGCATCAAAGTCCAGTGTCCACGTAACCTGTACCAACCTCCCACCAACATTCATGGGTATCCAGCCCACAACAGGATGTGAAAACAGGGGAATTAAACGCTCTCTTTTATGGGATTGCTTCTGATTTCTGTGCATATAGAGAGAGAGAGATGTAGGAAATGGACTTATGGAGTAGAAAGAATACCTTGCTTTTTAACAAAATAAACGTAGCGGTTCCCTCTCTATGTATGAGCTGCATGGCTAGTGAAGCAGGAATACTCTGTGGAGCCCTTGCTAAGCACTAGGGTTTATGTTTCTGAGGGATGGCTGAAGCAGCCAGAAGGATTGTGCTACTGCTGCATTTAGCTGAGATTTGCAGGAGCCCAAACCAGCTGCAGGTGGTCTAATGCCCAGGATGGGGATCAGATTTAAGGATCTGGGTCCATCTTCGGTTACTTTTGAAAGGCTATTTCTGAAACGGACAGCGGAAACCCACATGAGCCACACGTTTCCTCTGCACATTTCCCCCTTACCCAGCTTTGTGTGAGCTCCTTCTGGGCAGTATGGTTGAATCCATGAAAGAGGAAAAGACTGTGGCTCACACAACCCCCAGACCACCTAGAAGTGGGATGTGTCAGAAACACTGCGAAAGGTCTGTTCCGAGGAGATCTCAGCAGTCCCACAAGTTCCTATTGCTCAGTCACATTCCAGACAGACAGCATGGAATATGCAATAATAATAACAAAAGTAGGTGGCACAAGCTCTCCCTGCCCGCTGTACCTTCAGCAGCCAGCCATCTACCTGCCCCGTGGTACCACTGCGAGTCCACACTAGACAACTACTTTCCCTTTTGCAGTTCTGTTTTCCCTGGTCTGAAACTGATGTCAGAGCACAAGCACATTTGTGAATGCATGGAAAAGCAGAGTGCATAGAAATGTATTCTTTTCAGACTCCAGTTACGACATCTTTTGAGTTAGCTTTAAACTTCAGGTTAATGATAGCAGTTAAATAAGCCAGACCCATTACAAGTGCATCATCTTGGTCTATTAAATTTGTAAATTTGTATACTTAACATTGTTGTTCAGTCATAAATATCTCTCTGTATTTATATTTTAAACACATAAAGCATAATTCACCATGTCAGGAACGACTCGATGTTCAGCATCAGCAGAGCAGGGTGTGATACCGGGCTTCAGCCACCTCTTCCACCTGAACCTGCACTACAGCGTTTGGAGCCAGAATATGTGACAAGGTTTTCTAAACTACTTCTGAGCAGTAAATATGTTAACAGCATCTCATCGAAGAGATCTGAGAACACAGGCAAAACACAAGCCCAGAGTAAATACAGCACAACCTCACAGCAGGCAGGCAACAGAGAGTATTCATAGCCTTACCTGCTCTTACTAGCGACACTAGAAAACTTCAAGGGTGCTTTTGGAAGGTTTGGTACACCCCAGGCGGCCGTGCTGGTGTTTCCTTAGGCATGCTCAGCTCTCCCTCCTCTAAACTCATGCTGACTTTCCAATCCGGCTTCTTATGAAGATGAGCAAGCCACCTGGGTGTCAGCAAAAGCAGGCTTCACCTCACTCTATAAGATGTGTGAGCTCTGTAGAACAAGAATACGACAAAGATTTCTGAAAAGGCTTTGATATGCTGCTCCATCCTCATGGCAACCTGACTGGAGCTATACCTAAGCAGGCAGTCTTGCCTTACAATCCATTATGTGCTCCAGGCAGGTTATCTGTCAGACCCTCCTTGCATTTGCAACATCTTTGAGGGATTCTGCAGCACTCAGACTAGTAACAAAGGCAAGGGAATCAGGATCAGAACAATAATAAATATGAGAAAGAGATCCCCAGTTAGCATTTGTTCTAGGCTTAATGAGCAATAATAGGCGCTACAGAAAGCATTGAAGTTAGAGATCACAGAACACAATGCTGATCTCCCCAGTAAGTTATATGTAATATTTAATGGCCTAAAGATCTATAACCTAAGCTCACAGATCTATATCATCATGAATAATTTCTTACAAGGTTTTGACTAAGCACTCAAACCTGTCATCAACATATCTGATGGACAGAATCACACTATACCATAGCATTCCTTGTACCTGAAGGGTATTTGACTTAAATGTAGCCAAACCTGAACCCTGAGCTCTAAACCAGAGCTCACTATGATAGCCTGGTTTTAGGTTTGAATCTGGCGAAGATTTCTTCATGTGAAAAACCCCCTTGAAATCAATGGAATTACTCATAGGTAAAGAAATCAGTACAGAAAGATGCTTAATTTGCTGAAGCACAGGACTGCCATGCGCACTCTGTGAATGTCCCCATCTTCACCGTTTCCCATTCACAGGTTCAATGCCAGATGGAACAATTACAAGAATCTACAGGAGAAATAAGGCCAGCTTTCCAGTATGAGCCCTTGCTGGTATAGGTAAACTAATTAGATATAACTGACATTTCTTTGGCAGCCAAAGCCCAAGAGTACAGAAATTCAAAGTCCTTTTGCTGGTCTGGCTTATTTCACTCAACAGATCTGGTAAACTTTATTCGCAAATGCACTTTTCCGACAGTAAAAGATGAGTCTACATAAGGACTGTTTTGTTGGCATAGCTATGCTGGCAAATCTCTTAAGCAGAGACTGATCCCAAAAGAACTATAGATTAAGGCCAAAGTTCAGATTCATAAATCAGAAACCACTGGGTACCAGCTGAGACCTAGTAGCTGCCTGTGAGCATGCTTTTTCTTGCAGCGAAAGAAACGAGAGACAATAGTTCTAGCGTCTTTTACTGTGGCTTAAATTGGCTTGTAGTTGCTGTGAACCACAAAAATGTTCACAGGCAACTTACTGCAGTTTTTTTGGTAGCTTGTTAAACCAAAGTGAAGTGACCCAAGCATTTGCAGAGCAGCCAGGGGCAGGGAGTACTGACCTTCCTTCTTCTCATAGCTGACACAGAAATGAAAACTATGCTGGCACATACTGACACTGGCTGAAGTACATGTTCCATTTTCCATCACTCAAGTTCTACTGAACCTTCAGACCAAGATGGGTTTCATCTTTTATTTTGTTGGGTTTTTTAAGGCAAAGCTCTTGCAGGTTACATTTTGGTCTGATTTGTTCTGCTAAAGCCGATTATAACTCTCCAGGGACAGAGATCAAGTCTCCCCCGATGTTTGTATCTTACCCAGCACAGTGTAGACAATCAATAAATCAGACAGAGAGCATCTCAATAAAAATTTGTATGCATTTCATTAAATCATTTAAGTGCATGTGTGAGTAACTGTATGAACAGCCTCCAAGTGGAGCACTGTGAAACTCCATAGCAACGCAAATGACATCAGGGAAAGGAAAGACAGCTTTTGAAAAATGGAGAGCGGAGAGGTCATGCTTTCAGCCACGCTCGATCCCTTGGTGTTCAGCGTAAAACGCGTTGTTTGTTCCCCCATCTGGTGAAGAACTGAATAGACAGGAGGCAATTTAAATGGGGAGTGACGCTCTACTCCATGTTGATGCCATTTTTAAACACATAATTGCTTCCCATTGGGTTCTTAACCTGTGGTAAGTCAGGGAGAAGTTCTGTCAGGGCCTTGTCTGGCTGCTATTTGAAGCAATGATTAGGACAGCCAGTAATGATGGTCAGAGAAAACTCAATGTCCCAAGAAGTGACACAAGTGACAGTGAGTACCTGTCCTGGCTGATACAAGCACAGGGACTTGTAAGCTTCTTAGCTGTACGTGCAGAGCTGAATCTTGCCTGGGCCACCAGAGCAACATCTCTCTGACGCATCCTCTCTCCCTCATTATGTTGTAAAGTGAACTTGTGATCCTATTCCTGATCCTCCCAAGATCCGGCAAAATAAAACTGGTTCCCCATTTGCTGTCATCAGTTGACAGTAACTCACAGAGACAGGTGGGAACCTGGGGGCAATGGTTTCTATCCTACCTTTAAATAACCTGCAGTTTGATATGTGATATTGGAAACAAGTTCCTCTTTCCAAGCATCACTCTGTGCAAAAAGCCTTGTCATAAACCAGCACCAATTATTTCAAGAGGTCGGGGGCACAGCTCCTTAACTTGTGTGGAAAAAAGAAAACCAACCTCTTTAATGCTGTCCCAGCCCTTGTCAACTCCACAGGACATCTGCAGCGTGAGCACCTCTGCCCTTTTTGGTGCAGGTATCCCACCACAGCTGTGTACAAGCCCCGAGCGGGTCCAGAGGTGGAGAGCAATTGAGAGGACGTGGATCCACAGGCTGAAATGGGGCCCAAACTTCCTGGCAGCCTGAGGCTGCTTGCTCTCATAGGCATGCTGAGGAAGAAGGATCTGCATAACCCATATTTCCCAGCTCAGCCCGAGCTGTACGTGTGTCTGGGAGGCCTTAGGCGGCTGGTTTGCAGGGAAACGGAGTGCCCACATCGGCACTGCAGCACACAGGGCTGAAGTGTCACTGCTGCGGATTAGGGGAGACCAAACCCAAAGCGTCCACAGCCCAGCTGCCTGGAAGGGAGAGAGTCTGCACAACAGGGACTTGGCTCTGGTCACCTCAGAAAAGGCTCAGGCATGAAAACACTCAGTAGAGCTGGCTGAAAAATTCTCCAGGCATTTTAAAGAGTGCTTATTACTTTTAATATCTGCACTTCAGATTTTCCTGTCATTACTATTATTATTCCTCTCCTTTAACAGGTAGAAAAGGACAGGGAAGAGCCAAGATACTTCCTCATGTATTTTGTTTCCCTTTAGATAAATAAACCTGTAAACATTTCAAAAGATGCTCTGGGTTTGTTTTCAGTACCCATCACCCATGTCATTTCCCATATTAGTGGGAATGCTCAACCAGTTCTCATATTGACATTCAGAATAGACAGCTTCTGATTTCAAATTAAAGCAGTCAATAACCTGCACCTCTGCACACGACTGAGCCTCAGCAACGTGTGGGAGATACTTCTTTCACTCCTATAAATTCATACACTTCTCTTCTGTAAGCTGTGATACTTGTCCTAGGCTACTGATGTGCCTTACAGATGTTGTTTTGCCCTGATGCAGAGCTGTATCAGTAAAAAAAAAAAACCCTGAGTACAGATTAAGTCCCACTGGCAAAACATATTTTTCTGATGCTCATTTTGCCTCAGAACAAACAAGTCAGTAGTAGCACAGGTGAGTCCTTGGGACTGATTTCACTTGTGCTAACGAAGCCTGTAAGTACCACTGTAACAGCAAACCCAAATAGCTCTTTTATCACCTGTCATCTGGATGCAGAGATTCAAGTCCAGAATGTTCAAATAGCAATTGCTTCCAAGTGGCTTGGCCAAGATCCACCCATATATCAGCCACTAAGCAACTTGTGCGATCCTCAATCCATCAGCAAAGCTGATCTACTTGCTCACAAGAGCAAACAGCCCAAAAATCACAGAACTCAAGGCAGCAGCATGCTCTTGCCATGGAAAAACTTGCCCCTCCCTTCCGCTTGCTCTCTACTGAGGTTAAAAGAGCACGTATTGCCATAAAACGTGACTACCAGAAAAGAGAACCAGCATGCGGGATCTGAAGTTGAAAGTTAAGTTTGTAAATGGAGTTTAATGTTTCTATTGTTCCGTGGAATGTCAACGGAGGCAATGTGAGGTTATTAGACCATAATTTTTTGGTTACTGACAGGTCTCTGACTACAAAACCCCAAGATTATTTTGGTATACTGCCTGATTTTGTTCAGTAAGATGCTAGATTAGTTATATATTGGTATCAGTTCCTCTGTAAGAGGAATCCTTCATGGGGTGGGGGGAAATGAACTCACTTCAACTTTGAAATTCCTGAGTGGTTTTTTTAAAGCCTTTTATAAAAAACAAATGCAGGGGAGAAAAGGTCTTTGATGCTTATAGGATGTGAAGGTAACCTTCAGAATATAAGTCAAATATAACCTATGCAGTAACATCTACCCGAGTCACCAAAGAACTTGAAGCAATAACACATGAACAACTGTCCAGTTCTGCTTCTATAATAAGAATCCACGCCAACCATTTTGGCGCTAACAAAGACCTATAAAGAGAACAGGGTTATTACTCCAGGCATCTGTAAAATACAGTGTTGTCAACCTCAAATACTGAAAAACGTCCCACGGCAATTCCACTTCCCCAAAACAGACAAACAACCAGGTAAAAATTATGAAATTAAATGCTTGTGGGTATTGCTTTATGGCTTTATAATTTCAATTCTCTCATGTACATTGAGGTCAAAGTTTTAGGCTTTTATCCACATTCAGAAATGTAAGAAAAAAATATTAAAGTTGTCTTGTAGCCACTTGGCTTTTAAGGGTGGGGAGAGATACATCACTCTCAAGCTCACAGTTAACTTCAGAGACAACTGACAAGGTCAGCAACTGAATGTGACCAGCATCTCTCTTCTGGTGCTGAGGACAGGTGATTCTTGGGTCCTGAATCCAGCTGACAAATCACCATTGCTTCAATATGTGCTAAACCGGGCCCCAAAAGCTTAAGGAAGGAAGTTGGGGAGATTTTGAATGCACAGGTCCATTTATTCATCACATTTATTCATCTTCTCTGGTAAAGACTCACCCTCCAGCCCAGTCTACTAAAGATGAAATCATTACTGTCAGTTATCACCTCCTTAATATCAAAGGACCTCATCCTTGTTACCGTATATTTACGTTACTGAAAACCAATGCCAAATACCTGCTATGCAAATAAAGCCCAAACTGCAGTCCTGATGACCAACACAACAAGAAATACAATTGACAAAATATGAAAGAGAACCACCCCACGAGTCTGTGCCCATAAGAGGATGCAGAAAAGGAGCCCATTTCCAAGCTTACTTCAATGAGAGGAAAAAATCAAGGCTATTAAAATACAGATTGTACCTCTTGGCCCAGAATGAATGCCAGAATGAAATAGCAAAAGCCAGAATGTCAGCAACGAGAGCCATATTACAGCCCTGCTTTTAAGGGCAAGCTTTGATCCTGTGCCGGCTGTGAGGAGATGAGAGGGCAGAGTGGTGTTCCCATTTCTGAGGCGTGACACTCTGCAAGCCTCCTTTGCTCTAGCAGCCTCTGGATTTGTGTCAAGCACAACCCACTGCCGTACTCAGGACAAGGAACAGAACCGAACAAGTTTCCCACTATCCTCCCCTGATCTGCCCTTGCCCTAAGAGAGGCTCTTGAATCCGTAAACATAAACAAAGTCAAGACAGTCCTTTTGGCTCCTCTGCAAGATTTCCCCCATGTCAGAGCCTGGTTTAATTTCCTTCACAATAACATAATATACATTTCTGCCCCTAGGTACTATGAAATGCAGGGAAGGGAGAGGCAGGAAGAGCAAGTCTTCATAGAAGCATTGCTCTGAGCAATGTTCCTCGCTGCGCTGGCATACGCTGCCCTTCTGTGGCATCAGACAGTTATTAAGTCAAAAGGCTTGGCTGTGCTCTCTAGGTTGTTAATAAAGCCTGCCGTGTAGAACTATGGAGTCCTACTCCAGGCACAATCCCTACTACAAGCTCATCCTTATTGAATTCAGTTCCACTGCACTTCCATTTTTTTGCAAAAGGACTTCCACAATTTCAGAGAACAAAACATGCGTAGCATTAACAGCTCATTGTGACTGTCTTTTTGTTCTCCTGAGTTATCCGAGTTCAAGCTGGACAAACTTAAGAGACAATCTATCTGGTTGCAAACCATTGTATGCACTCCACTGGAAAAAATCCCAATGGAAAAATTTTAGCTGCGATTCAACTGCCTGTTGAAATTTTGCCTTGATTTTATGGCCAAAAAGATGAAGAAGCCAAGCTCTTCTATTTTTCCACAAAGGCTCCTTACCACTGGGATTATTCTCATCATTACAACAATTAGAGCAGTGTAGTAAAGAACCTCAAGTCTTACAAAAAGCTGGTTTGAACTAACCATCGCTCAGCCAGAGCGGAGGGGTCTAGTGCAGAACACTGTATTCCTGTCCCTGTCCTTACTGGCATTGTGCGTTCCTCCTGCCAAGCCTTTGCAGAATACTTTGAAGAGAAGGTATTCTGATGGCCAGACTAATCATTGTCCTGCAGAGCTTGCCCTGCCCGCCCCCTCCCATACCAATCTTAGAGCAACGCGGGGGCCGTTGGCTTCTTGTCGGGCCCCTTGCACCAAGACTCTGCCCACAGCAAGAGCTGACTTTTGCCTCAAGCACCAGCTCTAACTAAAAAGGAAAGTAAAAAGCACATTACCCTGCTGTTTCATAGGGAACCAAAGTTAGCACAACATATCATCTCAAGATGAAGTGTTTGCTACCATTGTATCCATCCATCTTCTCTGGAAGGAAGCATTTTTGCCAGCCTTACTTGTGTTGGTAAAGGGGCAGCAAAGAGTCTTTTTATCTGAAAGCATGATTCCCTGGAGATCAAAAGTATATTCTGTAGTTTTCAAATCTTCCCTCTTTATCCTCACAGTTCCCATATACGGGAAAAAAATGGCAAAATGTTAGTGAGGGTATATATAAATCACACCAACCACTGATCCTCTTATCCAGTAACCATAACACATCATACATTGAAAGTCTTTCTCTGAGAGAATGAAATAAATTACATTTTGCTTGCCAGCATACTGAACCTTACGTTGGTTATTGTAAATTACTGAAAGCACAAAGGTATAGTCTTTGTGTGCTCCTCTTTGAACATGGAATGTGAGCTTCAAAGAAGGCAGTTATCAGAAACTGCCCTTTCTCTGCCTCTGCCTTTGGCAATAGGCGGATCCTCTCCCATGCATTATCAAGTTAAAAGAAACAGAATTGGACAAACAATTTGAAAAAACACTTGCTACCAAAGATAATAAAACATCTTTGTTATAAATATCACCATAACTAAATAGTTTGGCATTAAAATAATTAATTATAGGATAAAAGCTTAAACAGAAGTAGTAAAAAGAGGTGAAGAAAATTGTACATTCCCTATAAAAGTTATTTTTAATATTCACGTTTTTGAAAAATTTATCACCTCTGCAGTTGACCGAAAGAATCAGTACTATCATCAAAATTCCATTTATAAACAGTAAAAGATCATCATTTTGCCTGTGAAAACATTAGTCGGTGTGAAATCATCCTACTTCAAGACAAATTTTTTTGTTGGCCCATTTGTTGCCAGAGTCAAGGCAAACTTGGCTCTTACTCTAAAGAGGAGATAACAGACACCAAGTCACTGAGTCGTTGTCAAGGGGTTCTTCTAGAACAAAACTGCACTTGTTGCATTTTTCATCACTAAAACCATGACAATCTATCTCTTTCTCCCCAAGAAAAACACGTTACAAACATCACCACCACGTGTATTTGTCCCATTCAGACTTACAGATCTATTTCAATTCCAGGGGTATCGCAGAGCCACTCACAGTTGTACCCCACCCCAAGTTCTAGGACAATCTCAGAAATTATGATATTATCTTGTACAAATTATGCTCAGGTGAGAAAGTAAAGCAACATGAAGTTACTATTTTTCATCGTAGCAGGACAGAGGATAGCTGCAATTTTTTGCTTTAAACTAGTTTTTCCTGAGCAGCTGTATTTTCCCTTGCAGGTCTCTTCATCATGTCCCAACAGATCGATGACATTCAGTGCTAGCTGAGTCTCTATGTCATGTTACAACTTCACCTTCTTTCAGGCAACACGTATGACTCATCAGCCCGGTAATGACAGCAAATAAACCAAATTTCCCATCTGTGTCACTGTAAGCAGAGACCACTTAACATCGGCACCTGCAGATGCTGCTTCCCCCATGCTGCAGAAATGATGAGAAGGAGGAACTGCGAGCCATCCTCACCTCCCTGTGCGGAGCAGGAGTGGCCCCTGCTCTCCCCATCCTCTAGCCACAGAGGGGAGAGACGTGAAAGTCATTTAAATAACAAAAGAATGTCTCCTCTCCTTGTCAAGAAAGGCATTTTTAATTCTGTTTCTCAGTTTTAAAATGCACCAAGATGACTTTGTTTTATAAGCGCTCTGGAGCCTGGGGCAGACATTTGTATTACAGTTGGGTGCTTTTATTGCATATTGTATTTTTAATTGTTCCTTAGAAGACTGAGCATTTTTCCACTGAGAAATCTAATACATTATTATTATTTCTGATTCCATAATTATTTGGATCACTGTGGTGCATGTCAGCCACATGACTTGTGTGTATCTTTCTTTTTCCTCCTCTCTCAAAGGATTCAGTTGTTTGGATTATGCAATCATTTTGTTAATACCAGGACAGATGGCCACAATGAAAACACACAGGGTGCTCTTTCTGATAGATACTTGCCAATATCAACAGGAAAGAACAGAATTAAATTCATGAACTTTAGAGAGAAAGCACAAGCTTGTTCTTGAGTAGGGAACAGCATAATGCTTTCATGTACACAGTAATAGCTGATGACAATCTATAGACATGCGGGTTGCAAGACTAGAATAATCTTAATCAAAATAGAGCCTGAAGTAACCTTTAGAGGGCTGCAAATAGCCTGTTTGCCGCAGATGGCACAAGGTCAGATGTGGAGAGGAGGCAGTAGAGACCCAGAGCTTTGCTATCCCAGACACCCAAAAGGTTTCCAAACATGAAACCTAAATCACCCGCCGCCCACTGCGGTTCAAGCCCAGCATATCTCATTCTGCCCACTATTTATTCCCCTCCTTTTTCAGCAGCCTTCTACAGTTTGGAAACCTATTCCTGCATCTCCCTGCTGTCACCTCTAAACTAGGACAAACCAAGCACCTAGCGATTTAGCCTCCTGCTCCCACAGCAACACGTCATCAATGCGTATTGAATAACTTCTGCACCGAGCCCATAACTCCTGGAGGAGCTCCAAGGCGCGCAGCTACTCGTGCATGCCATACAGTACGGAGATAATCCACATTTCAGCTTGAAGGCTTGCAGGTTTGGCTGCTAAACTCACCAGACTCCAGTTACCAAAAGGAAGTCTAGCACATCTGGAAAATTTCCATCCTCCTGATACTGCTGGTTTCCCATGATGTCACTGTTTGTTCTCAACCAAGAGAGAGGCTCTTAGATGTCACTCAGTAACATCAGGCAATCCAGTTCCATCCTCACAAGAAGGAACTTGTGGCGCAGAAGGTCACTGAAGAACAGGAAGATTTAATAACAGAATCTGCACCACCAGTTGAATGGTGTCTTTTTCAAAGCCTGTAAAAAAGCTGGAAAAGTTAAAAACTCATGCTCCTGTTACCAGCAGAATTATTATGTTAAATTAGGCACTGCTGACATGAGAAAGTCAAATGCTCACTGAACATAAAAAGACAATCTTTGCTTTGTTAAACTAGTGGTCTCTGACATGGTCTACACCTGGTAAATGTTTGTCAGAGTTTGGTAAACCCAGAATTCTCAAAATAATTAACCAGAGCAAGGTGTGAGAAAAGAATTGGTCATCATCACCAGAGAAGAGCTCTGCTTTCTTTAAACCAAGTGACAAAGACCAGACCTTGCTCAGGCTGATATTCCTCGTCTTTGCAATCAAAATGCAGATGTGTACACTAAGCAGACACTCTACCAAAGCTTACAGCTATATATACTGTGAACCTAAACCTTGAGACGAAACATGGTATCTCCAACACCTTGGAAGCGTCAAGAAGTGTATTTAATATAGATTTCTTTGATATTAAGCCTGGTGCTCACAAGCACACTATGATACAGTATTTACTAATGCGATTACAGCGTTTTCAAGCAGAAATAGGTAATACAGATTTGAGTCTAGTGGAAGTAAAACATCATTGCACAAATTCCTGCTACTAGTCATTTGGAGAACTGTCTTTGCACTGAAATGCAGATCTTAAAGGTTTTTCTTTTAATCTCTAGTGGTTAAATGCAAAAAGCATAGACACAGAGGAGTCTCTTCCTGAGTTTCTGTATGAACTGGATCAGAATGTACATACACAGTTTTGCAACTGCGTTTCAAGAAGAAACCTTCTGCTGTAAATAACAAAAGGCAAGGAGGTGGTACCCATGGAATGGGGGGATTCAAAACAAGAACCCCTTTGCAAACACGACCATCCTGCCCTGCGTACAAACACCTCCAATCAATAGAAACAATTTTTAAAACAAGATAAGGGAGTATTTCTGTGGTCATTCAAGCAGCCCATATTAACCAGCGTCAGCTCTGCATGAATCTGATCTTCTACTGGAAAAATATGACCACTGGCTTTTGTTATCCAGAAGTAGGGTAGATTTTGGAGAACAAGTATTTGTCAAACGCAGAGACCAACCTCTGGTAAGGTATGTGCAAATGTCAGGGTTGATCCTTTCCTCCAAGAAAATAGGAACATTTTGATGGTATCTGCCAGGCCTCAAGAGAAGAAACAGAGCTGCAAATAAAACTCTTGCAATATATGTATACATCAGTCCAAGTAAATAGCAATAAATACTTTAGAATCTAAACAACATAGCAATACACTTCAGGTAGTCAAAAGAAATGACATATTAGAAATAAGTCAGGAAAAGGTATCTTAGATTTATGGCAGACAAAGAACTGTGAAAAATCTAAGACTTCAGTTTTTAGCTGTGGAGCCAGCCATCCTGCAGTGCCATCCCACCAGGTCACCGGCCCCAGGCTGCAGCCATCAGGTGGAGCCTGGTGCTGCAGAATGCTGGGACAGAAAGGGGTGCTCCTTGCTTCAGTTCTCCCCTCCAGAGTCACTCACTCCCTGAACTTACACACATGGAAACGGACATGGAGAGCCGGCCTGTCATCATCCATCCTCACCCAGTCCCACAGTCGGAGAGCAGCACTGATGCTGCCCAAGAAAATTAAGTGTTCTGAGGAGCTTCACTGAAAAAAAACCAGGCCAGAATCAACACCCCAGACTCCAACAGCTCTCAAGCAGGAACGTCATAGCTGTTGGAGGCTGAGAGAATCCCACTCTTTTCAGTTGCATGAACAACTCCAAAGATTTCACTTGTACACATGAGCACACCAGTAAGAATTTACCACACGGCTGTGACACCACTGCTGTTAGAAGAAGTGTATTTAATTTCCCGCAATTCACACTAAAGTGTTTTGTCCCCCAAATCTATAAAGTGAAGCTTCCCATAAAGGTATGTGTTAGCACTGGGTCTCATTCCCCTTCAGGAAGTGGCAAAATGAAGATGCGTTTCCCACGTAAATTAAAATTGTTCTTATGATTGCAATATTTGTATCCCCAAGAGAAGAGTGTTTGAGGTGGGTGGATAAACAAATATTCTAATCACATTCTTTTGAAAGCTGAAATTTGATTTCAACATCAGCTATGGTTTTTTCTTTTTAATTTCTGCTCGTAGCTCAGGGGGAACTATAAGAAAAAAACCTAACAAAAGCTGACTGCTTTTCGATCTGTGATGACTTATTTGCATGTTTATTTTCCTTGTTATAATGATTGGTTTAATACATTTTTCTTTTTTGTTACTGTTTTCACAGTGCATTTCAGGGAATGGCATTCACTTGATTTCTAGCTGATGAGTGGTTAACCCAGGGGGAGTCAATCTACAAATCCTACAAGCCAACTGGGTTACATTCACCCATGTTTCTAGTCCCATTGGCTGTATTTTTACCACGCTTCCAGTGTGGGTTCCAACTATGTATCTAGGAACACCAGCAGCGAGGACAATGGTTTGAGATTCACATGCCTCTCCATACTCGCTGCCCAAGACCATGCTGATACAACACAGCCCACAGTTTACAGCTGCTTTGGACATACTGAGCCTGGATGTAGCCCCTTGTCCTCCTTACGAATCTGCCACTATCTCATCTTCATCAGTGAAAACCAGACAAGTTGGTTTTCCAGAAGATACAAAACCTGTGTATAAGCATGTCCAATTAAAACACTAAGATGTGGAGGCAATGCCTCCTGCAAAGTTTAAGGATATGCAGAACAAAACCTGGATTCAAGACTGTGTAACAGCAGCAAAATTATTTACTAAGAAATTTCCATTCCTTTTTAACACCTCACACGCATATTGCTTGAGCTGCTCACCCAGTGCTCCTCTGAATCCCAGTTACGTGCAGGCACTTTGCGTTCCGGACACAGTTGAAAGCTGCAGTTATTAAAAGACCTTTGACATCTTTCACAATAGCTTTCTCACATCTCCTTTTTGTGGGAGTGGAGGGAAAGTTTCAATTTTTAAGGACACATCGTTATCTACTCACCACTGTCCTGGAGATCACCTAATAATTCTGTATACGTATAACACAATGTATTGTGTTTATTGGCATAATCTGATGGTTCTTTCCACATGTTTTAAAGATTTGCCACATCTGGTGCTGAAGTGCGTTGTGGCTTCAGTTGGGATAAAGTTAACTTTTTTAATAGCAGCTGGTATAGTGCTACGTTTTGTGTCTGGGATGAGAAATACTTTTGATGATTCACTGATGTTTTTGGTTGTTGCTGAGCAGTCAAGGCCTTTTCTGCTCCTTGCGCCTCCCCACCAGCAAGCAGGCTGGGGGACACAAGAAGCTGGGAGGGGACACAGCTGGGACAGCTGACCCCAACTGACCAAAGGGATATTCCATACCATATGATGCCATGCTCAGTATATAAAACTGGGGGAAGAAGGAGGAAGGGAGGGATATTCGGAGTTACGGAATTTTTTCTTCCCAAGTAACCATTATGCATGATGGAACCCTGCTGTCCTGGAGATGGCTGAACACCTGCTTGATGACGGGAAGCAGTGAATTAATTCCTTATTTTTCTTTGCTTGCATGTGCAGCTTTTGCTTTACCTTTTAAACCACCTTTATCCCTAACCCATGAGGGGTTTGGGGTTTTTTTCTCCCCCTTCTTTCTCCCAGCCCCTCAGGGGGGTGGGTCGGAGGGTGACAAGGGAGCAAGTGGCTGCATGGTTCTAGTTGCTGGCTGGGGTTAAACCACGACAAGATATCATAGACAAGCGTCACCTCCGTGACTGAAGAAACAGTACAAAAAGTCAAGCGAGAGTAACATTCAGACTGACCCAATTCTAACTCTCTTTTAAGGCATGCACCCAAAATGCGCACTCTTATTAATTGTATACTAATCCCATCTCCATTTAGGATCTGTTTCAAAAGCTCTAGAAGTAAAGAAATACAGTAAGCCCACATTTGACCAAGCAGAGTGTAAAAATATATGACGCTACTTTCTCCTCCAAATGGAAATTCTGGAAACGAGTGTTACAGCCCATCAAAACATTTTTGAGAACATATTTTTTATTAAATAAAATGTTATTTAATGACATTTTGATTTTAGTTAGTGTAGGTATCTGAGGTCTCAAGTGAAGTCGCGAAGATCCCAAATGAAAAAAAGAAGTCGTCTGGCCTTGGGAATCTGAAAATGGATGTTTCAACAGCTCTACTTCACAGACAGTGAAAGGTTTGATCATGTTCCAGCGGGGAATTTCAAAATCTTAAAGGCTGTTGCAAGACAGAATTTCTTGTTCCTAAGCCAGCTCTTGTTAGCATAGTCATAATAATCATAATCAGAGATTTATGTATTGTCTTTTATCCCCATAGAACTTAAAGCAGTTCGCAAGCAATTATGATCATAAAAAGCATGTACAAAACAATTGGGCTCACACTCCTCACCAAGCAAAAGAGGTTAGTCTGCACTGAAGCGCCACAGCTGTTGAAGAAAGCGCAGAGTTATGCTTTGCGAATAAGTGTGAGGAAAACATAGCAACTAATTGATGAGCAAAAGAGATTTAAGTAGGCAATTTATAATTATTATAACTGAATTTGGCTAGAAGATGAAAGCCAACAAGCAAGCAGCCTTCACTAAGAGGATGTGTAAAAACCTGTGCATCATCCGCTGTCTCAAGAAAGGCTCCTTCCAGCTGCACTTGCCCCCGTAACCCCACGGATTCAGTCCCTAAGCCAGGTACCATGTGTGTGGTTCCACCTGACACAGGAAAACCCAAGTCAGAGAGGTTTGGGCATACAGTTCATTAGAGCATCTGGAGAAGTTACAAACTTCACCATAAACAGCTTCTCTGAGACCACTGGAATGGAAGTGGAAGATCACAGTAGCTGTTTCCACATCTCTCATTTGCATTATAATGTTTTTGTGTTTTGGTGTGGTTTTTGGTATTTACAATTAAAAAAAACCCCAACAAACTCCCCCCCCACACCCCAATCTATTCAGTTCTCTACCCAAAATATGAGGCACAGCTGTCATATGTATAAAGTCAATCAGCAAAGAAGATGGAGCCAGTTGACATGATTCCAAATAGAGGGAAAAGGCATTTATCATTCACACAGCTTTTAGAGGATCCACACGCCAGTCGTATCATTTGGGGCTTAAATTCGTGGAATACTCCTGTGAGAGAGTATTACACTTTAGAGATTATTGTGTCAAAGAGCGAAGCAGAGCGAGCTCTGACAAGGAAGAAATTTCCAAGAGCTTGCAGAGAGAGACAGGCTTCAGCTGAACCCGCAGCTTCTGAAGGAGAGCTTCTGCTCAGAGAAAAACAACTACCTCTCTCAAAAGCAAAGACAAGAAACTTGTGAACGACTACGTTGGAGAAATACAGCGCTTATGCAAGGGCAAAGCGCTGCAAAGGAGATTGGCAGGAACTTTGTCATTGTCATGACAGAGATTACGACTGCGGGAGGTCATTATCACTGCAGTGACTGCTTGTGCACTGAAGGCAAAAAGGATAAAAATAATGGCATAAAAGATTGCAGGATTGGTGAATGACAAGCTGTATCTTCTGAATCTGTTTGAATTTATCAGAAATAAAGCTTTTTCTTTTTTTTTTTTTTTGGAAAAATGATTGGTAACTGGGATCCTTTCACATCACATTCCGTTGCATTTATGAAGTCACATGTAAGCCAACAAGTAAAAGCTCCTAAAAAAGCCTAATCACATTTACATTCTAGCCTCTTTTTGTTGCTATACCAGAATTAACGGGACAAACTAGTTAGGTGTGACCATCTCCTCAGCATCCTCAAGCAAAGGGGAATTTTATGGAAGATTTAAAGTCTCCTCAAATAGTAGAGTGAACCACAGTCCCTAGAGGGACAAGAAGCCCCTCTTGCTCCCTAACAGATGCTGCCAGGTGCATCTTGGCAGGAATTGAGGCCTGAACCCCTAATGGTTCAGAGGTTGTGTCTGCCGTATCCCTTGCTGCACAGACTGGGCACAAAAGTGAGTCAGTCTGTCATGTTTTTGTTACAGCCTACTTTGTTCAAACCTAGCCAGCAAGGTATACTCAGACTGACTCCAAACCTCATGCCAGAATAAGTCACACATCTGAAATGGAACAAAAAAGAAAGAGTTTATGCAAAGCTGAGTACTGACAGCACTGGTAATCTCTGAACCCAAGCAGGTTCTGTAGTTGTGGACCACAGTTAATGACAGGGAAAGATTTAGAAATGGCAAAGCAACTTCAGTCAAAACCACGTCTACTCCAGGTAATAGTTTCATATCTTCTCTGATGAGAAATTTCCAGATAAGGGTTCCCAGGCAAGAAGGGAGCACAGAGAATAGCAAATGGCCTTCAAAGTTCCTAATGCAACTCTAAGGAAAGGGGGAAATGGAAAGCAGACCCTGGGTGCAATTAAAAATGCTGTTTCTTTTTTTAACGAAAGGCCTCTCGGAGAATGGAGCACAAATGTGTCTCTGTTCATAAAACAACACTGTATCCTCCCTCACTGTATTCTCACAGGAGGCTGGGAAGTTCCCAACAGCACTGTGGAAGCTGCCTAGTGTTTCTCATTAGGCTCTTAAGAAGTCTTTGCTAGTGAAATCCCCAAGGAAAAATTAATAAGGCTGGTTTTGTGTAGACAGAGAAATCGAGTTCTAAATGCATACTTCAGTGGTCTGTTACCAGATCTCCTTGACTACAGTTCTGTTCATCATACACCCTGTAGCATACACCAAACTCATTCCACGTATCTTAGCAAAGATCTGCTAGCAAGAGAAGGCTTTGTATCACTAAGGAGCTGAAGACTGCCAGACTCTTACGCAACCTAGTTAGTGATGGAGCTGGACTTAATGCTGCTTTATCGCTTTCTCTTGCTTTGTCTTCTAAAACAACAGTACCTTGTTTGCTCACACCTGAAAAAAGGTCTCTTCTCTGTGTCCTTTCTGTAACTCCCGTGGCATTGCTTTCCCACACGCTTGTCTACAAAGAGTGGGCTTTCTTTCTCAGCTGAGAAAGTTGCGGTCTCCAGCTGGCCTCACAGGCCAGCTCAAACCTCCCCTTCCACTGGTCTTCCATGGACACACAGTAATACCAGTAAGCACCCAGGATGCAATGGCATGCACTTGAGGCTTCATAGTTTTCAGGGCTTGACTCTTGACCCTGACAAAGCTAAGACAGCACTTAAAAGGACTGAATTCTGGAGAGTTTATTCAAGTTTCATTACTTGTTGTTGCCTACAACTTGTATAAATGAGTGAGTTTCTATTATGTATTTTGCCCACAGAAAGACCGGTAATCCAGGCACTGCTAAGGCTCCCTCCAAACCACTCCTAAAGACCATTTGTTTTTCCTTTTTCAACTAGTGGTGATTAGACAATGCTACAAAGAGAAATGAAGAAACTTGCCCCTTCCCCTCAGGAATGGGCACCAAAACAAGCCCACTTCCTTATCCTCATCTGTGGACAACTTGCACCCAATTTCAAATGCCTACTGAGTCAGGAGATAGTAGCTATGCTGTGTGAGCCTTTTTTAGGTTTGTATTTTTTGGTTGTAAAAAAAAAAAAAAGTTAGAATATAACTTCTTTTTCTGGACCAATTATTGCATCTTTGGCTACCAGACAAGGGATTAGCTGTTTGTTCCTACTGGCAGAGTTATGTCGAGGAGGCTCGTGGCCATTAGCCAGGGTCATTAGCTAACAACTACAATGAGATACTTATCCCAGTTGTCTGTCCTGCAGGAATGGAGATGGGTAAGTGAAGACTTCTATTCAGGCACATAAGCAATTTTACTACAGACTGTCCTAATCTCTCACACCAACGTCCAGCCAAGTCTATAAAACAACACTGTGTATTTTAATCCATGGTAATTGATCTGATGGCCGATGGGAGAAATGCAAGTTTAATGTGCAAACGATACATCATTAAATCAAAGCTCTGGAGGTCAAGAATTATCAGAATCAACTGTTTCCATTCACCATGTCGAATGACTTGTTCTAGTTCCAGCTCAGTAGAAACGAGTGATTTAATACTTTATCTGGCTGTAGAGAGAATAGCCTTCAATCAGGTAAGTGACTTCATCACAGAGTCACTGAAAAATACTACAACAGCTCAGCTACAACCATGATCAAACAGCACAATTCCTGTAGTTTAGTGACTTCAGAGGGGAACCTGTGTTGTGATTAAACCTTCATTTTAAGAATATGAAAGAGGAAAGCGCTACCAAACTCCAGACACGCCTGCAGGGGTTTGGAAGAGATTAGAGTCCTCAAATGACACTGTGAAGCTAAAGGGCAGAAGTGGCGGAAGAAAAATGGATGTACAGGACAAATAAACACTACAGTTATCAAAGGAGAGCAGCCTCTCAGATGGCAGAAAACTTTTAGAAGATGTTGACAACTCTGAACTCCTTGGGAGAAAAATAAGAGAGACATAAGGAAAATAGCGTACAGTTAAGCGGCGAGCAGCAAGAGGTGGTGTGAGGTGAGATGCCCAGCTTACAGATTCAGCGCTCGCTGCGTTACCCTCACCAACCAAAGCTAGTGCTGCTAGGAAATGCCCAAAGGATGCCTCAAAATCTTTTATCATGGCAGTAGGGACTGGGTGCCCAGCAGTATTTGCTTCTTAATGCAATGTGTTTGAGGTGTTGGGTTCCTCCACCCCCACCCCCCCACACATACTTTTTCCTTGCCGCTGAAATAGAAACAAATTTCTAGAGGTCAGTGAAAAGTTTAACTCGTTCAGGAATACAGACCTTCACCTTTAGTGTTTGCAGTCACACACGCACCCCGGGGTCCTCCAGAGCTCTGCCCGCTTACACTGCATGGTCCCAGCTCCTCTTGATGCACCTCAGGTCCCTCGGGTGTGAGCTGCTCTGGCACAGGCAGCCCAACAAAGGCAATTGGCCCCGAGGCAGAAATGGGACATGAAGGCCTTCACCTACAATTCATACACAGCCTGCTACAATGACATTTCTGACTTTACACTTCTTTTCAGAGTAGTTTTTCCAGTTTTGCTACTTAAAGCGGAGTGAGGGTAACTGGGTTTGGCTTTCATTTCATTTGAGATTTTGCAGATATGATTTTCCAAAGAAACTAAACTCTTCTACCAAAAAGAAAAGTAAAAAAATACACTCCACAGTCTAATTTTGATTTCAAGACTGCCTTCAGACTGTTTTCATATAGGTTGGATGATACATCAATTAAATTTTTTTTGGACAAGATTCCTATCCTTGCAATAATAAAGAACTATGCAGTAGACGTAAGTGGTTTTCCCTGTGGAAATGTTAACACCCCGACAGTTTCACCCTGATCATTTGGTTTTCTTTCTGTTGGCCAATGTACCAACATGTTGTGAAAAGTACACAGGAATCTGCCATCTTGCCAGTAGCTGAATGAATCACAATCAGCCTCAACAAGTAAAGCAGGCTAATTTCAGGGGTGTAAACACAAAGATGCAGTGAATTAATTTACTTGAACATGACACAAGATTAAACAACAAACAGAAGAGAATACCTGGAAGTGACAATGATTCTTTAAAAGCTTAGAAAGGGTTTGGGTTGAGTTCTGTATTGCAGTTGGAAACAGCACTGATTCTCGTGTGAACATCTTATTTTGCAAAAATGTCCTTATTTTCATTTGCTATAAATCCAAGAACTTCTCGCTATGATTTTTTTTTGTTTGTTTTAAACTAGAAAAAATTAAGTGATAATTTTTTACAACAGTGTGGAAGATTTAGATGACTGTTCCATATCTGCCCTCTCTTTGGCTGGATAAAGAGTTTTCCATCTCTGCAGGATTATTTTTTTCCCTCCTTTTAAAAAGGCCTCTCCCCAGTTGGAACAGGGCAAATGTAATTGGTCTCCTGCCAGGCTACATGTTTCAAGATTTTTTTGAAGTTACCTATTTTTTATAAGAATGTATCACAATTATGAACCTATTATCAGACTCTTTTTTCCCCTAGAGCTATAAGTCAGATGTCACTGAACAATGTATATGTATATGCAAGGCTTCATTATTGGTTTTCCATGCTAGCTAGATTAAAACAGGTGAAAGTCTTGATCCTATGATGAGGCAATTAGGAGAGTCTAGGTGAGTCATAGCTGATCTTTAGATTGAAGGTTCAGGTGAGTGAGTAGGTTTTACAAATTGCATGGTTACTGAGCTACCCAAGGTACAGGTCAGCATCCTGGATTGTTTATCAGTAACAGCAGAAGCACAGGAGAATAATCACCCACTTCTGTTTGAGAGAAGGAAAAGAAATAAGGCTCCTGCCAAAACTGCCCCCAGGTCAATGCAGAATGGCTGGCAGTTCTTTAAAACATTTTTGGATGTAACTTGAGTTCAAATGGAGGCAGGAGAGGAAAAAAAAATCCAAAGATGAAATAGCAAGCACCTTTCTTTAGAGAGTTATTTTATCCTGTGTACGTATATGGCTTTTCTCCTGCCAGTCTTTTATTACCTCCCTGTTCCTCACATTGCCTGGTTGGAATTATGTTCAAAAGGCTTTGAACCAAACACGGCATACGAGTCAAAGTTACTAAAGCCTCTGTATCCTTGCTACTTACTTATACTATATATAAGCATGATATTTCAGCTAAAAAGAAAAAAATGTCTTTTCTTTGCACAGGGTAAGTTCTTTATACAACCAAACATCTCAGTGACTCAGAGACTGGGCCTGGGTTGTCCAAATAATGATGTGCCAAGCCCTAGATTTCATGTCATTGCTACACAATAGCTGATACAGCTGTAGCATTGTGTGCTGGATCTGAAGCTTATTCATATGAATCCCATGGAGCCAAATTAATTTATAAGCTGACAGTCTTGGTCTATGTTATTTTTCCCTTCGCATGAATACTACAGTATGGAAACATGACATGCTTAACTTACAGAGTAGTAATAGTACTGAATTATATCCTTTCCTGCTTAATATTGAATAGCGAGGGACTGATCTTTCATTGCACCGTTAACAATACCACATGATGAGGATGTGCAATGCTTATAGCAAGTGCTTGCTGGTGTCCTCAGCTAACATAGCACTGAGGAGATGCAATACTCTTCAACCACCTTGTGTTAATAAACAAGTTAACCAAAAATACTAAAAAAAAAAATAAAATAATTCCCTGCCTAGCCAAAGCAAGCAAAGAGAGCACTATGGTCTGAGAAGACATAAGGAATCTAAATTCCTTAATGGAGTACTGTGTCCAGTTCTGGGCTCCCCAGTTCAAGAAAGACAAGGAACTACTGGAGAGAGCCCAGCAGAGGGCTACGAAGATGATCAAGGGACTGGAGCATCTCTCTTATGAGGAAAGGCTGGGAGAGCTGGGTCTGTTTAGGCTGGAGAAGACTGAGAGGGGATCTCACTGATACTTATAAATAGCTAAAAGGTGGGTGTCAGGACGATGGGGCCAGGCTCTTTTCAGTGGTGCCCAGCGACAGGACAAGAGGGAACGGGCACAAACTAGAAAACAGGAAATTCCATCTCAACATGAGGAAAAACTTCTTTACTTTGAGGGTGCCAGAGCACTGGAAGAGGCTGCCCAGAGAAGCTGTGGAGTCTCCTTCTCTGAAGATACTCCAAACCCACCTGGATGCACTCCTGTCCAACCTGCTCTGAGTAAACCTGCTTTGGCAGGAGGTTAGACTAGGTGATCTCTGAAGGCCCCTTCCAACCCCTACCATTCTGTAATTCTGTAAATGCTGCACTTGCTAAAGACCTGTCCTCCGGCTATGTTACAGGGATGACAGATCCACACTGAGTGCCTCAGAAGCCTAACTCTCCTGAGTCAGTGGGGAGAGACGGGCAGCTGCCGCTGCGCAGGGTGATGCAGAACTGAGTCACATGCTTGCTCTCTCCATTAACTGTATCTGGGACCTAGGAATCTATGATCCAAATTTTAGCACCTCCTTCAAGCCAACTGAGGGAGTTTCTCCTTCCCCATATGCAGAGACACTCAACTAAACTCATTCAGAGCCAGCTCAGACACAGTTTCACCGCAGCTCTGTTGGTACAGGGCTCTGTCCTGGCTAATTTACTTTCCATTACGCAGATCCCAAAAACATCCAAGAAACCAAAATGCAAGATTTTTAACCCTTGCAACCTTTCTACCAAGGAACCATATATGTAGAAATATCCAGCTCTGCACAGAGCAGTGTAGACAAACATGACCATGCACAGATACCTTATCTCTTAGCAGATGCCCTGCCCTGAGTACCAGGTAGGGTCTAGGAGCACTGTACAGGAGAGCACCCATAGCAGGGGGGCACGGTACTGAGACCCTCAGCTACTGCCTCTCCAAAGCAAATTACAGATGTGGCCACAGAGGCTACAGATACTTCTATTAACCATGATAAGATACCCCTATATATCTAAGCATCTTCTGTGCTTAGAGAAAGCAGCTTTTAATTTCTAAGCCCGTTGCTGGACACACGCCAGGGAATAGTGTCACACAGACTTTTGCAGCAACTGATTCCCAGTGCAGTTTTCTGTCCAGGGCTCATCCCAGCATGGCTGAACAGTTTAAAGGCAGTCGAGATGCAAGGCCCCACACAGCAGTGTGGAAAGGGGAACTTGTCACCTGACAGATGTCCTCCTGCAAGACATCTGACGGTACAAAGCAGTGTTCTCTGCATAAACACTGTAGGATATTGGAGATGGGACACTGGGGAGGGGGAGAGAAAGCTGCTGCTCATGATAAAGTCTTTGTAAATCACTGCTTCACACTGAGAAAATAACTAAACCAATTATAACATGTCAATATTTTGTCGTAAGTGATCAGACTAGCATAATATCAGAGCTCCATGGCAAAGACACAGCCCTGTTTCTCCGAAATGCCTGTGCCTTCTCTTCCCTCACTTCTCACTTCCTCCTGATGCTCTTTCCAATGCATGCAACAAACCAGAGAAGCATCCACGGAGAGTCTGCTTATCTCAAACCCTGACTATCTTCTGCACAGAACCCTACCAGAGCGCTACAGAAATCCCTGTGGCAGCTGTGGAACAGCACATCTAAAGGCGTCAGCACAAGGAGGTGAACTGTGGTTGTACAGACCTAGTTATAAGAAATCACAATATTCAGAAATTGTTAATAGTATTCAAGAAATAAGTGTCAGTATTTAGTAATAAAATTATTGCCTAACTTTCATCCTACTTTCTACCTCAAAAGCTCACCTCACTTTTCAGAGAAGGGAAATAGTATTAGTCCATTTCATTGCAGGGAAACAAAGCAATAAAAAGCTTTTTCTGTAGTAATCCGAAAGACCCATGATAGAGCTGGGCAACATCCTGAATGCTACCTTGTCTTTTGGACATCAAGTCTAGACTGGGTGGCCCAAGAACACTCCAAGTCTCTGGGTGTTTGTGCTCAGCCAGCTGCATCCCGACTCCCTGTGGGTGCAAGACCTGCTGTACAACACCAGCCACCCCACAGCATCCTCATTTCCACCGGAGGAGGAGGTATGCAGTTCCTTGGGAGCTGCAGGCAAACCACGGGGTGAAAATCTCCCACATAACACACCCCAAGTGAGCAAATATTGTCAGTAATATCAAAATTAAAAGTAGAAGAAAGCAACAAAATCCTTACTCAGAAATAAAAAAAAATAAAATTGAGTGACATTTTCACCAATATGTTGACAGCCAGGTCCTGCTGGTGACCCAGGTAAAAATATTACTGTTGTGTACAGGAAGGCAGATATATACTTTATTATTAGTGGTTGCTGAGAGGCAGCTGTGTAAACTTTCTCCTCATTACTGATGGTGGGTTGAGCAACGGTTTGATTTACAACATTCAGATTTCCTTTTGGTTGTTCACTCCTTTATATATACGTCAGAGAACACCACAGAAAAATTCTGGCCTGTCTTCAGTTTAAACTATTAGGGCAATACTTTGACTGGTACATCTCTCACACTATAAATGTTTTGCTAATATGATACAGTGTTCAAGATGAGGATAAATAGTGGCTGTAAGAAGAATTTGTGTTCCACTTCCAGAGCCACCCTTTGAGTACCCAGATAACTTTTATTGTGCCGTAGGTCAATATTCTTAGTAAAAACTAATTTAGTAAATGCAAATCTATTCTTAAAACCAGGCAAAATGTAGCATGAGGATGTTCACCTTCTCCCTAGTTTTTTCATTGCGTCAGGGACGGAACAGAGGATTAAGGCTATGATTACTTTTCTGCTGCTCTGTACACCAGTTCACTTTGCGCACTGGGACTTTGAACACCCATGGAATAGTAATCATCAACTGAGCATCAGCGATTTAAGCACAAAACTGGAGTAGTTGCAAACAGCTGAAAAGCTCAAGCTACTATTCAAAGCTCAGTCTTTGTCCATTCTGAGCTGAACCAAAAAAGACAGCTGCTCCTGGGATGAATTCAGAATAGTTTGGCCTAGAATGGTGCTGGAAGCAGGAGCTGGCTTGCTAACAAAACTTGTTTTTCCACAGAAAAAATAAATTGTAGAAAATTTTCCAAAGCTTCTGCATTCATTGCTAGAATAGCTGGATTACTTTAAACCATTTCTACTAACAAACTGCTTCATTAGCTTCAGAAATCAAGACAGTTTCTAAAGTATTTATTTAACAACCATATATATATATGAAAGAAAAAAAATCCTCCCTACTTCGCTATCTACTATCTAAACATAAGCTTAATTTCCCTTCCCAAGTAGTATAACTTTTCTGCAAGATAGGAAAACACTGGTGGCTGGTCACCAGTTGGGATCTTGGTAACAGCAGAGTCAGCATTAAATCATCTGAAAGCAGCTCAACTGACCCAGGATCAGCGCATTCATTAAAGATTTATATAAAACCATCTGCATTCAAAACATGAGCCAAAGTTTCAATTAAACTGGACAAAACCAAAATGTAAGCTTAACAAAAGTTATTGCAGAAGAGCAATTTGACTGATTGCTTACACAGGGTGAATGGGGCTCCTTTTGGATGCAGGGTAAGTGTACTGACCAAGAAGAGGAGTACCTGCAGTATTCACAGCCTGCAGAAAATCAAAAGAACCTGGCCTGGATTCTTTAGGCATCTTGGATTAATTTTAGGAACGTCTATATTGACACAAAATTATGATAACAGGCATTTATTACAAAAACACATATAATTTTGCCTAAACAACACGTTGTATATTTAAGAAATCATAGAATCATACAATGCTGGAAGGGACCTTCAAAGGTCAGCTAGTCCAACCCCCCTGCAATAAGCAGGGACATCTTTAATCTGCAGTGGTTTTACCTCTTCAGAAGAAATAAGCACTGTGCTTTCAGCTGTGCTATGCCTCAAGCTACTATAGACTAGAAAAGCATGTCCTGAAAATTCCACAACCCGTTGTAGATATGCTGAATCAGTATTTTCCAAACCATCAAAGTCTCACTGGAAAGCCTTAGTCCTGTAACAAGTTGACCTTACCTGCATCAGAGGTTTTGCGAGAACTTTGCACTCCACAGATCAGCTCAAACGGTGCTTTCAACCAGAGACTGAAAAGGAGCCTTTTCTCAAGTAGGAGAAAAGTAAACTCAGTCCTATCCATGGAAATTTTTCCATTAGTATTGGGTTCCTCCTGCCCCCTAAACCAGGAAAAATGGCAAAAATACTTTATCTGTGTTTAAAGAGTGCAGAGTACAGCATTTTGGAACAGCATCTTTGAGCAGGTACGTTTTCAGACACAATAAATATCCACCGACCTGGCTGAAGAGAAACCCCACCTTCTGGTGACCCCATCTTCTTCTTTCACCCCCACGGCTTCACATTCACAGCGTTATCCTTCACCTTTAGGTCGGTGTTTACCAGTAGGTTTTATTGTCAGCACAGCTTGTGGCACGTTGTCTTCCTAACCAAGGTCTAAAGACGACACTCAACAGTCAACATTCAACTTGGTGGCTTTCAGGCTCAGAACTGAACAGATCAAGCCGAGTTAGCTTCTTTGGTGAATTCCGTGCTGCAAATGCTGAGTCTCTTAAGAAGTCTGAGTGTTGTGTTTGGTACTAAAAGTAAGTTCTTTACATTATATTCTGTATGCCTGCTACATAGGGACAAAGTCACAAAGTCAGTTTTAGCTGTCTCAACGTACAATCTTCTGATGAGCCTCCAATTAAAGAAAGATATGAATCATTCATTCTGAATCTAAACATGCTTGGACTTTGGATAACTCTGATTGGAAATTAATGCCTCAGATTTATTTCCAATTAAAGCCAATTAAATTCCATTGCCCTGTGTTTATTTTTTCCAGATCTACGTACAGTGTAGCAAACAGCTACTTTAAACAAGTAGCTGTGGTATGTCTGTGATTGTCTACTGCAGCTCAGAACCATAAAAGGTATAATACAATTGTTTTTTTTCCAGCTTTCTGGAAAAGGAACAGATTTTTCTTTTTTCTGTTTTGCACATCTTAAATAAAGGGATTTCATCTTGCTGTTGCTACTGCTCATTTTTGGATGCATCCCTGATCCCACCACAGTTAACTAGAGTGCTCTTTTTGTGCCTCCATACAGCATAAACAACAGGGCAGGCCCAACAGGAGGGATATGGAGGAATAAACCAGTATTATGCAACAGGCTATTTTAAGGGTGTGAAGGAATACAGTCTTATATGCTACAAAAGTCTTGTCTCAAGGGACCACTGGTTGGAGAGGGAATGAAATCTCACACCTCTAGAAAATGCACTCAGCAGTCTTGCAGCCACCCATTAACTGTGCGGTCATTGAAAAACCCGTATTTCTGAGTGGCAGGATTTACCCCAGTCCCAGTCCGTCTGTAATCCCATACTCCTCAGACGCAGACCATCCCTCTTGCAGGAACATCTCTATTGCAGGCTCAACTCTAGGACCTCTCTTCACAGGAGCCCATCAAGTTGTATTGCCTCCTTTGCCTGCAATAAGAATGACAGAAGCAGGACTTGGTCTCTGAATTGTAACTTAAGTGATAATTTTTTTTCTCCTCAATTCTATTCAGAGAGATCTTCCTCGATGAGGCTGTGCATGGAGCTCATCCGTCAACTTCAGCTGCTTAAAAAGAGTTGCCAAAGCTCAGTGAATCACCCATAACTTGCTATCTCACCTTAAGGCAAGAGGATTAGGTATGGCATAACCAAATTCTAGGTAGGCAGCTGACACAGACTGGAAAAGACCCTGTGCAAATCCTGTAGGAGCAGGGGTCTTTCAAAAGCATTAAACTGTTAATCCAATCAAGAGGAGGGGAACTACACTAGTTACACATGCAATCAAACTTTACATGAGTATGCTCATTTTAAGGGAATGACTAACTTGTGCAAGTAAGGATGTGAATTTGCATGACAAGTGTCTAGCTGCCCTCCCATCACTGTAAGCCTGAGATAATGGCTGCCTTCACACCTACTGTGTTCTCAGAGGCACAAGACAGAAAGGCTTTATTTATCGCTCTGAATGTACTCATGCACAACACTGATTTATAGTTACACTTCTTCCAACAGCCTGAGCTATGTTTTGGTCCAGGATAGATAGCCAGAAGAAACATAAAGCCAAAATCAAGCAAAGCTGAATATAAACATATGTTCACAAACGTCTAATCAAATTTATGATTTTCATTAAGATGTGCTTAGTTTTAACTCTGTTTTACAAGGAAATTGCAAAGCAAATACCGAATTGTTTAATCTATTTTTATTTTCCATGACCTCCGATACTGCTCCACTGCAAAATAAAGTCTCAGAATTCACTATCTCACCACACAGGAATGTGAAAGAACTTCACCTCCTTTCCAGGTGCTATATTTAAATGTTTATACCCTGCATAATCTTTCTAGAGGCAAAAATAGACATCCTCATTATACATACCCATAGCAATGATATTTACATCTCTTTTTTGTTTGGGTTTGGTTGTTTTGGGTGGGTTTTTTTTTTTGTTTGGTTTGTTTTTTGTGGTTTTGTTGGGTTTTTTTTTTACTGTACAGAGAAATCAAGGAAGAGTAACATTGCTTATAAGTACAGCTACACTGAATAAATCCTATCCTGGAGGGATTTCGCAATATGCTGAAGTTAGGTTTCATTCTGACTGGAAATTCTCCAAAGGAATGTTTTTCCATAGGAAAATGCTGATTCATCAAACCCAAAGCATTTAGCACTAGTAAAAGGCCAACTCCAGTGGAAACCTATCTTCTGCTGGAAACACGCCCAGGCTCCTGCCAGCTTGCCTGAGGCTCTGTGCTGCGCAGATGGGAAACCAAATCATCCAGAAACTAAAGATAAAATGCTTGACATGGAGATAAGATCATGGAAGGCCCGTTAGCTCCTGCTTCCAATGTCCTAAATTTCCAAGGTTTCTGGTTCTGACACAATTCACCTGGAGGACTGCTCGGCTATCAGAGAAGGAATCAGGGTCCTGAGAGGGTAGATGACCACAGCCCCCAGGGCCAGGGGGGTCCCACTGCTTCCTAATCCCTCTTCCCCTGTTTGCCTGCCAGGGTGACAGAGCTCAGGAGCTTGGGTTTATGAGAACACTGTAAAACCCACAAAGCTTGTACAGAGCACAAAATGACAAAATGTGTCATTACACTACTTTTGGAAAAAAAAAATTAAAGAAAATTCTTCTCTAAACTTTCTTTTGCCCCTCAAAATGATTCCACCTCTATAAAACCTCACACTGAAATATAATGTATTCTATGCTACTCCTGTTTGGACACTCAGGCCCATTCCTTTTACCGTTCAATGCTTATGTACCAGAGAGATATCTTTTCCCACAGCTGGAGAAGACTTGGTATTTCTGTCAAGTGGGAAAATCATATTAAATACTAAATTAATAAAGTTGATTGAAAGGATCATTCAAAATAGATCAATGTACAGATCAAAATATCACCAAAATCCCCAAATTTGTACATCAGGGAGCTGCAGGTGCTTAATCACTTTGAAACAGGCCCAGGTCTTGAACTTGCCACATGCAGTTCTGGAGATGCCAGCAGTACAATTATCCTCCTCAGGGGCCCTGTGAACATCAGCGCAGTCACTCGCGCTGATAGAAGCAAGAACGAGACTCGTCTCAGGAGGTCTACTGCTTGAAGCTTGCACTCTGGGTAGCCATAACTTGTGGCATAAAATTTGCAGGGAAGGTCATGACAAGACAGCTCTATTAATCCAGACACAGACCCTATGGCAAAAGGCTTGCACCAAAGCATGATCTTGTCTTGGTGATAAACACAGAAGTGGTCTCCACATTATGGTGGTGAGATCTGCCAGCCTGCAGTCAGGTGAGAGCACATCTGCTCAGCAGACCGTTACGAAGAGCTTTCCTTTTGCCTCACCAGGTCTCGTGATGCAGAAGTACTTCTCAGGGCACTAGGCCATCAGACTGCTATTCGGTCACTGCTCCCTGCTCCTGTAACAGTACAAGGAAGGGCTGAACTATTCTCAGCACGCCAAGAAATCCAGCTCTATTGTCCCAGTTTATTTAATTTGGACAATTCTGTTCAGAGCTGGACCCAGCAGTGAGAGAGGGATAAAGGAGCAACAAGTGGCTGATGCTCAAATTCAGCAAGCCAGAGGCAATGCCAGCTTCTCCAGGAGTAGGATTGCTATTACGGGCATAAGAGTTTTCAAATCGGTGGTGACTTTAGATGTCTGTATAAGACAGGCATTCCGCACAGCTTTTGGAAAGTGGAGTTGACAGCTCACTGAGGAATTCATCTTGCAGAGAGCATGCAACTCTGCTGCCCCAGAATTAGAGCCAGCTGCCCATTAGCCTTGGTGGGACAGGGGAAGTTCAAACTTTTAAATCAAAAAGAAAGTTATATTCAAATACCAACTAAGGACAGAATACTACTGCCTTAAAAAATTGGAATTTCCTAAAAAAAATGGAGTTTCTGGCTTTGTTTTGCAATTACAGCATGTTTTATCATTTAGATGCACTAAAAGATGTAATAATGGGAACTACTGTAATGGAGTTAAACAGAGTTAATAATCCACTGGCCTGTATGTGGGAAAGCATCTCACAAACGTGGAACACTCAGCGTGCAACTGAGATGTAGAGTAGGAAGTACTAATATGTCCATTGTATTCCTGAAAGTTGCCATACTGAGTATCAAAGAACTTATCAAACTGTTTGTCCTAGCAATAGGACCTGTAACTTCTAACATGGCATTCAAAATACAGTGGCTTAATTGACACTTCCCCCTTTTACTTTTTATCTCTTTCTTGAGGTAGGCTTCATGCTTGCCCTTTGCCAGTGGATCCTTGCCTTTCCTTCCAGGCCTCAAAGACTTTCCTTTATGGCTATCTCAGAGGGGCTGGGGCAAAATATTTGAGAGCTCTTAAGACACTGTGAAAGTTCAGACCCACAGGAAGACCATTATATGAAGAATCAAAGTCTGACTACAACAAAGAAAAGCACCACTGCAATGGCATGAATCCCTTCAGGTCAATATTGGATTCCCTCTGTGGCCAAACGAGTTTCCTCTAGAAAAGCATCTTCCTCTCCATCTTAGCCATGCAGTTTCCTACTGAAAAGAAACCTTCTCTCCTTCTCCCTACTGACTAGAGAATGAGGGAACCCCTATATTTGCTCAGCTGTAGTTATTCTTTATGAAACTCCTCAGTGGAAGGCAAAGGACAATGGGGATAATAGAGATAAGGAACATATCAAAGATTCAGGGGATCTTACCAGAATTTTGTGCAGCTGGAACCATACAGTGAAAACTACAACTTTCAGTTTACAGAAGACTACACTACCTTTAACGAGTTACTTGCCACTGATCTCTACGAAGAATGCTACTGAGCACAAAATGCTGGTAGATGAAAGGGGCAACAGAATCTAATACACTCATAATGTAGGATTTCCACTGCTCTCTTCTAAGCTTGTCTTATACCAGAGGGTTTGACCTTTGGAGGATTGTTTCTTGGAACAACTCGTTCTGGAGCACACAGGGGAGAGGATGTTCTGACCCTTGTCCTGAAAACACATGAGCCTGGCTTGGCGCAGATCAAGAAGCAGCTCTAGTGGAGTTGCTAATGAACAGTTACCACCATACACTCAAATGCAACGTCCCTGTGGAAAAAATCACGGAGGTGGGAGAGAATATATCAAAGGAACATTCAATCTAGCAGAGTGACACTGAACTCTAGAAAGAAGAACTTTTTCAAAACTTAACTTTGTTAAAAACATCCTGAAGAGTAAATATACAAATTGAGGTACTTAGCAAAGATGTTGCACTTGATTTGTTTGAATCAAAAACCTATCCATTAGAAAAAGAGAAATCCAACCCCAGCTGCACAGTAACCTTAAGTAAACTAGAAACAAGAAATAAATTGACTGATAATTAAGGCCAAAGTATTTCACATGACTCACAGGCAGTGATCCAGAAGAACATGATACCATAAAACTTCTGTATGAAATGAAGTTCCCTCAGTCCTGTAAAGGCCCAAGTGCTGATATCGCCTTTGCTTGTTCAGCTAGGTTTTCCAGAGCATGATAGGGGAAGCTGTTTTACCAGTCATATGCTGACATAGCCAAGACTAGTCTAGCAGGTGCTTTAAGGCATACGTGAACTTGAGAAGGACATGAAAATGAGACAGGTATCGGTAAGTTTATGAACCTGACTCTCAGGCATACAATTTGAACATGCATGGTCTCGTGCACAAGAAAAGAGTTTCTTTTCTAAAGCGATGGATAGTTTGTGCAAAAAGTAATGGACAAGAATGGAACTTGCTCAGTAAATAAAACTGCGTTATAGCCACCTACTAGAGGGTTCCTTGTGTCTTCTCTTGAAGACACTTGGATGGTCCTGCCATTTGAGACAGGGAGCTAATTAGCCGTGACTACAACTATCTCTTTACATAGAGATGTGCCTCTAGCATGAATATTTACAAGGACAGCAGAGGACCAGAAAGCCACACTATCTTGTGAATTTATGCAGGATATTACAGGACAAAGTTCCAGATTTCTCAAGGCTGCAAAGTATCTCTTTCTGTTGAGTACAAGGTACACTGATGCCTTGAGATGTCTCCATGATCACCTTCCTCTATAATTCTTTTCTACAACCTCTTCCCTTCTTTAAAGGTTCATTTGCTTATTTCCAAAGCTTGGTCTGATACCACACAGCTGTATAACCTTGAATCAGAGTTCCATGAAAACAAGGAATGCATGAGGAGGAGGGCTGTGTGAAGTCTTGTCTGGACTTTCCACTCAGCATCACTTTGCCTTGACTTCTTCATTTGACCTTGGAGTCTTGTCACCAGACTCTTGTCTAGACCTAGCTATTCTCACCAGACCTGCTGGGACCTCGTTTGGCTGCTGCGGGACTGGACCCTTGTCAGAGAGGTTGCTGCCTGCCTGCCACTCTGTCACCCCTGGCTCCCCTTCCCTTGCCAGGCACCAGCTCCCTAACAGACGTGACATTTCACCGTGGCCATTCCAAGCACCTGTGTACCAGGAGCAGCCCAGCACTAAACATCTGCTGGATCAATACTTTAAATGAACTGCTAAGAGCATCAGTGCTGTGGTTGCCTCATCTTGGGAAAACTAGAGAGAGTTGGACTGATGTTCACGTTGTGATGGAAAGTTCTTTGGCTGACTTTGTGGGGGGTGGTTTCCATCCCTTTGTGGAGCTGTGGTTTATTTTGTTTCTTGTTTTGTTTCTTGATAGCTTGCCAGCGTCCTCTGGGATAGATTATTCCTCAGCATTTTCTGAATCTCCGTCAGTACAGTCCAATGCTCCCTTCTCCCAGCTCTCATACATGCAATGACTCAGCCCTGGCTCTCACTTTCCCTTTGTTGAACTTTGTGACAATTTTTTCAGCTGCATTGCTATGTGGCCAAAAGAACTATGTATACACTGTGCCAAGAAGGAATTTCAAACAACAGAAAGAAAAAGCAAGAAAGCTGTTTGTTTGCTTTGTATTAGAAGATCTCTGTGTTTTATGTCTCAAAGCAATATGCATAGGGATGCTTGCGTTTATGTACCCAGGACTGGTGTGACACTTAAGACGCTCAACAGTTGCTAAATCTGCAGAAAGTTTTAGCTGAGGAAAGTTTCTAATAATGCTCTCTTGTTTCATGTTATCATCAGAGGGCACTAACAAGACACATTTGAGACTTGGAAAATTTAAGTGATGGAATGAGCTGCAGAGATGGAGTTGTGGACATACAAACTGGCTTAAGACACAAATCTCTTTGAATTATAGGCCTAGAATTGGTTGCAAGCAGAGTAACCCATTACAGTTACTAAAGGCAAGGAGAACAGAATTAATGACTGGAACTTCATAGAGAAAGACCACAAGGATCTGGTGATGTGCTCAGTCAAAAGAAAAGGATAGGATAGCTGGAGAAATTGGGAGCTGTTCTAAGGCTATTTTCAATTTGCCTGTAAATGGATAGAAGAGGATAATAAAGTCCTTGTTCAGGTAAGCTTGATCCTCTTTTCACAATTCAATTCCAATTAAAAACATACAAGAAAGGAAAACCCTTACCAACATGGAATGATGCATATTATCTTGAGGGGCGGGGAAACCAGTACAGTCACTGTGATGAGCGAAACCCTTAATCCCGCTTCACCCCCAATCAATGAAAATTCATTATTTAAAAAACCCTTTATACTTCACCTTGTCACTGCATAGTTATTAAAAGCTTGATGCACCAGTATTTCCTAACTTATGGAATAATTAATTCCTATGTGAAAGGGATCTGAGACACAATTAAATTTCAAATTGAAGTCTCGACTGATGCTTACTAGAATAGCCTGAACTTTTTCCAAGTTTCAAATTTTGGGGAAAAACTTATGAATTAAATAGAAGGATTTGATAAGCTGTGCATGAATTTTTCCCTTCTCTCTCCGACCAGTTTTGTTAGAGTTGTGCTTGGCTACAGTATTTTACTCCAACTGCTGAGTAGCTATAACATATTGATCTCTCAGGCAAAGTTCTGTCTCTATAGATTTTGTAACAACTCACAAACCCAGAGATCAAGTCTTTACCCTGGCATAAGAGATGGAGGGGTTTGTTTATTTAAGTATTATTAGCATCAGTTGGTGCTGGTCAACGGATACACAAGAGCCCCCCACCTTTGCTGTATTCTTGTAAACTTATTTCTCTTGCAAAACTTCACCAGTATTCAGATTCCTAATTCAATGAAGGCTTGTTGTAAGCAACTCCTCCTATCAGCATCTTTTCTAGGTCACAATCAGGCTTTCACAGACATCTTCCCCAAGGGGGATGTGTTGTTGCCATGGCCTTCCCTTAGGATATCACTTTTATAACAGTGCGATCTCTGTGGTGACGCAAGCCTCTCGCATTCCTGGCCACAGCAGGACAGTGTGTGAAACGTGCACCCTCCAGGAAATAATGGTTCAAATTATGATAATGCTCCACTTGGGATCGCGATCTGGAGATGGGCCTGAGCTAAACCAGCGGACAGATGCATGTATTCTCTGAAGATCATGCTCATTTGTATGTACGCAAAAATTGCCAGGGTTACTACAAGGTTTTTCTTCTACCTCCAAAACGATCTGCTCCCAGCTTGACAGAATCCATTTCTGTGCCATGATTTAGGCTGCTCAGCCTTGAAAACAAGAACTTTTCCATTAGTGCAAATTAATCTATCCTTCAGGGTGGCTGTGACGAGGGGCTGGAACTGCGGAGACAGAAATGTCTCTGGTCTGTTATTTCAATGTCAAATTGTTTAGGAACCAATAAATATGGATTCTGTTCTTGACTTCTAGCATTCAAGAGAGTTACATTATTTAAAGTAAATGAGCAAGGAGGGAAATAGAGGCAATGCTTCCCATTCTAGATGCTAGCTAACAGACAAGCTCTTTTTGTTCTTACTGGGAACTAAATGGTATGGATTGTTTCCTTTGTATAAACATTGATAGTCTTGAGTGGAACAGGAGAGAGAAGTTCAAGAAACTATGATGCTTATACCAAAATGCCTTGCTTTTGGAAAAGCATGTTGATTTTGGCAAGAAGAGTGGTTTCAATGAACTACAACATTATACAGAGGCTTTTCTGATTTTTTAAAATTATATATTATAGCACTCTCTACAGTCATTATAGCACTGTATGCTATGGTTTAATAGAGTTCGAATTTAAGGAAGATAAATTTCTGATTGTTAAGCTATGGATGGGCTCATCCACGTTCAGCAGAATTCTCCAAACTTTGCCTGATTTTAGAAGTTTAATAATATTTGGCTGGGAGGCTCCTAAAACCCTGGGTACCCTATGCACAATCCCAGGAGGTCAGCAGTTGGTAAACATGAGACCACAGGAGTCAGATGATCTAGTAAACTCCACTCTGCCTCATTGCTAGTCCTGAGCTAATGGATTGGAGAGAGAGGGGGAGGACGATGACAGCGAATGAAGGAATGTGTTAATTATACAGACTGCACAAAAAAAGATGTTTGTGGTGTGACATCAGAGACACAGAAATAATACCTAACACTCAGTGTGGGAACTTCTTGTCTTCTAATCCTTTATGGATTAATTCTGGCTCCCAACTTACCCATTAGGAGCATTTGGGGATATTATTAGCTGCAGTTTTCGGGGGGGGTGTGGGGGGGGTGGTGGTGATTGGTTTGTTTTTAAAAAAAATCTGATGCAGCTTTAGAATTTCTATTAGATGATATGAAGGGAAGGCAGAACAAGAAAAGAGACACGAGAGAGACATCAGACTAAGGGTACAAAATGGTGCTATGCTGGGGAAACGATTTATCTTCATTTGAAAGAATAAGTTATTCCCGTTTAGCTTGAAGCTAACTTCCCTCATAGTACCGCGTAAGAGAGCTAAACTAGATTTTAGGTGACTATTCCAGAGCAGATTGACGTTGTTTTTAGGCCAACAAAAGAGAGAAAGACAATTCTGTTCTATTCAGGCATGAAAAAGTTAGAAAATGAAATCCACCATAAACTTACAATCCACTATTTAAGATGAATAAACACCAAGTAAGGTAAGACAAAGACAGACCTGTTATTCTTGTAGGGCAAATCTGGAGCAACATCAATGACTTTTTACTGCAGAAAGAGGAGCTTTTTGCAATACAGCCTTGCATGGTAGGATATTTTTTTTCTATTCCACAGATTTCTATAAGAAATCAGTGAGGCTGCAACAGGTTTTCTCCAGTACAATGGAGAGCAGAACTTGTCCTGACTGTTTTTGCTATTCTATTCATTAACATTATACTAATTTTATTTCAGAAGTGACAAACAGCCTTAAAGACTTTCACATAGGCAATGCCTAGCTGGCACACCATTCCATTTTGTAATGGCGCAGCTCAAGTTTTCACAGGTGTATATTTAAGTCTGCTCTGCTTACACACAGGCATTGAATTTTGAACGTAATTCTTATCATATACAAGCCAGGAGACCTTTTCCAGTGGTTTGCAAGCTACAGAAATTCAAAGAACATTTGAAAATCCTAATTGCAATGTTTCTCTTCAGGGTCTGAAAGTGAGTTTTAAAAACAAGGCAGCATGGAGAACATACAAGTGATTGGTTTTCCCAGTCCTTGCCAGTTCGCCAGAGGGAATATGATGCAACAAAGGGAGCCTTCTCTCAGAGACCTGTATGGATATAAAATGAGGTATGGACTCCAGGTGATTTAGAGAGGCATCTTCCCTTCTAATGCTTATTACAACTAATGGGAAGGATGGCATGGCCACCAAAACAACCAAAGGCATTTTGCATTTGTTTGCAAAGCCTCCCTCAAGAGAGACCTTCTTCTGAGCTTAAGTTTCCCTTATCATCTCCTCCTCCACAAGAAGATTACAGAGCACCCAACTGAAGGGTCTCACATAAAAAGTTGTTCTGAGGACTACAGCCCACCATAAATTTGCCTGTGCTGTGCGACTCTGATTACTGACAAAGCCAGGAAAAATGGAATAAATCTCTACAGTGACTTGCCATCCTCTTTTAGTAACAAAGAGCCAGAGATTTTACTGTGTTGGGTAGCTAACATGAGAACTGGCAACCGAGTTGCAGTGGCCCTTAAAACCCTCTCTAGATATACCGGGCCACACTGTGATGAGCACGGTCAATAGGGAAGGCTGGAGAAACCACAATGAGAAACTCTTCTGGAAAGTTCAAATTAAAGCAAATACAGGAGCCCAGGGAACTCTAACTATGTTGCCAAAGCCATAATTTAATGTTCAGACTGAATTCATTGCACTGCGCACTGGGGAGACAATGTGGTCTGGAGGTTACAGAAGAGGGCTGGGAACCACAACTATCCTCTTGGGATCCTACCCAAAATGAGCTGCTCACTGCGTGACTTGAAGGAAGTCACTTAATCTGATATCTGTATGCCTTAGTCAATTTAGATATGAAACTGGATAGAAAGCAGAACAAAGCTAAAATTTCCTTGTGCTGCAGTCAGACCTTATCTATGCAGAAAAACTAAGTCCTTTTTGACACAATTCATTATGGGAAGGAGTATCAGTGAAGGGGACCCAGAAATAGTCTGGTTTCTTAACAAGAAGTAAAACCAGGCACAGAGCAGCAGTGTTTTCAAATATTGAATAAATGTACACGAATAATACAGGAAATACTACAATGCTCACAGTGTCAGCAGAGTGGCTTTCCAGAGAGAGAAGGAGTGTCTCAGAAGTCTCATTGACATCATATCAGCCATTCATTTAAAAGATGATATCTGAGCAATGAGATAGGTTTTGATTGCTGGTGCTGGGATAAGGGTGCACATTTGGAGTAATTGATCAATAGCTTGCAGTATCCACTTGTAAGAGAGAAGTAGAGAACATCAAAGCTGTAAGTAGATGTGCTGCTCCACTGATGGTCTATAGAAACGGACAGAACAGTCGCAGAGGGTCATATGCCTACACAGTATCCAAAGTCACTTTCCAGCTAAGTGAAGTGGATCTCTTTTTACACCACTGCCAGTTTGAATGTCTATTTTCATGCTATAGTTGGACTCAGATTATCAGAGGCCTGGGTTTACCACACCTCAGAGCTTCCTGAAAGCTGCTTCTCCATTTCAGCTCTGAATTTAGAAGATCAGGAAAGAAGAGTGGTCTACCCTCAGGATGAAAGGAGAGCTAGATAACTGAATGATTTTTAAAGCAAACAAACAAAACAACCAACCCCATCTACCTAAAAGGGGCCTACATACTGAAACTTCAAGTCTGGATCCACATATCAAAATACTCTGAAAGTTTAAAGGATTTTGGACTGAAAAACTGCTGACGAGAGAGACATGAAGCAATCACTCCAAATGCAAAGTCAAGAACTGGAGTCAAGCAGAGGAATTGGGTTCAGGTCCCTGTTTTGTACAGGAAGCATTCTGAACACATCAAAACATACTGACAGCTCATTATCAGATGGAGATTTCAGCCCCTGGAGTTTCATTTCTGCTATATTCTGGCCCCATTTTCTTTTCCTGAGTACAGGCTCCACAGCAGAGTACCAAGCGTCTGCCCGTGAACAGAGAACGTTACGGCAAAGCTGTGATGACTGGCAGGGAGACGTTCAGTTTGGAAGGTGTGAAGGACCCCAGGCATCATCCAAGAAATTTTTACTCAAGTAAAGAATCCTGGACAGAGCTTAAAACATCCTAAATCATCCAGTTCATATAGCCCAAGGTTTTCTAAGAGCTGCACCAGGATCCAACCAAACTGACTATACACCAAGCCAAAGAAAGGAAAGTCTTAGCTACAGTAAGATTTTCCCCTCTCAGCTTAATATGTAACATATCATCACCTAAACCCCCCTGTATGATACATTTTATTTGCATTTTTTTTTATTTCTATGTTATTTTAATGTCTTTAAGAATACTTTTTAATATTTCCTTTAATGGTTGTGTCAAATTAATACGATGGGAAAACAGTCTGCAATAAGTATGCATTCTCTCTCTGCTCACAAATGGCTTATAAAATTCAACAGTAACATTTTGGCAATCATAACTATTTACATAGGAGACGGATGACTAGGCATGGGAAAGCAGCCTTTTGTTCACATCAAAGGACTACATACAAATTCTCACATGTACGTATACTTATTTTTATTTACAGACAGGAAAGATTGAGCAACTTGATAAAAGCATGAATGGTGAGAAATACAGTAGGTTGAAAGGGAGAAAATGCTGCATTACTTGCACAGCATAAGGAAAAGTTGTCTTATTGCATCCTATAGGAAAGTGTTGGCTCAGAGTTCAACCCGGGATCATGAAAGCATGCCTCCTGCACCCTCGGCTCTCCTTAAATGTCCTCCAGTGTAAAGGAAGTTGCTAAGTGACGTTTCTCACTTCAACTACCTCAAAAATAGGTCCCTCTACACTACTAAGGATTTCCAAACAAAGCAAAAGCCACAAAACAAACCAATCAACTTTTAAACCAAAGACCTCCACACTGCTTCAAAACAGAAAACCAAAGAGTTAGCCTGAAACAGGAGACTGACTACAGCTACCTCCTACAAATGTTCTCTTATATCAAACTCCTTGTTACAAAAACCTAGTTTATCCAAGGAAAAAAAAATGGCCTAGAAATCCACTTGGTTTGGAAAGAGCTCTCTCAACAGGGTATTTTGTGTTTAAGAACTGAATTCTGCAGCAGCACTGAGCACAACAAGCTAGCAGCTCCAAACTTACTAGGTCATACCTCAAAGGCAACCTCAGCGTGACTGAAGAATTTTCAGGAACCTGGTTTTGAATACATGTTGTAGCACACTAATGATTTCAGTGATTGATAAAAGGATCAATAATATACTAGCTGATAATACAAATGTTGTACATACTACTCATCATTACTACTACTATTTTTTTTTTAACTCTGCCATTTATTTTTTTTCACCCCTCAAATGGTTGCTGTTGTCTTTGAAAAACATCGGTCCTCCCACCTCCAAGAAGAATTACATCAATTTCTAAACAGCTGAGCCAATTCTTCCATGACAACAGAATGTAGCGTGAACACATATGTAGTTCAGAAACTGTGAACCACTGAAAGTTACACTGGCAATTAGTGAGCAACAACAGTTTAAAATCCATGGTATTTCAACAATAAACCACCATCTCTGCATGTGCATGCATATACACAATAGTGTGATGTTTAACGGAGAAACTTGCATTGGAGGCCTTATAGTCTCAATACTTGCCTTCAGATCCTCCACAGTATATGCCCTGAACATTTAAAAGGTTATTTAGCTCTTGTAAGAAGGCCTGTGGTCAACATATTTGTTCCTTGGGCATGGTGGATCTGCCTACAGTAAAGTCTAGAGTTCATCTTCTCTGGAGAAAGAAGACTGCCAGGGACAGTCAGAGACCATGGAAAAAATTCCCCTAGGAACACAGGGTCATCACAAGGCTTACTCCTTTTTATTTTCACCACTTTTCTCATTATTCCTTTTCCAACACAAAAGTGTAGCAATGCGTGTTTAATATGGACAAACACAACCAAGACACTTCACATCATGGATGTCTCCCTTTAGGAGAAGGATAACAGACACGCTATCATGTGGCATGTGGGTGTGATCATTTAAAAATACTACTGGATGACGCTGAGATATTCCTATGTATGGTATGATCAACTACGGAGGGAAGCGTGACTACCATGTGAAACACCATTACTTCCTGCAAGACCATTCATTTTTTCCTCCCTAGATCTGATGTAGTCCCAAATGCTCTTTTCTACTGACAAGCCAGCACACACCAACCCCAATCCGCAGAACGGACTTTAAGGGAGTGACAGTTCAGACTTCTTGCCCACTGAACTGCCAAATCTCTGTGGCCATTATTTGCCTGGTGTGGATTTTTCCCAGCTACTTAAGCATTATCCAAGACTACTGAACTCCAGAACAGGTACACGGCCTGCTTGATGACAGCAGTTCTAATCACTGACCACCTGCTGTATGCAGAATATAAAGCCATGTCTTATTTTCTAACTCATTTGCAATAGTAATTTTTACCTATTATTTTACTTACCTTATGAACTGTAACCCATCTTCTCAAAATAAGGTTACAAAATAACCTGTAGCTTTATATTCCACATAGATAATATATCAGTATCTTTTCAGATAATTTGACCTTTTCTGATGAGGGATGAGTGACTTGTGGATGGGAAGAGCATTTTTAAAGCTAAACATGCACTTAGAAGTAATTCATACAAATTGTTTACCGACGGAAGAGATGTGTTTACTGTACAGTCAATACTACTTGATCTTCTTAGAGGAAAATAGCTTGTAAGGAAGGAGATTAAGTGACTCATTAAAAGTTGCAATATGCATTTTTTCTATTCCCAGGGAATAAAAATTTCTCTTTTTTTTATAACTGATACACCAAGTTCTAGATATGCATACTACTTTGTTGCTAAACATCTATATTTTTTTTTTTTTTAAATGCAGGCTACTGATGTAGGAAATGCACTTTCTATCTTTACTGCATAGATATTTGGAAACATTGAAACAGTATCTCAATTTCTGATAAAGAAAGACCTCAAAAGTAGAGCTTTTTTCCAGGTATCAATTGCAGTAACAAGGTACAACCATTGCTATAGAATCTCTTTTACCAGCTGGAAGGTGCTGCTTTAAACGCGGGTCACTTATTTGCAGAACAATTTTGACTAGAAAAACATTTGGAGAAGGTGGAAAGCTAAACTTGCTTTTTTCACATTGGTGATGGCTGGAAGTTCAAGGATTAGCTAGGACCATTCTGCCACCTTATAAGGGACCTATGTTTAACTTCTTCAGCTGACTGAGGGGCTTTGAACTTCCAAAAAAGTTTATAGAAAGTATTATACACCTCCTTCTGCCCTTCCCATAAGAACCGTGTTGGTTTGTATAATGTGCTTAAAAAAACAAAGAGCATAATTCTCTTGGTGCTCAAGGAGGTGCAATGTATGATTTGAGCTCAGCTCCTTCAGAGGAGTTGTGAACTGGAGTGAGCTGAACAAAAGGGGGAATAACAGATCCTTTTAAGAACTCCACAACCATCACGGGGAGACAATTAACTTATTCCTTATTTCAGAAATATTTTCATTTGAGACCTTTGAATCAAAAAGAAAAATTCTAATTATTATTTTGGCAAATAAAAATCAAGGTATTTTAAATCTAATTTGATTTGTATAAGAATTCTTTCCAGCTGTCAAACTTCAATGGTTGTTCACACAAACAAGAATGTCCTTGATCCCTGAGATTGTCCTGCTACTGGTGCAACCCAGGCATGTGTTAAACATGAGTAACTTAGCCTTTCCTCTAGCTTCACAAGAAACTTAAATTTGTTTCTCTTTGCTTGGCCCACACGGCCAATATTTTTGTCTTCTAAGACCAGGATTTGAGCACGCTGGGGTGTTGAAAATCTGTGTAAATTTGTAACTGTAAGTGGAGTTAGGCTTACTCAAAGCAGCTGAAAGTTTGGCCCTTTCTCTGCACTAACAATTTGAATTGAGTTTAAGTGTGAAGGTTGAGAAGTCCAGAAATAACGCCTGATGGAATTTGAAACTGAGGACTAACTCCTTTGGCTTTCATACAGTTGTAGTAAGGTACTTTTTGGCAGCAGAAAACATTTTCCTGGTCGAGATAGACGAGTATATGACTAAGCGATCTTCTCTTCTTAACCTTTTTTTAAAGGAGTTGTATTGTAGCAAATAACAATGCACACATTTTCCTAAACCGAGAAAGGTTTCACAATTTTGATGCTGAAAAATGGTATCACCGACTTTCTCTTGCTCAGTGAAAATATTTTATGCAAGAACCAATCAAAATAAAAAACTGCAGCCAGGAAATCTAATGTCAAATCATGCTGACAGTTTAGTGAGTTTTATGTATTTTCACTGAAAACAAAGACACTAGCTGCTGATTTAATTCTACTTAAAAATATATTAGCATGTTAAATGAGAAGTGCAGTCTAAGATAAATAAGATATAAATAGAATTTCTAGGATAGCCCAGCCATATTTTTTTATCATTTAGTATTTTTTTTTTCCTGCCAGCTATTTAGTTCTGTTGTTTCTTCAGACAAACACTTCTTTCTTACTTTCTTCTTAAGAAGAAACACTTCTTTTTTTAGGTAATTGCAAACAGAGACTTTAAGAAATTTGCTGACAATCAGATACCAGTAGACCTTATGTGAAAATCTCCTCACCCCTGCCTTAAAAAAATATAAAACAATGTGAAAACATCTATATACTTGATCAAGAAACATGGAAGTTGAACTCTGTTACTGATTCAGAGTTGGACAGTAGCATGGTGTTCTTGCAGAAGCCATATTTAATACTAGTTTTAGCTAAGCCTGAAATCGCAGATAATGTGAACATATAATGAGCCCTCTTTCCTTAGTGCTACTTATTGTAACCATGATGACTAGCCTAATTCGAGATAATACAAAAATAATTCTGCTTTCCTGCAGAGTAAGAGATTAACTCATTTCACACTTGGAAATGGGAGAAAGGCAGGAGTATGTATGTAACATGTGCTTGCAAAAATTCACACCCTGATCTGGTTGTGTTGCTGACCTGCCGGACCAAGTTTAAATCTGGCAGCCAGGCTGACCTCCAAGGAGCACCCAACACAGTACCAGGGCAATTACTGCAAATGCACTGACTACTTAACAACTCCTCAGAATGACAAAGTGACACTCTTAAGGTAACTGTGGTTACGTGACACTTTCTGAATGCACAGAAGGCGCTTATCTTGTTTCCTATTCCAACTTCACCTTGAGGATGTGCATTCAGCCTCCATAACGCCTCTCTGCTACTGATTTTTAGGACTGTAGTCATAGATCTAGCCATACTGCTGAGAGGCCACAGTTTTGGAAAAACAAATCTCGTGATTTTCCTCCACAGATTAAACAAAAGGAAGCTGTTCTTCACAGAAAGAATAGTTAAGGTGGGGAACACTACTGTGGGATATAGTGGATGCTAAAAGTTTATAAGCATTTAAGGGAAAACTGGACGTGCTCCTGAGAGAGATATTTATTGAATGTTACTAAATACATAGAAGCTCTGTCTCACTCGGGAAGTCTCTGAGCTGAAAATGGTGGGAGCCTGGGAGAGCGCTTGCAGGGAAATTGTACGCGTTCATTTCACTCCCATACTCTTCCTTGGTCAGTCATTCATTTTCAGTCGCTGTCAGAAACAAGATGCTGGGCTGGGTAGGTCTTTGGAATTAAATTAAGGTTCTTATTTCTTATAGACTGGGATTTCTTCCCTTGCTGTTTCCCTAAGCTGTTGTTTACTGACATTATACACTAAAAACTGACATCCTTCTCAGAGGCTTCTGAGTTGTAAGTGTTGGATATATGATGACCACTGGGTATGTAATCACTTTAGCATATTATCAAACTGTTTTACAGACCTATATGCAAGTTCCAGTCAGGAAATAATGAAAAGAAGTATCTACAGATATTATTGCTGGACTCTACTTCAAACAGTATACATAATACAAAATTACGCGTGTGCTTTTCCAAGACTGCAGAAAATTGAGCTAGCTAATAATGAACAATTCAGCTACACAATGTCTACCATGAAGGCTAGATGTGTTTCACGCTTTGCACAGTACTTTAGTTTATTATGCAATTTTCATTACTATCACTGTAATTCTGCCTGAGAAGTGTCAAAGTTCAGTCTAGTTATCCCTGGCAAAAGGCACTGTTCAATTCATTTCACAACAACAATTGTTTATTTCTCTTTCTTCCTAATAACATCAGCTGCTTTCAGCTCAGTTGAATGATGTAAATTAGTTATTCTATGCTAGAAAGTCAGTGAGCAAATTGGCCTTTGTTTGCAAAGGCCTCTCCAGCAAGAGCCATTTGCCAGAGATCATAAGATGAACAGCTAATTGTGGCTTTCTAAAATGCCTTTCATTTTCTCCACTAGAGAAGTTCTATTTCTGCTTTATTTAACTGATAAACACTAGTAGAAGTGTCCCTGTGGAGATGGGGTTAGCTGCAATGCATTGATCTGAGCTTTCTCAAAAGCTTGGGAATTTTCCAATCTGAGATTTTGTGTTTTTTTCCTTTGCAGATACTGAAGTCAGATTCAAAACTGAAGCATTTTGGGAGACTATAATATTAGTGACATGTTTTCTAAGGATGACAACAAATCTTCCTAGTGGAGGAGGTCACAATATATTTTAAACATTTACAAAAATCAAAGAAAATGGATGCTTCTGTCCTTACCACAGGGTCTCTCTTGTTTGAAACATGATTCCTAGGTGACTTTGCCTACAGAATCTAACTGAAGCATAGGTCAAACCCAGTCAGGATGGCAGAAGTGACCAGAGTGGCGCTGAGGACTGGAGAGGCCACAAAGACCGGCAAGATCAAGAAGTTTCATCTACCTCCATACTGGGTAAAACTCATGTGGTGGCATGATTCAGAGCTTTAAATAAGCTGAGAAATAACCTTTTAAATAACCTCCGAAAACTCATAAAAAGTGATTCTTAAATCAGTGCAAGATCTAGTTCAAGCTGAATCACAGAAAAAATGCTGCTTGATGACCACGTTATAATCAATTCTAATAACGTTATAAGAGAGAAAACACTTCAGAATTCCACCACAGGAATGTTAAAGTTTATAAAGGAAATCGCAGGAAAATGGAAATAATAGTTAAAAGAAAATCAAAAGAGCAGCCACAAGAGCAGGGCGATTGCATGCAGCAGAGAGGCTATTCAGAAGTGTTACATGAAGGCTCTCAATTCACAGCCACCCGACAGAAAAAGACTCCAAAAGTAGCAATAAGAAGAAAGACAGCGTGGTTAAACATCTGAGTAAGGACTGCCATGAGAAGTGAAAAAAAGACATTTCAAAATGTGGAAGATATGGCTAGATGGAGAACATAGAAAAAGGAATTAATTCTCTCAAGTTATAAGTAAAAGCATATTTAAAATCTTTTCCTTGTTGGCATAAAGTACAACTTGCTATAGGTATAAAGACTACTAATAAAAACGTTTTCAAACATACCGGAGGCCAGAAGCCTGCCAGAAGGTTTCTGAAACCAACAGATCATAAAGATATAAACACTTAAGAAGATAAGCCCATTTCAGAAGAGCTAACGAATTCTTTCCATTTGTGCGCAGTACAGAGGAGGTCAGGCAGGTTCACACACTCAGCCAGTCTTCATGAGGAACGAGTCTGAAGGACCGCCTCAAATCGAAGTGTTAGAGAGGTGGCTTTTTCCCGGCTCTGTAAAATGAACAGCCATAAATTGCCAAGACCGGAGAGTATTCACCCAGGAGTTCCAAGGGAACTCTAATATAAAATTTTGCCGAGCTACTACGCTGCTTAACTCATCACGTGAATCTCCCTCACTTGCAGAGGAGCGCACGGGGCAAATGTCTTGCAAATCTTGTAAAATGACTCAAGGGTGTTTTTTGCAAATAAAAGACCAAGGAATTTAACTTCTGCTTGTGTAAGCCAGTAAAAGCTATAGTAAATATCAGAATCAATAGATACTTCATAAACATGATTTAGTGAGAAAGAGCCAATGAACTTTCCTAACACAGAGGGATGCCTAGTAAATCTTTCAGAATGCTTTTAAAGAATTCATCACTGTGTTAATAAAGGTAACCCACAGTATATGGAGCACTAGGATTTTGCCCCAACTCTGCTGACTTCAACTTCTGAACAGCTTTGACAGCTACTACCTTTCTCTGGGCACTCCGACTTTGCTATAGGATAAAGCAGTGTCTTTCAAAAATTAGTAAATGGTTAAACAACAGAAGCAAAGGTTTAGTTTTCAGAATTGAAAGAAGTTATAAGAGAGATCCTCCAAGAATCTACACTGGGACCTGTGCTACTCAGCGTTCTCTTAAACAACCTGAAAAGGTGAAATGGGGAGAGAAACACAGAGCAAGAGGGTTTGCTGGAAGAAATCCTCATTCTGGATAGTTAAAACCTAAATCTAGCTATGAAGGATCACAAATTTCCCAGTATTAGCTAATTAGGTCGTTAAATGGAAAATAGGATTTATTGTCAATAAAAAGAAAGTAACACACATGGGGAAAAGCAGCCTTAACTGTTCCTGTGCAGTGATAATCTCTGTTTCTGCTGTTAGTATACACATCTGTTACCCGAATTTTGCTGCAGATAGCCCTTAAAACACCCAATAGATTGACAGAAAGTAGCTAAAATACCCAATCAAGTGTTAGGAATTCTTTTTCTTTAAATAAAAAGATAGAAAATGTGTTCTATTCAAAATCCACTGTTCAGGTGCTGTGCATTATATTTAATTCAGTATTCTCTTTCCTTTTTACTATCCCCTATCTCAAAAATGAGGCAGAAGAATTGGAGAGCATTTCAGGCAAAGTATCACTTGATATATGCCAGGGGGAAGGGGCTGGGTTTGTTTGGGGGGTTTGTTTTTGTTTTTGTTTTGTTTTGTTTTTTTGCTTGGGGTTTTTTGTTTGTTTGTTTTTTGGTGGTGGTGTTTGGGTGTGCTTTTGAATACTACTTCCACAGACATTTATTCTCCCCAGTCATTAGAGGATAGCAGAGGCAAGGCAGACTGGTTCTGGTTCTTCACGGCAGTTCCTATGCCTTCCTTTTTTTTTCTGGATCACACGCGCAGGTATGGCCAGGTCCACAGCTCTGGTTTGTCCAAATACATATTTCAGGGGGAGGTGAGGACTGTCAGGAAGGAATTCTTCCTTTTTCCTTTTATTAATGCATTTTTGTTAATTATCGGGTTCTTACGTTAAGAGTGACTGAGAAAACTGATATAGGAGTTTCAGTACAAGGCCTCTCTCTGACTCAACGCACTTTTGAGCAAATAAATGTCCCTCTTCTGCTGTGAGATTAATAGACGCCACTTGCACTGCATTCAAGTCGGTACTTGCTGCTTTTTTATATAATCTATGAATTCAATTATTTCTCAAAAGAAAAAAAAAAAAAAGAAAAAAGGCAAGAGGTGAATTCTCTCAGCAAATACTAAGTTTGCGTAGATTTTAAAAACCTCTTTTCACCATACCAAAATGTTACTTACGACTAGGGCAGAGAGCCAGTCTCTGTAGCCTTACATCTCTTAACATGTCTTACATCTCTAAAGCATCTCTTAACATCTCTCTCTGGTGGCTGCACTGTCGACTTCACTGAGACTCACGGATTTTTTTTGTGGGGGGAGGGTGTCTTTATAGATAAACAAACATTTTCTGAGGGGTCCTCAGCAATATCAAAACCAGTGCATTTCGTCAAAAGTTACCATCTTTCGTACACAAACTGCAACTTGTACAGCACAGAGCCAAAAGCAGTTACCACCATGTCCAAACAAACCGACTCCTGGAGCATTTGGGTGTAAATAAACAAAGCAATGCAAGATACCAGGCCAAAAAAATCTTGGAAATCACAAAAGCGCTGTCCACAAATGCTCTATTTCCCCAAACGAGCTCAGCATTTCTAACTTATAAGCATCTTTGGACAAGAAACAAACAGGAAAATCTTAAAAAGGGAAAGGGAACACAGCCTTAATTTTGTAAAACTGCAGCATTACAGCAGATACACACATAGCTTGTGCTTTCCTCAGATAACTTGGCAGCAGGTTTCTAGCTGTCCACCAGCAACTATCCCTGAGCCGCATCACATCTCACCAAATCCCACTTAGAGAAGTGCCAATCCATGCGTCTCTTCCCAGCCCCAAGACAGCTGTTTGACCACCTCCAAACCTAGCTGTGAAAAATCAGGTTTATGACGCTTTTCAGAGACAATTACAGCTTCATTCCTGCCCCGTGAGTGCTCTCATACTGGAGCCAGAAGCGCTCAGAAATTTGAGAAAAACCTCATGTGCTCGGAGCCAACACTGTTCTCCCGAGTCTCTCCAAACGCTCCCAGCTCAGCCAGGTCCAAGCCTCAGCATGGGTGTAACAGCTCTCCCAGCGACTGTCCCTCTTCAAATGAAGTTCTCTAAAGCAGCACTTTCCCACCCCACCAATAGAGAGTCAAAATACACCAGAGCTTCTCAAGTGAATCCTGCTAACAGAAATATTTCTTAAGCAGACTGCGTTTTTATTTAATTTGCAAATATTAAATTAACAGAGGTAGAGTAGCACAGAACGCACCCTCGCTCTGCATACCAACACCAAGAGTGACAGAGACAGCAAATACGACTCTTACTGCTAAAATACACCTCAGAGCACTCAAAGCCGTGATGATTGGGATACGAGAGTCAGAACAGATTTGAAACATTAACCTTTGTGTTCAGGCATCTCATCAAGGGTCTGGCATGACAGTATGTGAGATGGACGGGAAGAGAGTAACACCCAGTGACAGGCTTTTTACTGGGACACTTTTTTTCACCTTTCATGCAATCCCTAGATCTGGAGGACAAAAAGAGGCCTTCTGCCAGCTCTTCTGCACACTTGTGTTTACCTACTGCCCAAAGGTGATTACAGCCAGCTCGCTTGCACCACCGTGCTACTGGCAAAGCGTGATTGCAGATCAGTCACACCCCACATCCTTTGGAGAGGTACTTGCTCCCCCTTTTATCTAGCCAAGTGCAGCAGGGAGAGCTCTGGAGCAGCAGCAATAAGCTGGGGGGGCAGCTCTGGAATTCAAGAGGCACAAATATAAAATTAGAGTGCCTGACAAAGAAAGCAGAGCAATATCCTTTCCCTTTCCCTTCAAGCGTACAGCTAGGAAGGCAGACACAAGGCAGGCAAGGCTGCCCTCTCTCCCCCAGAGCACCCTTTGTATGCAGACCGCGTCTCAGGGTAGAGCAGAAGTTTCATGCATAAATACACCTCACTAGGGAAAACAACCTGCAATTTAGATATCTTCTTAAACAAACATCATTATTTACAAAACCCTGTCAAATCATCAGTGAGGAGATATCTCTTAGAGGTGCCGTATAAACAAAAACTACACAAAGTAAAAACTTTTAAAGTTTGTTTTACTTCCAAAAGAAAACCCTGCTCTGCTTTATTCATTTCCCCTTAAGTTCCAAACCCACGATATTGATGATTTCATTCAGAAACCAGCAAGCGGAGCCTTTCACTGCTAAGGCGGCTGATGTCTGTGGCGGGTGGTACAGTCAAGGCTTCCCGAGTTGGCACCTGCCCAGAGCTTCCACGGCCTCCTGCCCAGGAGGTGGGCACAGCAGCTCCGGCTCAGCCTGCCCCTTCCAGCTCCAGAGCCCAAGCACAGAATTTGCCCTGGGTGGGAAGAAGAGCACAGCTCCCAGGCTACAGCGCCGGAAAGCTGCCATCCGAAGGCACAGTCACCTACTGAGCTAGTCCATACAGACAACAAAAAGACATTCTCCTCCTGTTGGCTAATATTTTTTGGAAATTTGGGGTATTTGCCCATGAGAACTGCCGAAAGAACAGTGGTAGTACAGATTTCCTCAGCCCAACTCCGACCGGTGTATCAAAAACTACCTGGGAGTGACACCACCAGCATCAGAACTACCACGCTCACTAAAACTGCTCGTTGTCTTAGCTGCATTGCCGTTGACATCATGCTGAGCACTCAACTGTACAGTCAATTTAAACTGTTCTGTTCCCAAAGACAGCAGATCCAATTACTCATCTGTTTTTGATTTCCACAGCTGTTCACCAAGTTCCTAACCAGAGCACAGATGAATTTTAAGCTACCAACTTAAACATTTTCCATATGGTATCCAATTGCACAGCTTGGGTTCTTCTAGTTTGAAGCTGGGATATTTGAATATTATTAGGGCTTTTTAGGAGTAGCACATGGGAAATAAAAGCTAATTTCCTCAAAAGCTAGGGACAAAAAGCAGTCTAATTAGTCACCTGCCTCAACAAATCTGCATAAATAATTAACAATAGTGTGCATGAAAACATTAAAAGTAATGGACTCTCAGAAGTCCTCACTGTGCTACATGCTGCTATCATATCTATATAAACACCATTACTATATGAAGATTGCCAAATCCCTGCGTTCACCCATACTTACCTTTGCTTAAACAATCCTTTTTACTGAAAGAAATTTTCCATTTTTGGATATTGAGGGAGAACTTTTTCTGGAAAGTCTGAGAAAACTCCTTTCAGCTGTTTCTGAAACATGTGGGAATTAAATTCCCCTGTTTAAAAATAAACAACAAACAAACAAAACCCCAATCAAAACAAAAAAGAAACCATAAACACTCAACCACCCACAAAAATACCCCTTTTAAATTATGCAGGATACAACAGCAGCATCATAAGCAATTGAAATATCTTGTTTACCCTTCAGTTAATAGTTTAATTTTATTATTAAGACAGATAATAAGCTTTTGGCATGTTTGTTGTGCTGCGCCTCACTCCTAGGGTATATATCTCAGAGAACCTATAATTTGGCCATAAATAAATTGAAAAATCAGCTGGTGGCGTAACCTCTCTTAAAAGGGTACGTTACTGAAGGAAGCAAATTTGCTGCTGGAGCAAACTGAGAAGCAAACAGGTTGGCCGTGCGGCTACTGGACTAAGGGAAACTCCACCAGGCTTACTCTATTTCATCACAGCGTATCAGGAGACAAAGGGGTGAGGCGAGCTGCCTTCTGTTGTCCCGATGTGTGAGGAGACCTGGCAGAGGACACTGAAGAGCCTTTGCAGGAAATAAGAAAACTGCTTTTACTCTCTTGTCTTTCCGTACGTCCCCAGGAGCCAGGCTTTCACAGGGCAGAAATCTAGGGGAGGACAGAGGCTTCCTCCCTGGAATATACCAGGGAGATTCCCCAGCAGCCCTGCACGTACAGGGTCAGGGCAGAGATCCATCTAATCTGCCGATTTTCCCCCACAGCAGCTGGGATGCCTAGAGAAAGCCGTGCAAGTATACAGTGATATTTCCCTAGTGTATCCTCCCAGCCCTGAACTTCCTCAACCAGAGACTGTATCTACTGTTCAGGAGCCCTTTGTGGATTTTTTCTTCCATTGATTTGTGTAATCATGGTTGGAATCGTTTGGCCTTCAAAACATCCTGTGGCAAGGCATGCCATCGTTTAATTATGTTTCTATGGAAAAAATAAGGGGGTTTTTGTTTGTTTTAAACTTGTCAGCTGACTATTTCATTATGTACTTATAGGCCTTGTGTCATGAGAAATATCGAACGTGCCTTCGCTAGTCACCTTTTCCATACCTCCTCCAATTTTATAAACTGCAATGATTTGCCTTTCCCACCCTCTAACTCACATCATATCTTCCGAGTTTAGGAGTTGCACATCACCACATCCTACATATTCACATAAACTCCCGAACACGATGAGAGGACCAAAACCACCCAGAGTAAGCAAGGCAAGAACTAAGTATGAAGTTACTGGCATGATGGTGATGCTTTCTCTTATTTTCCTAGTATTTTTCCTTATAGCTTTTTGTGCCATTTTTATTACCACCACCAACTCCACTGTGAAAAACGTAATGCTATATTCACAACTCAATCTCAGCGGGGAATTTTGAGCATGCATTTTGGGGCTTTTTGTTTGCTTGGTTTGGGTTTTGGTTTTTTAAGAAGTTCTACTACTCTAACATAAGTCAGACTGTGGCTCAGCCACTTCGTTATCGGGACCTTACAAAAACCACGAGAGATGTGAAGCATGGCTTCTTTGTATAAAGGCTGTGTGAACTTCTCCTCTTCAGCATACCCATATGTCTACTAATTCTATTATTTATTATAATTGCCTAATAGTTTTCCCTTACAGAAATTCACCCTTACTCATCTTAGCTTCCCAGATCCCCTTAAGAACTGGCATCCATTTACTATCTGCTATTCCTTTGGCTCCAAAGATAATTTAAGTCGTATATTACACAGCACAGTTAACAGCTCAATAATTTCATATTTGAATTCCTCCAAAACACCTGGGGTATGCCATTTGGCCTTGACAATTTGTTACTACTCATTTTTATGGATTTGTTCTAAAAACATCTACCAACATCTCAATTTGGCAGCATCACAAAACCTTTGTGAGAAATAGTTCAAGGCAGTTAGACCATGTCACAGCAGCACATGTGCAGAAAGAGCAGACTGTCCCACAGAAAAGATTACGCAGAGGGGGCTTGGAACCATGGTGATGCATTATGCAATTAAAAGACAACATTAACCTTAGAAGTGCAAATGCCACATTTGAAAAGAGTCAAAGATCTTCCCCTCCACTCATGCAAATATTAATGCTGACACCCTTTATAACTCGCCAGAGGAAATTTCCAAGCTGAATGGTAAAACATTTTGCTAGTCCAGCATGCTGTAAAAGTTTGAAGAGTAAACACTAGCTTTAGCTATAAGCAATAACTAGTAGGATCACATTACTCATGGCTAGGGAAAATACAGAACATGCAGATTGGATGCAATACCTTTCCAAAGGTAAGCAAACAACAAACTGGTTTGGCTTGGGCTTGGGGTTTTTTTGTTTGTTTTTAAAAGGTTGCTATGCTTCAATGGTATGTTACCTAAAAAAACACAGCAAAGCCAAAGACTACGCATTTTCAGGTCTAATCGTGTGTTGTGATATAAACTTCGTAAAACATGAAAGCAAAGTTTCTTAAGATTACATAATGAGGAGTTTTTCAGAGAAGAAAGAAAGAAAAAGAATTCTATTCCCACAGACATCTGTCTTTTCCTGACACCCCATTCATTCCACCTCCCTCTATTTTTGTTTTAAGTTCCTTCTGCTTACAAACATAACTCAAGATAGTTTCATTTGCTTATTCATGGGGTTTGGACAGAAAGAACCAGCACAACCAAAGCAACGCCTACGCTTATTGCAGAGTTTTAACTAATGGAACCGCTCCTATTAGAGCCCCTGTTTCCCCAACAGATCCCCCAGTTTAACACTCCAGTTTAGCATTGTTGCTGCTGTTTAACTGATGTTTTAGTCAATTATCAAAACTGATGTTTTAGTTAGTTACTGTGGTAGTTATCACACCTCCTGGAGAGGAGTAGTAGCCCTCAGCTCTGTCTTGGTATGAGACTAAGAGAAATAACAATAATAATGAGGGCAACCTAGCTAACAGATAATAGTTAAACATCTAGAAGCAAAATGAGCCGTGGAGTTTATCTCAACCTACATATTTGCTCTCCAAATGTCACAGTATCCCTGCATGAAGCAAAAGCACTGCTGCTCTGCCTGATCCCACGGCCAGTGGTGCCTACTCTTCAGAGGAAGGCCCCTGCCAGGAAAGAATGAATTGCCAGCACTGAATAATCCCTTCTTGATATGTCACCTTAAAGATCACAAGTAGATCCATGCAAGAAAAACAAAACAAAAAATAAACCCACACAAAAAATCTCCAAACTATCTCCAAATGCAGAAAACTGTGTAATTTCACTAAATCTAAAAGTCTCAATGCTCAGCAAAATAACTTTCCACTAAAGTGAAATGACATGTGCTTGCCCACAGGGGAGGCTAGGAAAAGGTAGGATTTCACATCCTCTGACTTGTTCTGTCAGGTTGAATTTGATCTTATCCACATCACGAATTCAGACAGTGAACACCGAGAGCTCCAAGGGAAAGGGAGCCAGACGGTTCATGAGAAGAAAGAGTATCTTTTAAACATGAATATCACTGAATATCCCATCCTATCAGGCATGTACACATGCTAAGGGTATTTACCATCCTCAGCCTGAAGTAGCTTCTTCTAAATCTCTGTCGCATAAAGAGCACCATCTCCTCCCCTAGTTCATACACTCTTATTGTCTTCCCTTGTCGGTTTCTAAAACCTAGAGCCCCAAATATATTGCTCCATATGAAGGTTTACAAAACCCAGAGCTAGAGCTACAGCAACTCAACACTAACTGACATCCCAGCCCCAAACGGAATCCTTCTCTTTTTTCAGAAGGGCTGTAAAAGACAACAACCAGGGAGTACAGCATGTGACAAACCAACCAGACATTATCCTTCTTGTGCTTGTACCAGGCCTGGAAAGCAGAAGGCTCCAGCTTGACTCTACAAGCATTACAACAACCTGAAGAGCTGCCATCTCGCAGCTCTACAGGGACTAGTTGGCCGCGAATGGGTGATGAGTCTGTTGTTTCAGCAATGTGCATTCACACAACCTGCACAACGCACTTCTCTGTCCCTCCCTTGGGAAATCAGTGGTCAGGCCAGGAACTGAGCAAAGCAAGGGAAAACTCAAAATACTTTTCTGTTCCAACCTGGAGATAAGAAATCATTGTCCAGCTCCTTTCATTAGCATTAAGACTCAGACCTTCAAATACGTTAGTGTGCTTAGTTCCTTTTGAATTCTTTATAGGTTAGGCATTTAAATACCTACAATCCAGGCTTGATTGACTTGGGTGATCTGTAGGGGTTTTTAATTCATTTAATCAAGTCTTTGAGTCATAGTACAATAGAATAAAGAAAGAAAAACATATTTGCAAAGGCAGTTCAATTTAAAAGGCATCAGGAACTAGCAATCCTAAAAGCAGCATCCATGCCAATTAAATAAGGCGGCAGCATCTCTTCACTTATCATGCACTCTTCCACCCTGAAAGATAAAGCTACTGTGGTTTTTTAGTTATTTTTGCTCAGACTTTCTGGTCAGCTATCTGGTCAGATAGCCGCAAATCACAAGAATCTTTAAATTATAGCCTTAAAGATATTAGAAGTGCAGCTTTGTCTCAGGACACACAAATCGCCTCACACAGGTTAGCAGGATATGAAGTCTATCTCTACATAGTCTACTATGTGACTGCAGGATTAAGCCATGTGGGTCATTAATAAAATGAATTGAAGGATTTTGCATAGTCAGAGAAGAAATGATGGAAGTGTAATGACCTTTAACAGGCTGGAATTCAAATTTAAAGTGCTTTGGGCTTGAACCAGAATTTTAAGATGAGAACTACATTTTTAAGACCCGATAGGAGTGCAGAAAACGCATGTTAGCGTTCTCTGCCATTGGAGAAAGCAGAGCACTAGGAAACCAAGAGAGTCATGCCCTCAGCATCATCCTTAAATTTCATAGATCTGGGCTCTCAATACCACTTCTTTATAGAGACTACTAGAGACATCTTAAGAGGGCATGGGGTGCTGGCATTCACAGTCACATAGCTGACAAGTCAGGAAGGTCCTTCTCACTGTGTGTGCAGTCAGCCTCATTGCTCTCTGCGAGCACTGAACGTCCAAAGAGCCTGCTTTGCTACTCGTGCAGTGACCCCATCCCACAAGAACAGGGGAACTTGGTCTCCGTCAAACGCACACAACAACCACAGCCACTCTCGCCAGGCCCAGCGAATCAAGTTCTTCAGCACTGCTGCACACGGGCACAGCAATTTCACAAACACTGGCTTTAGGGCAGTTTTAGAAGTACTAAACCCGTACACCAGGAACCTATAGCATAAACCTTAAGTTACAATTAGTGAATACCACTTTGAGTAGCCCTTCCCCAATTCTGCATTCTGCTTAACCCAGTTAGAGCATCCTGCCTGTTTGGCACCATTTACACCCACAGAACAATAAACTGGAGTTATCCAGAGCTTGGAGAGGTCATGGCCACCTAAATTCTGCCCCCTTGCTCACCTGAGAGCCTTCCCAGAAGAACACACACAACATCTCTCAATATGCCATGGTTTGCAGTAGTGCCAGCGCACACCAAGCACTTGGCAAACAGACCCAGACAACATGAAAGTTGTGACAGAGGGCAGATTGTAGCAGTACTCACTGCTATGGCAGTCTGAGTAAGCCAAGATCTTCTAAAAATAACCTGACCAGCAATCTCGGAGCCTTTGTGGAGGCAAACCTCTTTAAATTCTGTCCTTAAGCAGATCTGGAGGCTTTGACTGCAGTGATATAAACCCCTTTTATAGCAAAGATAGATATCTAGGTCCTTTATTTACATGCACATGTGATACACAAACCCAAACAACCCTTCACTTTTAAACAACGATTTCAGCCATGCTGAGGGCAGCAAGCTTCAACTGGTCCTTATGACTTGCATGTCTAGGAACCAGCTTCTATTTTTGAAGGTGGCACATCACAAGGAACCACAGTCCTTTTTGGAAATAAACGACTAAAAAAGAACATATCACTTCAGGCAATCTTCATAATATAGACAAGCTAAAAATCAGTTCTTAATTCAGGCAGTACTCTTCCCACCTCTAAAGCTCTTTATCTAAGAAACTTTTATCCCCAGCGGGCTAAATTCTAGCAGTATCATACACTATCTGCTTTCACTACAAGTGTGACTAGTGTTTTTCTCCCCATGACCTGTTTTCTGTTGCATCTGCATTTCTGTATACCTGCAAAAGGTCAAGCTGTTTGAAAGTCATGGCTTACTCACGTAAGTGCTCATTTGCAAAGCCACTAACAGCTTGCGAGTCTCTGGCTCACGCACAGCACTGCTTGCACGAGCAACTTTCTTCTCATGGAGATACAATTTTACTGCCTCACATGTGCTCAGCCTTCAACCTTTTTGAGAGTGACTCGAAAGGTCGGCGTTCTGGGTTTCCATGCATATCAGCTCAAGAATTTCAGCCGCCACGTTCTGCTCAGCTTAGCAGTACAACGCGAAGAACAAAGGTTTCCTTCCACTTTTGCAGAACAGAAAGATGCAAACTGCACTAGCTGAGAACAAACCCTTTAAAGTCTAAGTGTAATAACATAATGTGATTATCCGAGAAATTTTAGCAACTTACAACATCAGTAACACAATATCTTGGTCCATTATTGTAAATATTTTAATATAGGTTTTTTTTTCCCTTAGATAAGGTATATATGTAAAGCTTAAAAAGATAACAATGTCTGTTACTTGATAGACCAAAAAAGCCATCCAGCACAGTATCTCCAAGAATGTCCTATAATGGATGCATAAGGAAGAGAATACAAGCAAGAGAAGCACAGAATTACAGTTGCATAGAATAGTCCCTCAGCATCCTGGTATTTGTTGCTCAGCATCTTTCTCAGCCAGGGACCACAGTGCTCAGTTTAATAACTTCAAACCTTAATAAAGATCTGATTACAAGAATAGAAACAGGGAACCTGCCCCTATAAAATGGGGATTTCAGCTGTGATTACGGTTCCCCAAAAACTATGCAGTGCCTGAAAACAAGAGGAAAGCTGCAAATAGAAGTCAGTAGGAGCTCCAGGACCTGTGAGAAACAATAGTTTCCCAGACTGCAGAGTCTTGGTGGCAGCTCAGAGACAAAATGCCAGCCAGGGCCGGGCTGCCATTACACAGCGAGAGGGACAGGGAGGTTACAACAGCAGCAGCCAATTTTACTTTATCCTCTCTAGCACACCTTGATGCCAGCTTATACCTGCACGAAGCGACAGCTCTCCTACCTGCAGGGTTTCGGGGGAATGCAGTGGCACTCCGCTTGCTTCCATCAGCAAGGGCCATACAGCCTATTCCTTCTACCTCCATGTACTGCTCCAGTGCTATGGCAACACGAACAACAAATAAAAAGCAAGACAATGTGAACTTTGAGCACAATTTGCCATTTTCATAGCTTCTGTTGAAAAATAGCTTTGGGAAATTTTTAGTGAATTTCCGCGTTTCCTTGGGCCTCTTCTGCCAGTAATTCAATAGATCCTGAGACTTGGTCTCTGCCTACGCATTGCTTTTCGCAGGCAGATACCCAGGTAATAAATTTTGCTTTGGCAGTTTTTTCCAGGGAACTTTCCATATATCTTTTATAAAAGCAGCGCCCAAAGGCCAATCCACTGTCATGACTGTTCCTTGCAATTTCTCCCTCCAGTTCCAGGTGGCAGCTGCTGCCCCCAGACAGCAAGAAAACACAAATGCCTGGGAAGCAAAGCAACAGGAAGGACCCACTGATTTGCCCTGTAACTGCCAAGGAACAGATACTTGCAAGTAAAGCTATGCGTTCTCTCCACCTTCAGTTTGCCGTGTCTCGGTGTCTCTGCTTATTATGCTCCAGAAGGCTTTTACTTCCAACACCTCCCAAAGGCAGTGCGTACTAGAGACTCAAAAATTTTGCGCTTTGCCACAAAAATACCATTCTCACAATCGCTGGTATTTCATACGACATATCAAAGCAGCCTACTTAAATTGCCACTTTGGTTCTCAGATTACCCTTCAGCTTTTTGATGCAGCCTTCCCTGCTATCAGAAGAGGTTTTGTTCTTGCACCATATGACCATACATACTTGTAGAGAAGTGCACACACACACACATACAGACAAATGCATATAACCCAAATTTACAGAAGAACCTGAAGGACTGTAACACCTCTCACTGCCTTTTCTGCTTAGAATATCTAATGTGCTTTTAAAGACTAGGGGAATATTTATCCACAAAACCTCTGTCCAGGTTTATCGATGACAGCAGGGACTGGTGATGAAAGGGAACTCCTACCAGTTAGTTTGCACATCTTTATGGCTTTCCAGAAAAAAAACCACACCAAAAAAAACCCCTAACTAAGGTTTATCTTATATTTCTGGAAACTGCACTTGACTTAGTAGAGTTGTGGTAACGAGGGTTATTGTGCCTATGTCATGGTATCTGCAGCTCTGCCTCCTGCTCCCTCTTTCCCTGCACTTCACCGCTCAACTGAAGCAAACGTCAGAGCTTTGAGTGCACCACCATGGGACATTTTAGCTAAATCAAGGATTGAAGCAGTGACCCACGAAGCTCAAAAGCATGAGCTCTTCCTGCTAAAACACCAGGCTCTCAAGCAAATGCATCCCATATGCACACATCCTCTGTGAACTGGGCACAGCTGGGGATACACGCCACATAACACACCCACGCACTGGTCCGTAGGTCACCCGCCAAATATGTGGGATGAACAACTGAACACAACGTTTGAATGTGGTGAGTCATATCACAGTTTTCAGACCATGGATTCACAGCACAAAGAATGCACTGCCATACAAAACGCTAGAAACTTCACAGCCACTGTAGACAAACCAGCAGCAGAATTCCAGTTCCATGATCTCCTAGGTTTGACCCATCCTAAACAAGCTACCAGGGTGACCCCTTCCACCCCCCCGAGCAGCCCACGAGATGGAAGGCACACCTTCCTGATGTGTCACAGGCATCTACAGACAGGCGTCCCTAAAGCTGAGCAAGACTGGGAATCTGCAAGGCTCTTGTCCCACTGAGATGGTTTATTACCTGCCAAGATACTGCAATATATGTCACCACGCTCACAAGTTCCTCCACCAGAGGAGCCTGACTGCTTTCTTACTGCAACAGGTTATTCCAGTTCACAAAACAAATTAGCAAATATAGGATACAAGAAATAACCAAAACCATACCTTCCAGCCACAGAAGCAGCACTTAAAGTCATACCTTCCTCCCTTTCGTCTTGTGAGAGCAAACAGGAAAGCTGTGGGAGAAGATCTCAGACCCCTGAGAGCACTAATAAGCCTTAATTGCCCCGACCAGCCTCACCCGGGGCCTCACCCACACCTGCACCCCCAGCCCAGGAGCTCCCTTGCTCTTCTGTTGAGGCAGATCCCGTTAAAACTGCCCTTTGACTTGCTTGTTATTCTAGGCTTCCTTTGAATTTAAAAAAATAAAAACAAATCCTCTGCAATCTTTGCGATGCACCTGTAAATGACTTGTCCGGGGGTGTTTGTACTTTTGCTTGGACAGGAATATTAGCTACACAGAGCTCACAGGTAAATGTATTTAGTGAACTTTGACACTTCTGTGGTGCCATAGGGTCGGGGACCATCCGTGGCCTGGCAGCTTATAAGGCAAATCCTGTGCCTTTACTCACTGACTTTATGGGAATACCTCCAGTGCAAGCTGCTGCTTTTCTCTTGACTGTATTAGTTTACAGAGAAATCCTGGAGGTGCAGATTATGCTGGCTCCTGCATTCTCTCTGTCAACCAGCAAGCAAAGAAAGCCACCCATTCCTTTACAAATGCAAAGGCAGAATATTACACATTTCCCTTCAAACATCACCGCATCCTAACCAACACAGGAACTGGGGTTCAATGGCTGGGCATTAACCTGCAGCAGACCCGAGTAGCAAACAGTAGATATCAATTACTCCGCAAAACTCAGGCAGGCACCCGAGTGCATGCGGGGAATGATTAGGCACCTGCTACTTCCACCAGGCTAAGACTGTGTAATAGTTCCCTTGGAGACACTCATACACAAAATAGCCAAACCGATGGGCTCCGGACCGTCTTAGTATCTCAGTGAGCTGTTTGTGGCAGATGCAGACATACAGACCTGCCACTGTGCGCAGTGGGGATAAGACAGTTCTGCGCTGGACATGTACAGATGACCCCTGTTTCTTGCTAACTATCAAGGACAGACCAGGGGCTCTTTGTTTAAACCGGACCCTACTTCACTTGGCCCTGGTTCAACATCCTGGCTATTCCAGTGGTCAGACTTGACTTTGGTGAAAGACTGAGATGTTTCAAAGTCTCCACCCAATATGTCCAAACCAAGGAGACCCCTTTTTGTCCTGACCACCTCAGCTTCCTCAGGCTACAGAGGGTCAGCACAGGCACTGGAGACCTCAAAATGAAGCAGCGTGTTGTAAAATGAGAGCAGATCTCTGAACTACCTCTCTCACGCTTCTCCTGCTTCTCTGTTATTCCCCACCACAAATCACTGTCATGGGATCCATCTCCTCACAGGTCACAGGTGCCCAATCTTCTTTCCAGATCTGACAGTTCAGACTACTGTCTTACTTTCTATCCCGTGGTGAGATTTAGCATCTTTGTCCTTCATACAGGGATGCAGAGTGTAAAACCCACCGTACAGCGTCCTATTTGGTTTGTCACCAGGCTCTGCACCATTCTGCCTCTTCTTCCCAGCAGGGACACAACAATCCTCTTAAAATCTGCTTGGGAAGTTTCCATTCAATCTCTACCACACCTGCCACAGGGCACTTTTTCAGCTGTCTGCTGCATGGATCAGACTGGGCAGGGGAGAAAAGTCCTAGCCCTTTGGGGTGGCACCGCAGCACTATCAGCTGGCCCCATTAGCGAGCTGGAAACACGTGTAGAGGTGCAGCTGCAATTCAAGCCACCTTTTAGGCTATGCCCAGTGTTCTCAGCCTTCCTGACTTTGAAAGGAACTTTATTTTTCCCAGTGAAAACAGATGTATAAGGAAATGAACAAAATCGCACAGATTATTGTGAGCAATCTCTTTTTCCCAAACTGGTCCAAAAGCCTGTGTTTAACAGTCGGTTTTTCGTAGGATTTTCCCCCCAACACTCTGTCCACTGCACCTTCCCCAGTACTAGCAGCTACTAAGAAACAGACAGGACATCTTCTCATAAAACTCTTAGGTTTGTTTCCAGTTAAGGGTGCAATAAAACAACATGTCATTTATAAAATCAGATGGAAAACCCTAAAGAACAATTTAAAGACTGGCTGGTTTCTTCTCAGAAAAATAAATGTCAGTCTAGCTCCACCTTTTCTTCTATACATGGGATAGACTGAAAAGAAAAGAGGTCAAATTTTTTTTTCTGTCTCATGAGCTGAGTATTTCCCTTACAGTTGCACTAGAAAAGTTTGCAATAGCTAGTGGCACCTCTAACAAGCACATTGAAGCAGTGAGCGAGACTCAATTATTGTCTTCACGTTGTTTTTATATATTAATACAGTTGCCAAATGACTAATAGTCCATTGCCTATATGACCCACGTCACTTAAGCCTCACACCAGATAACTTTGTCTCATCTTTGTTTACCACATCTCCTCTCCTAGACTGCAAGCTCTATGAGTTGAGCTGATTTTTTTTTCTCCCTTTCTTTAGCAGCTAGCAATAAGCTAGCAGTAACCTTGACAGATTCATGAGAGTAACTGCTTTTAGTCAAAAAGATGATTTACAAATGTAAACAAGCTGATGTTTCCTCACCAAAGTAAGCAAAACCAGCATGGCTTTGACTTGAAACACGGTTGTTTCAACAAAACATTTACTTCTTATAAACAGCAAAAGAAAAGAGAGGATAGGGTATTTCATTCCCTGATTAAATCCAAGAAGCAATGGATGCAGGCTAATTTCTACCCGAGCCTGGAGGGAATCCACATTTCATGTGAGAGCACTATGGCTGCCAGGCTACAGGATACCAAGCCTTACAGTGTCGTGATGTTCTCTTACAATTTTATACAAGTTATAGCCACCGGAGCAGGATCTGAAATCCAATATCTTCTTGCCTCTGCGTATTTGCTAACCACTGGGCTAGAGAGTATTTGTCATTTCTTTTTCTCTGGCTCAGGAAATACATATTTCATACTGTGGGGACACAGGTCCAATGGGAAAAACTGTGGGTGTACTGCCCTTTCTTCCTAAGATACTAAAAAGTGCTGGAAGTTCAGTGGGACTGGATTATCTAACTCCACCCAAGTGCAGACTGGAACTGGCTGACGGATTCCCAGTTTCTGGGCAAATGTATTAACCCCCGAGTTAAGTAAAAGGGAAAAATGACTGTGAAGAAAAATCCAATCATGGAAAAAAATAAAATCCCAAAAGTAACTAGTTAGAGAATTTGACCTGAAATCATAAATAGTTTTGGGATGACCTAAATATAATTTTCCCAACAAACTTACTATTCAACAGGACTTTTTCTTCTGGTTTTGCAGACCAGTTAGCCCATTGGGGGTAGCTCACGGTAGGCATTAAACAATAGTAAAGTTAAGAAGGTAAGGTTTTCTTTTTATACAAGTTGGGTAGGAAGGAACTCACTATGGGCTTCCTTAGTCCGCACTTAGAAAGCTGTATTCTGGTTTTGTAAGAGTGGCCATGGTTGCAAAGTTATCACTGTGAGGAACATGGCAGAGAAAATGACCGCAGTCATCCTCAGGAATGACAATTCTCACAAATTAAAGGTCACAAAATGCCTAACAGAATTGCCCTTTTCATAAGTCATTGGAAATATTAAAACTCCTGAGAATGAGAGATGACATGGTATCATCCTCAGACACAAAGCAAAATGAAAGGGTGACTAATTAGAGGTTTCACTAATATCAACAAGGCAAAGGTGAAGCAGACCTCGCTCTGTGGGAAGGGGTTGCTTTCGATTACCCCGTGATTGAGACCAGAGCTGTGACTGCTGCCACCACAAACTGGCCGTGTCCCTCCTCCACCTCCATGGGCATGGCCATCAGGCAGTTTAACCCCAATAACAGGGGGAGGCATTCACCAAACTCCTCCACATTCGTTTTTAGCCTTCAAAAACGGGCTTTGTAAAGGGGGTGTAGACATCAGAGCTATTTGAAAGAGGTCAAATATCGGATAAAATATTCATCGGATAAACCTAGGGCTCCTTTCGCCAGGCTTTTCAGAGCTGGAAGGCTAATGCTATCGGTTAATAGGGCTTGACAAAACTAGCAAACGGAGGTGTTACTCAGACCGGGGATATGTAATTAAGCAATAAAGTGTACTGTGCCGTGGCTGCTGGGGAGTAATAACATGCCTCAAAGGGTATGAAAAAACATAAGGCTGTGAGCAATGGCACCCGAGAGGTGTGATTATGGAGAAAATTGCGAGGTTTGTTATTCTTCTGGTGGGCCTGCATGGCACCTTCCCTCCTCCCCGTGGGGAGGTCTCTGCTGCTGCCCCTCACCGTGGCCCCAGGCCCGCCGCCGTCCCTGGGCTCCCCTGCTACGCACAGCACCAGGTGGAGACGCTGGGGCTGTGGTGGAACCAAAACCCGCCGGTGCAGGCTTCCCCACTGCAAAAACCTCTCAGGGATACCCCATGGGGGGCTGCGAGCCCTCTGTGGCACTCCCAGTCCCTCGCTGAGCTGCACACCACTCACTAACCTTGCTCAGAGGCAGAAATTCTCATTTTATGGCTTTTATCGCCTGACAGCTTCTTCTGAGAGCCTACTGGCATAATTAAGAGAGAGTTTTTCAGGAACTTCCAGTTGCTGCGTGCACATAAACAAAACAGCCATCCGGCTGCACGGGAACACTGTGTGGAGGCAACTGGGTGGCCATGACACGTGTCTGCCCTGTCTCTGTAATGGTCTCCTCCAGCCCTGAGAGATTCATCGCTCATGGTGGGTGGAAGGGGGCGTTGGGGCACCCCAGGATCCCCAGCCCGACCCCCGACGCCGGGGTGCTGAGCCAGGGCAGCGCAGGGAGAAACGTGCAAAAAAAAAATGCATTGGTGAAAGGGAAGGTAAAGGCAGGCTGCGGCTTAACCCACCCTCAGGGTCATCTGTGACTGAAGACCTGGACACTGGTGTGAATTGTACAAAAAACCCCCAGGTTCATTGTGAGGAGATCCCACCGAAACGCTGGGTGTTCCAGGGCCACTGGAGATTTTTTGGGGCCAGTCACAGGGGAACCCCCTCCAGTGGGATAAGCTAAGAGCAAACCCACTCCTTCATCAGCTTGAAAAGAAGTATACAAAGATAGAGAAACAGGGTTTATTTTACTACTTTACTTTTCCTTCTACCATCCCTGGAGGGGTTCAAGGCCAGGCTGGATGGGGCTTGGAGCAGCCTGGTGCAGTGGGAGGTGTCCCTGCCCAGGGCAAGGGGGGGTTGGAACTAAATGGTCTTTAAGGACCCTTCCAACCTGAACCATTCTGTGATTCTGTGATACACAGAAAGAGATCCGTGGTGCTGGGGAGGGCAGGGGAGCCCATGGGAACTGGAGTGACAGGGGAAGATGCTGAAGGGAATGGAGCAAACTGTTACGTGTGCGCGGATGAGCTGTCCTAACAAATCTTCAGAGCTTCTATTTTAAACCCTTAAGCAAAGAAGCCCATTCCTAAACAAGTAAGCTGTGGCATTACAGCTCTAGCATTCATTTTTCAGCTCTGTCTGTGCTTTAACACTCAGGTCCAGCGAGTGCATGGGGAGAGAGCGAACTTCAGCCAATTTCCATTAATGAGGGGAACAACAACAGCGACTGTGCATGCTAACTGCATAGCTCGCCTCACAACACTCAGGGTATATATGAAGTAATTATTTGCACACACAAAAGACATCATCAGTAATGAATCTCATGAAAAAAGTCAGGAGAGCAGGGAAAAGAAGAGGCCGAGGGGAGTAGCTGACGTTAGAGCAGGGTGCTATTTTCACTGTGTCGCGGCTCAGCTGGCTGTTCACAACCCAGTCTTTCCCTAGGGCTTTGTAGTGCAGCCGCTTTTATGGACCCGGGCTTAAATGGAACAGTTTGGCCTTCAGATGCAACAATAGCTTACGTGCAGGACTCCCTAAAAGCGCAGGTCCCTGGAGAGGAACATGAGGATGTCTACAGGAATGAGCTGGCTGTGGCCCGAAGCGGCAGAGCAGATTTGTGTAATCCTATCCCTTATAGACCAAAGAGAGGAGTTAATCATTTTCCAGGCAGTGCTTCAAATTGGATCACTGGGGATATCTGTGAGGATTCCAAAAGTAATGTTCCTGACGGCCATTAATGTGTTCCCAGTGACGTACAAGATGCACACTCACACACACACGCGTGCGCGCGGGCACAAACAAAGCAGCAGCTCGCCTGGAAAAAAAATCAACTTGTGTGCAAAGGTGCACTTAAAGCTAATTACATCACAAGGGACCCATTAATTTCCAGGACAAATAATGACTCCCACTGCCCTTCCGCGTGCGCTCCCAGCAAAGGGGCGCAGAAGCTGGATGCTGGGCATGTGCATAGCCCAGCTTCCAGCCTTGAAAACTCCAAGGGGCTGCGCTCTGTTTCCATAACACTTTTTACATGCTTGCTTTTATGGGTCTCTTGATGACAATCTAAATCCTGCCTGTACTTCAATAAACCATTAATCTCCCAGATAGAGTTCAGGGAAGTTGCTGTGTAGCAATAAAGTGCATGTTTCCAGAACCCAGAGGGAACAAAAAGAAAAAAAAAGTGAAAGGGAGTGACATTGTTTTTGGAGGACAACTTCCTGGCTTGGAGGGGATGAGGGCATACAAGGTTATCTCTCCAAACCTGATGTGGATCCTCCCCTCGCTGAACCCTGATGCCACTTTGCCTGTAACATTTGTGAGCAGAAGGTCTACCCCTCCAAACTCAGCATAAGAAAGGGGCTGGTCACCTCCTGTACCTTCCCGATTTACAGGCTGGCTGCTGCTTTTGCAGACTGAAGCATAAAATGTCTCCTCTTTTTCTTCAAGCTACTTCCTTTCCATGTGTCGAGGGTACCGGTCTCTGAGTGCCAGTGTCGCAAAAGCCATCAAAATCCCCACACCAAGCTTGGCTAGTCCTGTCCTGGGTTTGCATTTGAACTGGTGACCCACAGTAGAAGTAACAAATTCTGTGCCCCACTTTATAACAGGAAAAATTAACACAATCCCTTGTGCTTCCAGGCCCCTATAAAATTGATGTTAACCATATGTCAGAGCATGAATTGTGTAGAGCTGTTTGGAAAGCACGTACCGCGCTACTCAAAAGCGATGGTAGCAGTCAGCATCAGAAAGCACCAAGGAACAGAAAAAAATCTTGTTAAACCTGACTTAAGTGCCCTAAACTATGTCTTTTATGCAGAAAAGAAAAAGAAGATAAGGAGAAGCCCGAAAAAACAATTTCCTTGGGCTATAGTCCTGTAGAAAAATGGCAGTGAAGGGGAAGAAAATAGACACATCAGGAACGTACATACAGTTAGAGGCCCATTTATTGGACTATCCCAGTTTAAACTGGCAGAGCTCTCAACAGAAAAATGAGGGAAAATTCACTCTCTGTCTAGACATCATAAATACAAGGACTCAAAGAGTCTAGTACTTTTACTCTAAACTCCCAGGTCTGTGATCCTTCCCTGGCACACATGTATCTCACAAATATTCCCATACAGGACACTTTAATCCCTATCCTCTGCCTATTCCATATGAATGTTATGTTCCCTTCTTTCCATATGAATATAATGTTCTCAGCGTTCCTGATGACAGTACTTCACATGACAAAGTAAAGGTCACGGAAGAGAAGCTGTGGAAAAAATTATTTTCACTGACAAAAAGAATCCTGTGATATTTTGAATGCCCTTTGTGAGTTTTATTAAAAGAGTAACGCATAACTAAGTACGTAAATATCCACCCAAACACTAAGTACAGTGTCTATATCTCACCTGAAGCAGGAAAAACCTTGAGCAGCCAGCCCTAAGGCAATGTTTTTGGTCGCCACTGCAGGCTGATGACCACCGATGACAGTTAGCTCTGCCAGCAGCCATTTCCACCTCCTTGATGATGGCTCCCCGCAGAGTCAAGCTGCACAATCCTTTTCATCTGGTGTTCCATTCTTGATGACTATAGGAGAAAAAAAAATTCACAGTGACAATCCATTTGAGATACACATCTTGGCCAAAGAGCAGCTAATTAGATATGACTTCAGTTAATTATGTTTAACACTGGACAGCTAGACCCCTAGTGAGAGAACGTGACAGAGCTGTTGCCACTGTGTCCTTTGATGAAGGCACAACGAGCAGGTCCTTGGTAAATAAGGGTAGGTGCTACCATCACACCACCCCTGTGCCTCACTGTCGTTACTCAGATAACACTCACCCGTCTGACCAAAGTCAGCAGCAACATAAAGGTCATTATCAGCATCCTTTGGTGTCAAATCCTGTGCAACTGAGCAAAATTAACATGTCTGAACAGGATGGGTGCACAGACCCGGACCTCCCACAGTGCTCTCTTGCAGTGTCGTGTGTGGAAAGTCACATCTGGAGAAATGTCCTAGTGGTGCTTAGGTCTTCAGCGGTCCCAGCACCGCTCCATGCTTCTGCAAGCGTCAAGAGCGTTCCCTCCTTCCCAGTGTGGCAGAAGCACAGTGCTAGCATGCTGGAGAGCAATTACTGACACTCATTAGCTGCTGTTGCTGACAGGATCTGCAGTAGCAACGGGTCGTTTTGTAGCATCAAGTATTTGTAAGGCAGATGACGAGATGGTGCTCATTAAGGGCTTGACAGAGGCACCACTGGGGCTTGTCTGTGTAACGCTCAAGGATAGTCTGTCTGCCACTACGTAGCTCCATTCCTATTATTAAAAAATAGTAGGAACAACGCTTTTTCTCTTCCTCTCTTCTCTCTTACAGGAAACCTTACTTGATCAGTTTATCGTGTTCTGAAGAGAGAGAAGGGGGATATACATCCTTACAGGCGCACAGTTTACATTTCCTCCGGAAGAGAAGGAAAGACTGGTCTTTTGTGTATTCTCTAGGACGGGATTCAAAACCTCTTGTGGACATCTCACATCCTCTGGCCCGCACTGTTCAGCTAAGGTTTCCATTGCCAAGATGAGACCCAGCTGTCCCAGGCAGGGCTAGGCTGGGGACCAGCGCCACGGCAGGCTTGCTCCGGTCCCAGCGTTCCTGGGTAAGCTGCAGGGGATGGAGGCATCACATGCTGGCTCTGGCTTTAATAGCTGGGGACACCAGAGGAAGTTCTTTCATTTTGTGGTTCCTTCTCCGAGTACACAGAGTAGCAAATCACCTGCCTTTTCTCACTTTCTCTCAGAGCTCAGCACCCTGAGATTCTCAGCTTGGTTACCCTCACATCAGCCTCAGGCAGCGAAGATGTGCTCCTCTTTACGGCTTATAAATGAGAGTCTTACCCAAAGCAAGTAATTTTGCAGAGTATCGCAGTGAGCCTGGAGAGAAGAGGGAACTGCATTTAGTCTCCCACACCCCAGGGCTAGTGCCCTGCTCACCAGCACCTCCTCTCTCACATCAGCTGAGCAAAAGGGCCCTGTTACATGGTTCTGCCCGCCTGAGGCCATCCCGTGGGGTCAGCTGCATTCTTCCAGGTAGTCACAGATGCTAGCAATTGCCGTTTGTTGCCAGTGGCTACTCTAGCATTTAACTGTATAAAGGGGAGCAAAAAAGTTTGTTGTTCCGAGGTGGGCAAAAGCTTTGTATTTATACCGCACCTTTCATCTGAGAATCACAAGCATTTCATGTCTGTCAAGAACACATCAAAGTCTCACAGACAGGAATGCAAGTAGCATCGTCTGATAATGAAGTGAAGCACAGGACAGTTAAACAGATTACTCAGGGAGAGAGATGGGAACGTAGCCTGTAATACACCGGTACATAGGCTTTATTATTCTTCTTTTAGTCACTTATTCGTATGGCAAAAACCTGGCCTAATATAAACTGGAACCCTACCCAAACTAAAACAAAATTAAGCTTTGCAAAAGTCTGGTGCTCATTGATTTTGTATTATTTGCCATTTTCTCCCCTAGCTGAGATGGATACAGAAGTGTCAATACACTAAGGCGGCAGCTCATCTTGCAGCTATTTTTGGCTGTATGCGGTAGGAACTGCAGAGGCGTGCAAAAATGGAAAGAATACAAAAGCAAATCAACCAAATACACAGAGACAAATAGGATCAGTGCTCAAAAACAAATAGTCTAAACAATGTTATTAATTTTTAGATTCAAACCTTGTATTTCAAATCTAAACTGTGAATTCAAGGAGAAATAATCTTCCCACTAGAACAACAAGGTCCAAAAAGGTTGTAAGGTGAGCATGGCAGGTAGGCAGCCACAGGAGAGCGCGGTCCAGCTTTGGCACAATTGCATCTGGTGCAACCAACTGTACTCTCCTGCATCCTTCTTTGAGCATCTCTGAGACTGCTTATCTATCACATGGTGGGGACTCCTTCTGTCTTTGTAACGTCATGAAATTTTTAGATTGAAATTAAAGGCAGGCAGTTTAATATTCTCTTGGTTGAAATGGCTGTAATAGAAGTGCCTGATAGTCTGCAGTGTGTGCTCCTCGTCCTCGGGCAGTACACCTATCTACCTGTTCTTGTCCAACACCAGGCACTGAGGACTTCGAAATAGAAGTGACTTATCATAATTTATCCGTTTCCTTCCTTTCCAGCCCTGTGAGAACTGATTTGATTATTTGGGTAGGTGTGGGCGTGTGTCTGAGAAAGGGGCAGAGCCAGGGGAACCCACTCTGAGAGAGGCAAGTTGGGGAGAGAAGTTTTGCAGCGAGTGGTAACACACAAGGCTCCTGGCCTTACTTACCATGATCCATAACCTACCTTCTAGTCCTGGGAAAGTGGATTCTCTCCTGTTCGTTAACCTTCCCTGCCTGGTTAACAGTTTCATTGCTCCAGAGCATGGCAGTCCAGGGTGAGCCTGGGAGATCCTGTGCCTGGGGAAGAGACGAGTTCTGCATTTCCACTCCCGTTATTCCGCAGGTTCAGTCCATGGAAATGAGTAACCTCACAGGTACGTCTGCATGCGATCCACTGGTAGGGTTCAGGGCTGTAATTCAGCCAGCTGCTATCACAGATTCCAACGTGACGATCTTCAGAGCTGGCACTTGTATTTCCAGCAGATCCTACAGACCATGTACACGTGCCACCTGAGGCCATCTCTTCCTGTTCGGTTGAAGGCTATATGCATTAACTCTTCCAGCAAACCTACAGAGGTATAGCGCTGCCGAGAAATGGGAGCCTAATTGCTGTGTTCTTTTAGAAAAGAGTGAACTTATTAAAATAATTATCTCCATTCAGCCAAATTACAATCAATTATCATTGCCCTCAAGCCAAGACCTATTAGCTGTGAATCTGATTTAACTCAGTTACTGAAGCACACTGGAAATGTCTGTCATTTTGGGGAAGAAAAAAAAAACTATTATTGCCTTTTTCCCTTATTTTCCCCTTAGTAGTCAAAAAGATTTTGAAACAAGCAATTTTCTTCCTTCCATCTGTAGCTTTTCAAGGTTAACAACACTTCTTTTAATTTGGAGCAATACCTACCTGGCAGTCTTGGGTCACCGGGCTGTCTTCAAAGCATCATTGCATTCAGTTTGCACATCCAATTAACTTCTATAGCTAAAATATTTTTCTGCTTCTCCCCCCCTCCCCGCCCCAACCCTGGTACCATCAAAATACTAATTTGGACAAAAACAAATGCCATAGGACAAAGACAAATGCATACCAAACTATCACGCATGCTTTCTCACACTGCAGGGGCCAAGGATAGCTCCGTGACAGTCTGCAAGGAGGTAGCCACATTTTCGTGCTTACTAGCTCACTTCAGTGTAAATAGACCCCAAAGCACACAGTGTTTCCCCTTCTAACAGCTCAATTTAACGCAAGAAACCGCTGGAATAAGCTAGCTCTTTTGATCCACAAAGCAGAGCCGTAATTTACATTTTGTTCTGTTTTTCCTTCTTATCACCAGTGCTGTCAGAAGTCTCTTGATTCATTTTTGTGGCAATGGAAACACTGAAACACTGAGGCAGCGGCATGGGTGAGTGCGGAAGATGCAACATCACTGACCCGCTATTCCAGGACGCTGTGGGTGTCCTGGGAGATTACATTGCCGGAGGGAAACGCGGTCCTGCTGATGGGCAGCTTTAGGTCCACAGAAGCTTGTGAACAGGCCCCAGAATTATTTAATAGGGAGTGACTGAAGAGAGCAGAGCACAGGGGAACGGGCTTGGTGGGAAAGCGAGCAGATAGAACTGTATAGCGACCTGACTTTTGAGACAACCTCGAATCACCCCACGGCAAGTAGATCTCAGCCAGTGGCTGTGACACTGTGCATGTCACAGCTTGAAGGAGATATGGAAGTGCCAAATTGCTTCTAAACGCTTCTGCCCTATGTTGGGAGCCAGAATCCTGAAACCTCCCCTATCCCTAACGCTGGAAAATGACAGAGCAGCCAGAGCTTGTGACCAAGCCAGCTACCTACCATGGCCGAGTACTGGAAATCCAGCGGGAGCAGAGACCTGTGTCAGGTACTTGCCGGTAACCTCAACTCACCCTCTTTGCTACAATGCAAATTTAAAACCAAAACACAAAAGGCAGACTTTTCGAGAGGCTGAATAAGCAGCGAAAAAGTTTTTGTAGGAGCTTGTCAGTTTTGCCAGCCTCTCCAATGGCTCGCCAGCACCCCCGGCTCTTCGCAGGAGGACTCCGGGCATCCCCGCACCCCGCCTGCACGCGGGCAGGAGCCCAGCGCGAGGAAGTTGCCCAGCACCCCGAAGAGCCAGTACGGACCCAAGGCAGATCCCGAGCGCCTGGCTCAGCCCGCAGTGCTGCAGTACTGTCAAACACAAGGAATCGTTTCAAAAAGAAGCTAAGGAAAGGATCCTGTAGAAATTTTGCGCAGTCCCGTTACTGGAAATCTGTTTGACGTAGTGAACAAACATGGAAACTTTTCCAGGAAACGTGTTTCTTTATTTAAATAAAAATTAGTGCCAGTAGAAACAATAAACTTTAAATACATGAGACAATTATATACAACTCAATGTTAGGAATTATATACATCAGGGTTTTTTACAGATACAAATACATTTATACCAAAAGTAAAAGGACGAAGGAGAAAGCAATGGAAAATGTGACAACTCGCGCATGTCAGTCTCATTTGGAAAGTTTCAGGATTCAAGTGATTCCAGGCAAAGTGCCAAATTTAATTTGGCTTCTTTCAAACTTAAAACAGCCCCTTTTGGAGTAAATCTACCAAAAAGCTTTATATGGTCTGATCCAAAGTTCACTGAAGTCAATGGAAAAACCCCCACCGCCTTCAGTCTGAACTGGATCAGGCCCCTTCTGAGCACAACGGGGCCTTTGTTCTGCGGAGTTTAGGGAGAGACAGTGGTACCTCTGCAGGCGACATCACATTGGATTAACCCTCCAAGCCAAAACCAGACTTCTCCCTTCCAAACGGCAGAAGCACACAGCAGACTTGCCTCGGCTCGTTTCTGCTGTTCAGCGTTCATATTTTTCAGGCTGTCTCTCAAGCTCTAATGCCAGTGGATAAATCACAGAGCTATTTTAGCGCAGGAAATATGTGGAGACGTTTTGCAAACATTTTGCTGTGCAATGCTTTAGAGTCAGGCTCTTTAGCCCTCATACTTCAGAGCTAATCCAAACATTTGAATAAGTTAGTATAAAATATAAGGTATGATCGGAACAATCATACATTGCTACAATATTAACATTACTTCTTTTAACAGTGCAATAATTCAGTAACTAATTTCATGAACATTGGAACAAATTTTGTTGAACATGAACATTTGAAAAAAAAATCACAGTACCATTAAATTAGGGGGGGAAGATTGTGGTGGTTTTAAAAACTAGTTACAAATGACTTTATAGAATTGCATGTGTCACATGCGAGCTGATTAAAAAAAAAGATGTAATGCAATGTTTATCTACACGGGCTTAAACAGAGCCAAAGGCCAGATTCTTTAATGATGTAAATGGGTACAGCTTTACCGACCTCAAATGCAGAATTTAACTCCAACAGAGAAGCACAAAATGTAGTGCGTGTCCCCTGAAGTCCGGAGGACTCAGCTGGTGACTTCAGTGGGGCCAGGATTTCACCCTTGCCAGGTTAAATTCTATTCTGAATTCCACCTATTTTTCAAGGGGGTGTAACAGAGCAGCATTTGTTCAAGCCTTTCTACATCTTACACCTTGTAACAAAGATCTTTTAATGTCTTTTTTTAAACGTACAGATCTTTGCCTTTAGTGATCAAATGTACATGTCTTTAAAAAAAATACAAAAGCAAAAAATAAACCCACTTTTCCTACTTGTAACTCAGTCAAAGACTGGATTGCAGCAGAAATTAGTGAACCTGACCCAGCCAGTACAGGTACAATTTAAGCAAAGATAGATGTAGTGGCATGGATCCAAAATTGGGCTTTACAAACCTCCTAGAAACTCTCTGCCTCTTTTTTTTCTTTCTTTCTTTTTCTTTCATTCTTTCTGTGCCTAAAGTCAGTCTCCAGCCACGCTTCAGTCCCCCTTCAACTACAGCATTGACAAATTTTCAGCTTTTGAGGCCTCATTGAGCAAATCTGCTGTTGGCTGTGGTTTGTTATAAGAAAAACACAGTAAAAGCACCTCTAGCCTATCACAGTTTTGCGTGAATGAGCATTACCCATCATGTTAAACAACCAGGCATTGTGTTAGGGAACTTCCCTAAACATTTCCCAGATATTTGCAGAATTCTGAAATATGCAGAGACATGCCAGTAGTAGTTACCTCATTAGAAAATATATATATATATATTCTCCTTGTTCTTAGCTCTTGTGGTAAGAAATAATAATGGAAAAAGTAAAATTAAGCATCCCAATTACGTGCAAGTTACACTTTGGTGTTGGGTACCACTGCTTCCTTGTCCTGCGAGCTCTCAGGAACACCTCAGGCCCAGGGGGCACAGATACCTGTCAAGAGTTCATTGGAGAGCAGGAAAGTAGAACCACAAGTCCTTAGTGGGAGCTCCACTCACACTTCGGCAGCTGATCAAGGGAGCCCTGCAAGTGCTAGGAGTTCTTGTGGATGTTCTCCACAGATCCCTCGCTGCTCTCGTTGAGGAGCGTTTCTGACACTTCCCCCAGTTCAGCATCCGGCACTTCCTCCTGGATGGTGAAGTGCACGTCTGGGGAGGAGGATTCAGAGCTCACGCTGCTGCCTTCCATCGAGCAGATGGCGCAGGACAGGGACGGCACCATGCTCTCCTGCAGCATGTTCAGCATCATGGGGATCTGGACAGATTTCAGCCCCGATACGGTTGGCAGAGGCTTCACAGCTTCCCCCCATTCTCTTTCCTCATCTTTGTAGAGCAGAAGCAAATTGGACGACTTCTCTTTCCTTTTGGATTTCATGTAGCCCAGCATTATCCCTATCAGGAAGATCCCGTAGAAAGACATGACGATCAGAATGTAAAAATACTCGTTGCCGTTGTTCTTCTCTGTGTTGTGGGATTCAGCATCAAGCATGGCTTGGGTCATGTTTGCATGGTCCATTTTCAGCATGGGAAGTGTTTGCCCACAGCTAAAGCCTGGAGGAGAATGGGTATGTATACATAAGATCAAACTTCAGATCAAAGATGTAAAAGAAACATCTGAAAAAAGATACCCCCAAACTATTCCTTGCTACTTGTAATTTGTAAGCTTGCAGGACACACTTGATTGAAGCTTGCAGTCTATCATGTTCTGCATTAATATTGTAACTGATTGAACTGTTATTCAGATACAGAAAATATTAGAGGAATGAAAATACGTAGTATTAAATCATGTTGAGTTCTATGCTGAATTATAAAACCCCCAATCTACATGATTAAAGAAAGAAAACTATATAGAAATACTCTGCCAAGCACTTAAACATAGATTTTTGCTACTTGAACATGTTTCCATAGCGGAGGGAAAAGTTAGAAGTATTATTTTATTCAATGGTGCAGGAAAAAAATGAAAAAGCAACTTACGTTGGTATGCAAATAATTCCTCCTTTGCAAAGCTCAAGAGACCTTTCCTCTACCAAATGCCGGGTGTTCTGAAAACTTTCCTCTGCTGCAGTTGGAATAAATAGCTCTCAAGAAATGTTTCATCACGTGTTTTAGAGGCACAGTTTATAATAGTTTTGTGTTGGAGTCAACAGATGAACTTGAAGGATTGCAGTTCAACCCACTGAACTCTTAACAGCTGTGAAAAGAAAAAGAGTTGGGAATTCAGATTTTACTCTTTCCTAACCAGTTCAGCCCCGGCTCTTTCAGTTTGTGAATCTGTTCCTTTCACTGCCATCCCAAATGTTGTATCTGACCTGTTACCCTGAGCGCCCCTGTGCAGAATGCAAAACCTGCAAACCATTATTCTGTATCTGTCATAAAATATAGAAAAATATACAGGTGAATTTTATAGTAGACATTATAAAGTTATTTATATACCTGCTATATGTAGTTTTCCCCAAAGAGATGGTGAGAAAACAGGTTATTTTCTTTGCCTGGCACTAGTGACAGAGCTTTACAAAGTGTGTGCAAAACAAAGTGGTGACTTTCAACTGGTGCTGCAGCTGGGGAGAACTGGGCCCTGGGTCTCAAGTGAGTTTTGGACAGGGGGGTATTGGTGCCACCTCACTTCAGCCATCAAAACGGCAGCTATGGGACTTTGGTTCCCCACATAATCAGTGGAAAGGTAGAGACTCCTCCAGGGAACAACTCAGAGCTCCTGGAGTTAGCAGCCCCCCTGCCACTGTTTGTAGAAGCAGCCAAGAGTTACGCGGTCTGCACGCTGTTTGTCCATAGGCCAGGACCAAAGGGTGAATGCAGATGTTAGTATGGAGGAACGCTGACAACCTCTGGGCAGAGGGATGCTCTCCGAGTGACTGCTGGAGGCTGTTGCAGCTGGCTGCTGGGCTCCCAGATGGCTGGAGAGGGCAGAGTTGGGATGCAGAGTTCCCGGTCATCAGCTCAGTGGCACAGGAGGCTCCGAGAGCCCTTTCCAACACGTAAGCAACAGTACAGGCCATGGGAAGAAGGAGGCCCAGCTTGCACCTTGGGGATTTCACTTCCTTAGCCTCGCCATCCTCATTCCTCACACACAAAGCCCAATTAGTCAGGCCCCACATATGTGATGTGAATGTCACCCTTCTGCAAAGCTTCAAGGATGTTTATGTAACAGGACACTTCACTTCCAGAAAGTAGTCAACTGCTGCTGCAGTTTCCCAACGGTAGGTCTGGGTTGGGTTTTTTTTCCCCTCCAGTCACTTGTGGATTCTTTGCATAGACGGCAAATTCTTTTCCAAACTCTGCCCTCACGATCCCTCTGAGGTAAAGGCAGACAGGATTAGCTGCTCTTCACTTGTAGGAAAAAGCAAGAAAGAGGAGTTAACCGGCTTTAAATGAGGTGAAAAATTCAAGAAAAGACAGAATTGTATCTGTGTTGGGAATGGCATTTTCCAGCATTTCTCTGAACGACTCCACAAAGAAAAGAAAAAAAATATTACACTAGCCAGATTCCCTTCTCTGCCCCTTAAAATAGAGGATCTACCCTTTAGGATGTTCGTTTTATCTCCTTGCGCATTCCCATGTGATAGCTCAGGAGCTGTTAATGTTGGACTAATGTCTACTGGGATTTCATCTGACAAAATCTGTCTGCAGCACCAGCTTGCCAAGTCTGGATTCTTCTTCCCGGTTTCTGACAAATTACTGAGCAGGCAGCAAGAGCATATTAACTGGTAGGCTAAAGCATAACCCAGAGCCAGTCTCTGGATATTCTAGCTAACTTGGGGGAATTTTTATTTCACATCTTTCTCGGCTCCATGTGATATTTGCTCCCCCATTCAGCTCCAGAAATTCGGAGTTTGAAAAATCAAATACAACGTGTGAGGTTTTACCAGCACCCGTTTGTGCAGGGCTGTCACAGAAGGGTGAGGAAATGCCCAGCTCTGTTGGCTCAATGAAAATCGGTTCAGTACAAGGAGTAATTTATCTGTGCCCGCGAAACCAGCTCTGAAGCTGCTTGGTCCTGGGAACAAGACGACCTAAAGCCTGTCCTGCTGCCTCCTGTTACTGCTAATACAGGTCACTACAAAGAGGACCTTTGGGCATTCAGAGGCGCCAGGACCCCCCCAGCCCCCACCACTGAACCAGCAGAGCAGAGACAGACCGGCTCTCCTGCCGGCACCCACAGACACGAATCGGGCCTCTGATTTGCTCCAAAGCCTCCTGTTTTTCATGTAGGTGAAGCTCTGCACAAAGTTAGCAAGATGAACTGCAACATCCAACAAGAGCACGGGAGAACTGGGGTCAGGTACATCCGTGGATTTATGCAGTCCTCCCAAGTTCAACTGAAAGATGACTGAATTGCATAATTATGCATAGTTGCTGCTGAAAACCCTTTGCAGCTATATTTACTTTGGCTAGCTGATGACAACAACTCTTCTCCATCTGTTAGCCCGTGAGTCTGAAAAACAGTTTAATTTTAAAAAGGCCTGGAAAGAATCCCTGAGCCTTACACAGACATGAAGGGGAGGCACAGGAAGACACTGGGGAATAACCACCTGAAAAACATATGCCACTTGCATACTGGTGCCATAAGACAGCTTTCTCAAGCTGTACCCCATAGAAACTGTATTTTTGTCTAAAAACATGACCCAGAAAATTGACAATTGGAGCCTTTTCATTTTATGTTTCAAAATTATTTTTGTTGCAAACTATATCACGCATTGCGTAATGTAAAACCATTGGTCATGGCAAAACTACTTGCTTCCTTTGAAGTCATTTATTTTCTGGAGTCAAGGTTACTAGCTATTTCTTGTCTGAAGTTTCTTTCTTCCTTTTGGATCAATTTTTTTCCCCCCAAACTTCACAAAATTTCCCCTGAAATTTCACTAAAGGGTCAGTTACGTTTTCAGCGATTGCCTCTCACGTGTTTCACCTCTGCATCACTCCCAACCTAGGCTATAACACTGAAGAATAATCCTCGTGCTTTTGCTCCCACCTTCCAGATATCCCCTTTGGAAAACATTCAGACTAATAAAGCAGGGCAACAGCCAAGCACTCCGATGATGAAAAGGTCACAACATAGTTGCTGATGCCAGATTTTTTTTCTCAAGGTCCCTGTCTCCTAGAGAGCCTTTTGTGGCAGCAGCCTCCGTCACCAAAGGACGCAAAAGTTGAGGCTTGAGGCATCCCATGGGGCAGGAATTCTTCACAGCGTGGCTTAAGGGATAGTATAATGTGAACCCTCTCTCCAAATAAAAATTTGAGGACAGTCAGAAAACTGAACAGAGACAGAATCCATTATGAAGACAACATGAAAAGTCCTCAGAGACTCAGATGACTCTCTGCAGGCTGCCATGGAAAATACACGCCTAACCCGTCATTATGGGCATAATCCATTGTCTGATGCTGCATTTCTCTTTCTTTTTCCACTTAGTGAGTTAATAAGACTACAAGTACAAGACACAACTGTTAAAGGAGCTTCCCAACTCCTATGGGAAGCTGAGTGTGTTTGACAAGGGTATGCTAACAGTATGACTTTAAAGAGTATCTGAACATGGGCATTTTTGTAAGTAAACATCTGGAAAAAAAACTTGAGAAAAAAGAGAAATGGGAAGGACAGATAGGTTGGGGCTTTTTCTTCCTGCACATGGACCTTTAATTGAAGAAATGGTTGGGAATTTACCACTAGGAAGAAAAAAAAAAAGGGGGAAAGAGTTTTACTGTGCAGATAATGACTTAGGTATGACTTAGATAAATCATAATTTGTCTAACTTATCCCATAAGTTGGGAAAGGACAGCAAAGGTGATCAATATTTTTCACCCACATATATGATTTCAATTAAAGTAAAATTAGGGTGCCAGACCCAGCCGTTGATCTCTAAAGGAAGACACAATTAAAGGGGAGGTTTGTGCCCTTGATTCGGTCTTGCATTTAAAGACCTGCTGTGCCAAGATGTATGTCTTGACTTTTGGTCCCGCTGCAAAACACAAGCCTCACAGAGGACCTGATCCAAAACTCCTTGAAGTCAAAGCCCCTTAAAGTTACCGGCAGTCACTTACCCGAAGTGAGTGTCAGATCAGGAACAGCACCCACTCCTGTGAAGTTCTGTGCAACTCAGAGTCAATTTTCAGCAAAGCCTGGGGGTGTGTTGGAATACAAGAGCTAGTTCAAAAGCAGCAAGTCGTGCACTCATTCCCGGAGTAGGGAACACATGGCTTGTGTTGGGCTGCTACTCATTCCTTACTCTGGGAAGGAATAGCAGCCCAACACAAGCCATGTGCCTCCTCACTAACAAGCCCACTTACAGTGTGAAATTTATGAGCTTTACTATGTGCTCTTAACGCTTATGTGCCTCAGTTCATTCACTTGCAAAATGAATCTAATAATACCTACAAATTACACGTGCTGTGAGGGCACAGCATGGTAAAGCACTCGCAGATGACTACCCGAAAAGGTAATAACCGTTGTGCTCGTAAGCGCAACAGCATTTCCACATGGCTGGTCTGGCTTCTGAGCAATTCTTACACAGCTCAGTGTCATTTTCCATCACTCTTCCTTATTTTTCATACTGCAGAAATAGACGACATTTTTTAATATACTTCACACTGGCAACTTCTAGAGGAAGGTGGCAATTTTCTCAGTGTCATCCACAATATACCATGTTACCATCTGGACACCAAATGGAAGTAACACTCTGCCTAGTTATTAACTGTGAAAAACATAGCAAAACGTTCAGCTCTGCCTTACAATCGTCACTAGTGAAAACGTGCAAAAGAAAATCTAGAAGATGCACGCATCAGCTTTCTTTCCAGCTTCAGCATTCAGTTTGCTTTAGTTCAAATTTTATTTAACCTTCATCGCCGAACCTCATACCAAGAAACTTCAAGTTTCTCAGGTGTTCCCTGCACCCAGAGCAGCAAAAACTCTGTCTTTATCAATATTAGCCAATACGGGGTTCGGAAGAACCTCACAGCCGAGGTGCCCTCACGCTCTCAACTAGCAATGGCAAGAGATTGCTCAGAAGTCACGTCCAGAGTATCGCAACTGCCCTCCGAGCACACAACAAAGACCTGTAAGGGAAAACGTTTTCTGATCCTGAGAGATAACACGCAACAGAAAATCTCAATGATAGCTGTAATAACAGTTTGCCCTAAATTTAGCACTTACTGTAAGGCATGTGTAAGGAGTCTTGGAGTTTTGGATAGGCATTTCTTTTCAATTCCTAAACTAAATTTCAGACAGCTATGAGTGACTGGAAACAAATAGAGTGGAAACAGGTAACTCTCACAATAGCAATAACAAGAAATTACATTTAAAAAATAAAGATTTTTTTCAGTGTCTGATATGAGATTTGAGCCCAAAGTCATCACGTCCTCAATTTTCTTTCCTTAGCTGAGACATATTACAAAGTTATTTTATCAATATATATTTCTGTACAACAAAATGAAACTTACCTTTCATATTACCTTATGTTTTTCCTTGGAAGGAAGATGAAGGTATGCTTGATTTGAAAATGCTTTCTCTTTTTTTTTTTTTCCTTTTCCTTTTTTTCAAACAGGATTATCTGTTGGATGCACTGCCTTTAAAAACAAAATAAATTAAAAGCTTTCTTTGCTCTCAGTGTTAAATGCTAGATTCAGTTGCACTGTATGCCTTCTTCACAAGGGGCAGCTACCCACTACCTGCTGTCCCTCGGGCAAGTTCACGCTTCCCTCTAGTTATTGTCTTTCTGCTGCTCAGTGCTGCTGGCTACCTGGAAGCTCAGCACAGTTCGGTCATTTTCCTTCGGGCTTTTTTGAAAATGCTATTTGGAAGCCAAGAAGAACAGGGGAGCAGGATGCTGTCTGGTGAAACCAAGGGGGCAGGGTTCCCACCCCCAGTGACCTGCACTGGCACACAGGTGTAACAGCTGGCAAAGTCCACCACGCTTGGCAGAATTTGAGAAGAAAAACAAACAGACAAAAATTTAACCACTGGGGAAACCACAGGCTCTGAAGTCAAGGAAAGAGTTGTTGCTTAGTCTCGCTAAACTGCAGCATTGCAGTTTCTGTTTTCATGTATCAAGAAATGGCAAAGACCCCAGAATTTGGGTAAATGAGTTCTGCCTCAGGTACGTGCCCAGAATTCCCACTGAATCCAGTGGGAATCTGATAAGTTTGAAGAATAAAACTGCTAATACAGAGCAAAGTACCGGTCTGGTACTTTGCCTACATGGGCTATGGCGAGTTTTCTGCCTTGAGATTAAAGTACCTGCCAGTACATAATGGGTATTTCAAATAAATCTCTGCTAATGCTGCTCTTGAGGACCAGGCTGAATACAGAGCATTCAAAAGAGATTGAAAAAAGGGAGGGAGACCATCATGTTATTTACCACAAAAGCACTTCTACCCCTTTAGGAACTCATGACAGCATACAGTGAAGATACAACGCAAGTGTCACAGTGATCTTCCATCTCCGCCAAGGAGGGAAAACACATGCAGAGGGAAGCTGACTCTCCTCTCCAGCAGTCGGTGTACAGCAGAGATGAAAGGCACAGAGAGTGCTTTCTCAGTGGCACTGAGTCCAGCTGAAGTGAAAGCGCTTGCAAGACCTTACAGGAACAAGCCCCATTTCTCTTATTATTTTTTTCTATCCTGGAAAATTTGTTCGCAGAGTAAAGAGCAGCCCATGCTGTTTCACAGCCATGTCAGCGTAGCATCCCAGGTCACCGTGACCTTCAGTGCATACGGGATTTTTCACTTTCACATGGATAGCAGATGTGAAGCCCTCTCTCCCTCTGATGTTCAAGGCCCTCGGGCCAACATCAGGCACTCAGCATCATGTGCGTTTGCAATACTCCCTTGGAGTTTCTCTTGTGAAACCTCTGCATTTACTGTAGCTGTTGCAGCAAACATCGCACTTCATTAATTTCTGCTCTCAACCCTGTTGACCCGAATCTTCACGGGATTGCAAATGCAGTTTAGATTTCATCACTGCCTTTTTCTACAGCAGTCTCCTTTCAACTTGAAGTGACTAAGACAGCGCTTCAGTTTGATTTATTACATCTTGGCATCTGTTGACTGTACTCACTTTTAGAGCATAAAATACTCAGGACAGCTATTTGTATTTTATTATTACAAAAGCCTGGCATTGGAAAACACAACACAAGGCACAAAACAGCACTGTGGGCTATAAACAGCAGCAGTTGGATGAACCTCAGGTGTACGGCAAAGAGGACAGGAAGTACACAAGAGAGGCAACAACAGCACACACATCCTCTCCGAAGGGAGGGATTCTGCAAGGCAAAGGAGGGAAGGCACAAAGCTTTCTGAAACCCAAGGCTGAACTCCCACTCTCAAATGATGAACCCATCTGCAGTTTGCCTTTGGTTCCTGGAACGCCTGAATTTCCCCTTTAGTGGCTGGATGCAATAAGTTAAGATTATTCCTGAAAATGAGCTGAGATCTGTTCCTGTATTTCTGTATTGGTCCCCGGAGCCGCAGCTGTGAGTATGCAGAGGATGAGCCCCTAAACGCATAGTGCAGAGAATGGGTTGTACACAAAGCAGGGTCACGCCAGCTTTAACAGAACAGGATTTCTTCCTTCTCAACTGATAGAAAAGCTTTGTTTCTTTCAGTTAACACAAGCACTTGTAACCCAGCCTCGTGTGGACAACTCATGGAGCTCAAATGATGTAATCTGCCATTACCAGGACCCCACACCCTCCCATACCTCCTGCATGAACGAAATTTCTAAAAGAGCTCCAAGACACCAGGAAAAGCCCAAGGAGAAGCTCTCCTGACATTTCTCTGCAGCTTAGGTGCATCCTGCGGGTGCACATGGCATCAAAGAGACAGGAAGCGTGCAGCCCTCTGGGAATGGCTGCCCTGTTCCCCACAGGGCCCACAGCTACCCCATCCCATGGAAAGCCCTCCCTGTGCTGTGGGCTGGACAGAAAGAGGGGAGAGAGCACACTTCGACAGTGCAACAATAAGGTTGATCAAAGGAATCAGAACTAACTCCCCAAATTAATTTTTTAAAAGTGATACCAAAGGAAAGAAATTCAGTAACACATAAGTGCCTACTTTAAGCATGGGCGGCTTGCTTGGAAATGACAAAAGAAACCAGAGGGGATGTATTTTTCAAGTGCAGGCATTTATATCTCAGTGGGGAGGCATCGTCCCTGCTTGAACGTATTTTGTTAAAGCAAAGACAAGCATTGGTTTGATGGAATTATGCTTTCAGAACCTAGGGGAAAACAGTCTCTTCTCTTGGCTGCCCGTAACATGTGAATAATCAGCCCAAAGTAAACAACATGTGGTCTTGTGTGGTCTTTTTGCTCTCCATACAAGCTGGTATTTCACTCGAATCTAGGAAGCGACAGGAAGTGGGGAATTCTGCACAGATACGGGAGATCCTGCGCTATCCTAACAAGCTCTAGAAATGTAGCCTGCTTGGGGAAAAAATATTGCTGTTCCAGATGGGAAATAAAAAAAAAAAAACAAACATCTAGACATATAGGATGAATTAATACTCCTTTGGGTTAAATAACTAAAGAATTATGATGTAGCCAGAGTCACAAAATTTCCTGACTCTTTCATAAGCGTTTGAATGTTCACGCATCAATGGACTACTAACCAACTCTTAAACAGAAGCGTTAAAGCAGCTCCTGAAAGCAGCATAACTGCTCTATTATTTGTAAATACAGCTCACAGCGTGCGGTGGTTGCTCACGTAAATCATCCACTTCGGGAGGGGAAATAGTGCTCCGGCAGATGAAAGGGCTCAGCACAGCGTGTTCCCTCTGCTGTGGCACTGCGGGCAAGGATCCTGAAGCAGGAGGACTGTTTAACACACTGCTACCCATTTTCAAGTGAATATGGGGGGGTGGAAAGTTCACGTTGGTTTTTTTAACCATCCCTTGCTCACTCGACCCCAGCACACCCTGCCTGCACCCGGCAGGCGACACACACAAAACATTTACTCAGCACATTTTCCAACTGCCCCCTCCCTTTCCCTGCCACACAACTGCTCTTCCACATGACCCATCCACGTCCCTGTCTCTCAGACTCCTCCTCCGCATGGTCTGGACCTTCACCCTTCCAAGCCATTCAGTCCGGCTCAGCCAAAACCCAGGAGAGGTTTGCTACCCCCGTGTAATTTTGCTGGCTTCCTCCCCAGCGTGGGCTCAGCACCATGCTCCGTGTATCGCACAGGCAGGAGGGCACAGGCTTCTCTCACGCCAAGTCATTCAACTGTGAACTGAAAATGCAAACTGGAGAAGCTGTTGCTTTGAAAGCTGGAGCTCCTGTAGTCCCTACCTACGTTTTAGGGTGTTCCTCCTCCTGAGGTAGAGCTCCCGCCACTTTCTTACCATCCATGGCTTTTGTCCCTCCCCTTTGATTTCTCCTGTGTTATCTCATTTTTACCATCAATGTCCTTCACAAACCAGGTTGCCAAAGCATCTCCTTGAAACCCCCCTAAAACCCACCCCTTGGCCATAGGGATAAGGGGGGAGACAGGAAAGAGATTTTAAGGAAAGTCTCAATAAGAGATAATGAAAAATACCCATAAGCACATGTTACTCATAACCACACATCCATATTACTTGTCCATGTTCCCTATAGCAGACGTTTCTGTTTATAAACATACTTCCCATGTCATACCAAACCACATTCCTGTGTTTTCACTAGGGCAGGACTGTGTCTTTAGCGAGATACCTCGCGTTTTTCTGAGCCCTGAAACAGCAATCACAGCCCATCCATTCGTGAAGCGCACTTAGCTGGGACAGCTCTGCAAAGCTCCGAGTGGTTTCCCAATATCTCCCTCAAAGAAAAAGCTGCCAGAAACGGTTCCTTCCTTCTCCCAAAAGATAAACTCTCTTTGCCGCATCTCTCTGGGGCTGCAGTTCAGCCCCTCGCCCCCCGCTGGCGGCGGCGCTGGGGCTGGTGCAAGGCACATTCCAGGAATGCTTCCAGCCAGCAAGGGGGTTTTGTGATTTATTTTTTTTTTAACTTATTTTTAAATAGTTGCTCATTCTTGAGCAGAGAGAAGTGCATCTATTCTAGAAGGTTCCCTGCCCAAGTCCTCTTGCCTGGTATATCTTACTTGGATTAGAGCCCAGACCTAGAAAATGTTCATCTGAAATCATTTGTGTTTGTAAATAACAGATTAAAATGAAAAAGTGCATGGAGATTTAATTGCTGTGGGTATAATAATCTCAGCATTAGGATTAGTTTGCAGCATAAGCAAAAAAAAAACCAACCCAACAAAAAAACCAGTTATCTGGGATTAAGGAGTCTTGACGATTAAGCTTTATGATTTGCTGCTGAACCAACCAACACGTCTAAAATACGTCATTATTTTTTCCTAAACCCAAGAACCTAGATGATAAAATCAAACAAATTCCTATCAATGTTTTGGTCTATTATAAAGTCTTTTTTAAAATATCAAGCTGACTCTGAAGACTAAAGCAGAAGATAACTAAAAAGTAGGCAGCACAAAATTGCCATGAAACTGGGCGATAAGCTGTGCCAGGCTGCAAGTTTGAGGCAGCGAGGGCAGAAGGACCCCGTTCTGGTCTCCTGCGTGACATGAGAGTGAATAAAACAAAATTAATCTCTTCCAGTTGTGAGAAGGATAAAAAGCAGCTGAAAAAAAATCATCCAGGACAGGGCATAGGTCGGAAACTCCTGAGGATGCCACACCACTTTTTTTGAATCACAGTTTCTAGAAATTCTGCAGGGGTCAGGCTTTTGTTGTTGTTGACTGTTGAACTTGAAAAGCACGCTACTTAAACAGGAGCTCAGTTGCTAGAGAAGCAGCAGATTTAATGGTCGACGCAGAGGCCAATTACCTTCGGTGCTGGCAGGGGCTCTGCTGCAGCCCACACCGGCTCCCGCGGCTCTCTCCGGAGGCAGGGCCAGGCTGATGGATCTCGCGCCAAATCCTGAAAGCTCCCAGTTGGAAGCTCACAGCCCCTGTCCTCCCTCGCAGACTCCCACTACGCTTGATTTCAAGGAAAGAAAGTAGCTCTTCTGTTACTGCCAGTCGACAAGCGCGGGCTCAGCCTGTGAACTGCTCATTTCCGCTAGACACAGCAAATCCTCACAGGGGTCGTTTCCCACTGAAGTTGCCGGGTTGGTTTGTTTTTCTATAAGGTGAATCACATTCTGCTCCTTGAGCTTAATACCCAAAATCCTTTCCTAGATAAGATTCTCACTAACTCGGCTCTGTAAGTTGCCAGCCTCCCAGCCTTGTATCCCATCGCCATCAATACCAATGCGGGTTGGTCACCTTTTCGTTGTGCCCCAAAACACCTTATTTGCATTACTACAAATGCGTCCGTTTCGCAGACGTCACTGTAGCACCTCCAGGTCCATGGTTCAATGTTTGCTGGACTCTGGTACATCCCTGCCATCACCTCCCTTCTCAAACACAACCCATCCAGACCCTACCTTCAGTACCCAGCAAACCACAGCAGGCTTCAATACTTGGTACACAGGAAAGCTGTAAAAGGTCCTGTCCCATTGTTGGAAAGCTCAGTGGGGGGAAACTTAGGTCATCGCCAAAACACTGAGTTGTCCTTTTAGGTTTTTTGGTGTTGATTCGGTTTGTTTTTTCCCCTTCCCCCTCATGAGTGGTTTCAGGATCTGATCAGTCTCAAAGAGGAATAAAAGATAAAGACATTGAGTCAGGTATCCAGTGCTCAGACACTTCAAATAAATTGCCCAGCTCCTCTCTGTAATTTAGCCCAGGAAATCAAGCCAATTTGCTAAATTAAACATTTTAGAAGTCTTATGAGTAAAGCGAGCCTAGGCTTTGCCCTCTAATTTATTAGCAGTTTCATTTCATTTCTCTTCCTCAACCCTTTATTTCAGAACAGGTCAAGTTTCAACCAAGTTGGTTCATTATCACATGGAAAAACCCACGTGTGAGATTAGTGCTATAGGCTGCACTAGCGCCCTTAAAATAACAGCTACAGGCGGAGTGAGCTGCTCCTCCGTATCCCCAGCGCGGGGCCAGCTCGGACTTCCCTGCCAGCCCACGTTGCCATGGCTACGAGCGATGTGCAGAAACCAAGGCTGCCATCCAGATGAGATTGCCATGACACCGAGGCAAGCGGGAGGCTGCGCTGGGCAGGTAACACGCTCTGAATACTGGATATCATCCTTTTAATTAATGAGGGAATATAATGTAGCCACTTCCAGGTGGGTAATGCAGAACTTTAGCAGCATTTCTGTTGAATTGAACTTAGGAGAGGTTTTAATCTAGCTTTGAAAACCAATAGCAAGAATGCAAGGTCTTGTTAAGAATACAAATTAAAGACCAAGTATATTGGATTTCTATTGTTATAACAATAAAGTGGAAACAATTAATATGCACTAAACATAAGTGAAAACCAGGATCCCTTACATGTATATTAACTACACATTACTGCCTTCCTAAAGATGAAGGGTAAAGGCTTCCCAGGAGTCAATTACAGTGCAAGAGAAGAAACCAAGCAAGAAGCAAACTCCTCTGTACCAGGATTTTTAATACTGGAAACTTGCCCGTGATGGGGGTAGTACAGGACTCAGCCTGTGTGATCCACAAGCACCCTTAAGCAGGACCCATGTTATCAGCTCCCCCCGTTTCACTAGCTACCTTGCGGTACTGAGATGCTGATCTTGTGCCATTCAGTTGTTGCCAAGACACCATCCACGCATCTGATTCCCCGTTAGCATCAGCTAATAATCTTCTGCTGGCTGGTTTTCAAAGACCTCCAGAAGGATTCAAGGCTGCTGGAAGAAAAGAACAAGGCAAAAGTGAAAAGCTGCTTGCTCTCGCAGTCAAAAGAAGTATAGCCCATGGCTTCTGCATGCCTCAGATAACCAGGAAACCAGAAAATAAAAACCATTACGTTCATAAGTCTAAACATTTGGGGATCTGAGTTGTGATTTTTGAATAACAATTTACTTGCAGTTAGCAAGAGTAGTAAAACTTAAAAAAAAAGCAGGTACAACCACAAGTTCTGCTGTTTCCATCCTCTTCTCCCTCAAGTGTTAAGCAAGCTTTTTCTCTGCTTACATCCACAGCTGGGTCCCCCCTGCTTCCCTGGAAGCTCACAACACAGCCTCTGCAGTTCTCAGCCACTTTCCCATGTTGCTCAAAACATAGAAGATTTGAGCAGAGGTTGAAACAAGGGCACAGAAATTGCTTGTCTTGGGCAAAGCTTTGGGGAGCCTCATCCCAGGGCCGGGGCTGGGGGAAGCCCTGCTGGAGAGGGCAGCCGGCGCTGCTGCGGCATTCAGGCAGTGGGGTTGGCATGGGCAAGGTCAGGGACACCAAAAAATTCCAGCCAGCCTGATCCCACCCCCTTATTTTGCTCTGCCTGAAACAGACACGCTGATACCTTTGACCCTACTCTCCCCAGAGGATGCAATCAAAGCACTTCTGAAATGCTGCTGCTTCTGCAGCAGTAAATGCAACAGTGGGGAAATCGCTCGCAGAGATCTCAGAGCCTGAGCAAAAGTTAAACACATTTAGCAATCATCATGTTTATGGGGATGTATATTTCTAGGCTTTGCATTGGTGTAACACTCTGTCTGTGTGTTTACCACTCGGCGAGGAAGGTAATGGTGGCACAGAGAGATGAACTCCAAGGTTAGCAGGAAGCCAGTGATACAATAAACATCCTACTGCCCAACCTCTGTCGCAACAGGACTATCCTTACCCTCAGGTAGAGATTTGTTTCAGATCTTATTTCAGCTTAAATGGATATTAGCCTTCAAAACAGTTTAAAAAAATAAATCTTATATCTATGAAAATAATATTGCAGACAAATGGAAGAGCTACGAGACCCCCAAGCCTATACATTTTGTTCTGGGATTGGTGTGAAGGTACATGGGCTTGAAAAGTGGAGATTTCTGATTTGCACCCTTTGTTCTGCCTCTGGGCGAGTCACTTGCTCCAGGATCGAGCGGCAGAGTGCAACTGGGTCACTGCCCAGGAGGGAAACGGCCTCCATGGAGGTCAGGAGCTCCTCCCTACAGCAGGGAAATTACAAAGGATGGATTGAAAAGAGAAAGTCTTTTTTCTTGTTTTGCTATCGTGAAGACACTCAAAATATTTTCAAAATAAATGAAGCAGGACTAGGGAGAGGATTCTTTACAATGCCTACAGGTATTGTATGCAACAGATGACTTGGTGAACAGCAGTGATGTTCATTTTTCTGGGAATTTGAGAACCTTGTACGAGTGCAAAGACCTGTGGTTCTGACCCAATTCCCTCATATTTTGGATCTAGGAAAAAACAAGTGTGATTGTAACCTCGTCATTGGCAAATTACAAACACTTGCCAGAATTTTTTAGTCCTGTAAGGTGTTTTTTTCCTAGAGGCTGAGAAGAAAAAAACTGAGTCAGCTCTGGCACAAAAATTTACTCTTCGAAACACTAGTGAATGGGATGAAGTTTAGGCCCTTGTGGGGTTTTCTTGTTCACCCTGCGAAAGCAGGTCTGTGGCTCTGCAGGCACCGAGGCCTGTGATCCCTTGCCGCAGGTTGGGCTGCAGGCACTGCCTGCATGCCGCTGCACACCAGCGAAGCAGCACACAAATTCGGCTGGAGAGAGAACGGAGCTGCCTGCATCCGCCCAGACGGACTCCTCTCTGGTCACCTAAACTGCCAAGGATTAGGTTTTACAGGTTGGGCTGCAGAGGCATAAAGCATCTTTCCTCTACAGAAGGGTCACTCAGCTGCTCTCCGAAACAGACCCACCGAAGTGGGACCTACCGGCTCTGGACCAGAAGACGCGTGTAGGTCACACCCGACTCCCCCCTGTCTCAACAGGCGCACGGTGCTGGGACAGCCCCATCACGATCCGCAGGTGCAAATCTCCTTTCTCCCATGATACTTGCTGCTTGCTTTGATGGCAATCCTTAAAGCAGATTTTTGTAGAAGCAATTAAGCTGTTGCTTGCGCAGTGAGCAGCCTTTCTTGCTTAGCCATCTCCCTGTGAGACTCAGGATCATCCAGAACTTGTCAAGATTTTTTTTTTTTGGATGTTGATGTACATTTAATATTTAGATACGTTCATCTGCTCCCAAGAGCACACTTGGGGGGATTGCAGGAAGATGGCTGTTTTGAAGGGGTTAGGCACTTGGGAGTGTTTTTATGCCTGGGGAGCATGCAGCTCACCAGCCTTGCCCACCCTTTCCCTTCCCTTCCCCATCACGGTTATGATTCACCCTCCCACATGGATTCTCCTGCATTCTCAAGCATCGGTGGTTAAAAATAACTCCCACATCCCAATGTACACAGCCCCACTAGCCAGTTCCCTGAGCACTCGGTGTGGCTAACAAGGATTTTCCCTTGCCCCCCAGACAATCACGCCCTTCTCAAAGCATCGGCCACCCAGGCCCCCTCCCTCCAGCAGAAGGCTCACCTGCAGCAGTGCTGCTTGTGCTCCACACCCGGGCCTTCCCAGAGGTGCTCCAGGGGCGATCACGGAGCCCTGAGGGCTCCGTCTCATGAGCAACTTGCAGCTATTGGAGTATTTAGTTTACAGATGTTTTAAACTAAAAGTTGAATACAAAGACCCCTTATTCTTATTTACATCCATACAAGCCCCCCTCATGCTTGAAAATGAGTTGTTCAGAATCCTAAACAGAGCGTGCGTGTCGACATAAGAAGTAAATCGATAATTTGCAAAAAGTTTTTGCAAAAAAAAAAGATACTTTGCCCCAAAGTATCACTAGCAAACAAGCTGAGATCTTATCCAGAGGAAAAGCAAATACTGCTCGAATAGCTCACCGGTGAAAGCAGGAATCCTCGCACTCAGCAGCAGGGCTGTAGAGGCGGGTGGGATGTGGCAGAGCAGGAGCCTGCAAGGCTCCCATGGGTGCAGGAGCTGCAGCGCTGGCTGGAGCCAGGGCACCCACCCTGTGCTGCCGCGCGTCCACCACGCTCCCCGGGACAGCCCTGGGCAGCTCTGCAAGGGGAAAGTGGGACAGACGCTGTGTTTAGAAGTAAAACAAACCAGAACAAAGCAGGAGATAAAGGCTGAGCGCTATGTTATAGCGAGAAACAGAGAGAAACAGAGAACAGAGATACAGGGAACAGAGGAACAGAGAGAAGCCAGTCACCNGATAAAGGCTGAGCGCTATGTTATGTATGGGAACAGAGAGAAGCCAGTCACTGCTTTCCAGGAGCCACTCGCTGCAGCTCCCCGGGCCGTCAGCCCCCATCATGGGGACACCGGTCTGTCCTGCTGCCCACTGCACACACACCTCTGCCCACACAGCCGAGGCTAACAGCTGTGGAAAAAAGGCAGCATGAAAGTTGTCCCTCCAAAGTAACATTTTAAATATCACTTAAATTATATTCAAGTAGCATAAATATCTATTGCCCTCCTTCCTACCTATTGTCAGACGTATTTTCTTATACTGCAGTTTGAGGGCACGAACACTCACAGATTGTGCCCTAAGATAATTCATTTAAGGTCATCATGCGGACCAGTAGAGAAAAATCAGTAGAGATTTTTCCTTTGAAGCTACTAACAGTGCAGTTCATTAGCCTGGGAAATAATAATAATAAAAATTCAGGTTAATTATCCCAACCTCACATGGGCTGAGTTATTGATTCCCTCCAGTGCTGCAGGAGTATTCACTCCCAGAGTGTCACTACAGCTGCAGTGACACGGGGCTCCGTGAGAGTTATTTGCTGACCTCTCCAGCATCGCAGGCTGGCAGGGGACCCCACCTCTAAGGCAGGCAGCTTTGCAGTTGCAGAGGAGCCGAGCTGCTCCAGCCCACGGCTCCCACCTCCGCAGCCACCTCCGGAAGAGATGCCTGGTCACACCAAAAAGGCGGCTTGAGGTATCAGCTCCAGAACAGAATAAAACGGTCCAGCAGGTGAAGAGAGTGGGTAATGAAGGGAATTAAAGTTTCACTATACTTAGAAAAAAACATTGACCAAAGTTCTATCTATCTACTCAGTTAATACAGAAAGTCTTTTGCTGCAGTCCACACACCCTTCCTAACTTCAACAGACTTATAAATTATGGGTAAGATATCAGACGTGGAGAAGCTACAAAGGCTGAGATCTATCAATCTTTAAAGCTATTCGTTTGTCTCTGAAAACTATGTGAAACATCTCAGCAACAAAATCAAAAAATCATAGTAAGAAAAAAATTAGTGCAAATGAGATACTACTGGGTTTCTTAAGCAGAGCTGGGATGAAAACCAAAGCTGGACTATTTAACAGTGAAAGACGAGTATAATTTTCTGAAGCCTCTTCTAAAGGTTACCACAGAAGCATCCTTCACTGTATGAAGTGACTGTTTACGAACAAGACGCCCTTACGGTGCTTAATCCAAAGGCTCCCGATGTCAGCAGGAGAAGCCCCCCAGGCCTTGCTGAGCTCTGGCACGAGCCCTGGCTCAGCAGCTGGCTGCACGCGGTGACTCCGACCGCAGCGCGTCCGACGGCAAAGCACGCCACGGCTCTGCTCTCCCCGCCAGAAGGCCGGCACCACTGCACGCACCCGCTCCTGGCAGCGATGGAGGGCACACGCACGGACAAACTCCTTGAAAAGAGAGGACTGGGGGTCCATCCACCACCGGTGCTCCCCAGGACACTACTGACATGGCTGGCTCCGATCAGACCTGGAAGGCGAAGGGAATACCATGGAAGACCTGGAGGTACAGGCAGATGCAAAAAGAAAAATAAGAGCATGGAAGAGAAACTACCAAACGCTTTCAAAAATAAGTCTTAATTAAACAAAAATTGAAAGAAGTCAGGGAGTACACTGTTGTCTCAGCCCGAGTTGGGAAAGGAAATGTCAGTGCCAGCCTGTACTCCTGAACGGACTCTTGAAAATCTACACCCCTCCCATTTTTATATGGCTCTTATGCAGCTTTGGCAAAAAGGGGGAGGAAAGAGGATGCGATGCTGAATAGGCCAGATTGCTCATCAGCATTCTCAGCCTTCCTGATCATTTTGTTACGCTACTTTAGCTGGAACAGACCAAGTCCTGAATTGCAACATAATTAAGCAAAACCATTTCATTTCCAAGAAGGCTGGCAGTAATACCCAGTAAACGTGGGTGAGATCCAGCAAACTGGTAACACATTAAATTCTTAACAAGTTTTAGCAACTAATTTCTTTACAGCTTGTTAAACATCCACAACTTACTTTCCAACTACACTAAGTAATGGAAACTATCCTTTCCAGGTCATTCTTAAATCTTATAAATCATACACTTAAGCTTTAAAAACAACTATAGATGAGTAAGGTACTAGGAAAGGTATAAAAATAGTGAGTTTGCAGCAAGATCCCTGGGAGCAAACCTTATTTAGAAAAAAATGAACTGCATCTAGTCAGCATCATTAAAGTAAATCTCTAAATCAAAGTCTGTATTAACTAGCTAACCATCCAGAACTATTTACCAGGTTGGGAGACTGAATTTTACAGGAATTCGATACAACAGACACTCTTTTTTTGCTATTAATATTTTCATATTTCACAGTGTGATGTTACTTTCTCCCCTAGCCCTTCTAGGAGCCTGAAGTAGCAGAAACTGTGGAACCAAAAGGATTTATGCAAAGATCGTGCCATTTCAGAGGGATTAGGGACACTACCCACCAGGCCTGTTGCCAAACACAGCTACTGGGATTGCCTATGAATGGAAAGCTATATGAACTTTTCCAATAAAACCATTCAGGTTCATAGAATTGCCTCTCAATCACCTGGAAATAATTACTAAAAATAACAAACCCAACCCTGGCACTAACAGAAAGCATTACAGTTTTAGAGAAAAAAAAATAAACTAAACAGACATCTGTTCTAATAACTTGTGAAAGCGCCTATCAGAATGGACGGATATTCAGGGGCTAGGGATTAAAATATGTCAGGCAGCTTTTTTCCTGCTGCTGCGCTTGGCAGTGCCGCATAAACCCGAAGTCTGAAATAAAGCATCTTTCTGACGTTATGTGCTTAGAGTATTTCATTATTGACAGCAGCGCCACTCGTCCTGGTACACGTGTTCACAGCAAACATAACCCGCCTTCCCCATGAGGGAAACGGCGCTGGCTTTTCTACCAGCCACCTCGTAGTGGGGAGCAGGCACCAGTTTGGGGATGCCACACGCAGACGTGGTCCAACGCCCAGCCCTGTGCGAAGGCTGCAAGGTCTTTACATTAGGGAGACAGGCAGTTCAATTCCACCTAAAGCAAGAATGAAATGCTGAAATACTGGGATTAAACCAGCAAATAATGAAATTTGGGATTCAAATCTTAGACACTACTTGCTGAAAGTTACAGGTGTCTTGTTTCAACGGTTAGTGGGTTCAGTAGTGAAAACATTTACAAATCCTTTCTACCTGCCCCTCCAGCCCCAGCAGCGGGATCCCACCTGGACAGGCACGGGCACACACACACTCACACCCCCCCACAGCAGCTCTGGCCCAGAGCTTCGGCTTCAGTTATCCATCTGCAAAAGCCCTCTTCTCCTGGGAACACTTAGTAATTTCCCGATTTTCACTGGCACCCAACCCTTTCCTCCCGAACAAGAAATACTCCTAACTCCCCAGCGCAAAGAAAAGGCACGTTCACCATCTGTTCCCCTACTGCAGGCAAATCCACTTTATACATATGATTTCTAGGGGTGGGGAAAAAGTGGTAATTTTCCACTCCATTCACCTTTCATCCGGTCTCGCCTGCGAGCGAGCAGGAGGGCAGGCTGCCCCCCGCCCGGCCAGGACGCCCGGCTGCAGCCCCCGGCTCGGCTGCTGCGATGGGCTGCACCCAGACCCAGGTACCCCTACCCGTGTCACACAGGCACCGCTCTTGCTTCAACTTTTATTGCCAGGAGAGAAATTATATATACACAGAAACATTAAAAGATATTCAGAAATATTATTCCTAAGGATTAAATTAAATTTTTTTTTTTTTTTAAACAATTCACTTTTTCAACTATTCAGTACTGCCTTTCCCTTCTGTCTCCCCTCGATTTTTCTGATGTAGGCAACAGCAACTCAGGACTTCAATCTTTTTATTTCTAATTTTATTTCATCTATTCTTTTGGATCTTATGCCTCTTTGATAGCTTCTTTGACATAATATTTTCTGAAAACTAAGGCTCCTAAAATGGTTACGTTTCTGAAATTATTTGCTGTAATAACTTACCTACTGTAATAGTTCAGAACTTGTTTACCTTCTCTTTATTTTATTAAAGAGCACCCTAAAGGCATTTTAGCAGCTGTGGATGCCTAAGGGGAAAAAAAAGTATCAAAGTGTGTCATACTAAGTTAAATGAATTTGAAATTTAAAAAAATCAGTTTTAAACAGTATTTTTGAAGGAAAGAAAACAAAAAACTACTTCGAATATCATGGAAAATCAGGGGGAAGCTGGAGCCTTCTCATGGCTGATTAAAGGGATAAAAGTAAAGCGCCTGGCTAGAAACTGAACACAGTTTAACAGAGGAAACCATCAAGATCCCAAAACAGTTTAACATAAAAAAAACCATCAAGATCCCAAACACGAGCAATGCAGGGACTGCGCCTTTTGCAGCAGGGAGCAGAGCAAAAGGCCGTACCCACCACCAAAGAGCTTTCCCTGGCAACTACCCTCACCCACTACACCCTGCCTGAACAGCCTCACACTCACCCAACGTGGTTACAGTTCACTAATTTAGGACTGTAAATTATCTAGGCTCAGACAAAAATGAAATGCCACTCACAAACCTGAACGTACAGGGCCTTATTTGTGAAATTAATTTTATTTTTGAAACATGATATCCAATTACAAATAAATAATTCATACAACATAACTCAATTAGGATATACAATGTTCAGGCAGTTCATAGTAACAACCAAGATCACATTGAAAATGAGTTTACATTAAATAACCAATTACAATAATATACAACTGGTCACTCAATTAACTTTTCAGCCTGGTCCAAGGTGTACGCAAGTTGAAGATTGTTCCTCTTACCAGTAAAGAAAGAGATGTACACAATTTTATACCGAGTCCAAAGTAGTTAATATATCACGTTAATAAAAATTAAAAAGGCTGCATTGCATCGCCCAAACGTAGTTTTAGTACAGAATAAAAGCTTGTGAATTTTAGCAGGATAAAGGTTACTGCAAAGGAGTCTTATGTCCTATAGCAACTTCTGCATAAACTTACAAGCTTTACAGGACGTTCTTCATGCGTGGGTTCAATTCCATATCCTTCTCCGCACCCCGTCTACAAAACCAGCAGGACGCGGGTATGCATCATGTTATTACTTTCAGTTGCACATTGGTTTTTTGCTTTCATTTCAGCAAAACATTTTAGTGCCAAGATACAGCTTCCCACTGAGGTATGGTCCTGCTTGCGTGTAAACTGCAGGTGTAGCAGCATCAGTAAACTTGCAAGGTCCTTTTCTGACATTTAATTTTTCCATTTCCTAACCTACTCCAGAAATACCATTCTCTGCAAAGGACATATATGACGTCTAGATTGAATTTTAGTCAGAGTCTTGAAATATTTTTAAGTAATTGCAGGGATTTAAAGGAGATTCACAGCATCCTTGGAATTTCTTGGTGAGTCATTTTTAATAATGAAATAAGTCAATTTTCACAACAGAGTAAGTAGTTACAATTCCCGATGATTCATAGTTCTGGGAAGTCCTGTATTTACAAAAGCTTTGTTTAAAATCCCCCCCCTTTTTGGGGCCCCTCAGGTGGGGTACATACCCCTTGTTCTCGGTTTGAGCTCAGAAAGACCGTTTAAAAGCTCTGGTTCTTTCCATTACAGATTTCCCCATGTGATGGAGATCGCTACTTCCAACCATGCACTATTCCTAATTTACTCTACAGCTGTCCGTGGGACACGTGCAATACATTCCAGCAGGTACTTTTGTTCTTGTTAGGCTGGGCATGGGAAGACACATAAAAAAAACCCAAACAAAAAGAGAGAGACCAGGTAAATTCCTGGCCGGCGCATAGTGCATCTACACAGGGTTCCAACAAACCCCCCTAAAATTGTCTTTCTCAAAGGTGAGAAGGTGGTGGCAGCCAAAAGCATCTCAGATGTACAGGACTAAGGCTGCCAGAGAGGGGAGCCCTACATCGAACCCCAGCTCCGACTTACCGTCCTGTTACAGCCATGGCACAGGGACATCCACGGGACAGGTGCCCTCAACAGGACACGGAAGTACTCAGAATCTAGCAGTATTAAACTCCAGGTTTTTTGTTATAAATCAAAAGAAAGACCACACTCATCACAAATATTTTAAGCCCACACAAGTATTTTTTAGAAGTCTTCCTACCTTCAACGCTGAGGCTAAAATTAATGAACTGCTTTGTTTTCACATTCTGCAGAAGAAATTAAATGTCCACAATGAACGCGATGTCTAAAGAAGGAGCAACTATATATTGACATCAGTTTTAAATATAAAAACTGAACTGTAAAATCAAATGCACAGACTGTAGCCCAATCTTGTGATTGGATAAGAAGAAAAATTAAAACTACTATTTTCAAACCATTTTAAAAGTTTCATTTATGCAATTTATCCAAAAGTGGATTTAAATCCGTAGCAGTATAAAATACTAAGTTTAGATTTCTTCCAAATTAACCAAAAGCAGATTCATTTTTTTAAATCTGCTGCGCGACGCACTGACATACGAAGTACTTCAGCAATTTATTAATTTTCACTAAAAATCACACAAAAAATATTTGAACAATGTACATCCTGTGCTGAGTGCAAACTATTTAAGAACCTGTTGATGGAGCACAGATACCTATTTAAGTATTAGTAACGTCTAATATGCAGTGTGACACTTCCCTACACACTTGGCAATTTCCACGTTCCGATTCTTCAGCCATTTTCCAACTTTAGTCTTATCTCTACTTGCCAGAGGTTTTAATTTATGATTTAGATATCTGAAGGCGTTAATCCCATAAATACAGTTCTAATTTCTTGTTGTTGTTTATTTCCATTTGACTAGTTACACCAAAATTCACCAAACTGTAATAGTTTTTCGTAGACAGCAGCAGGGGAAATCCCTGAATAGTGGGAGAGATGGTAATGTAACATAAACTACAGCACACACCTCCTCCACATTTCATCAGAACTAAAGCACAGGGAACCTACTTCACAACTTTCGACTCTATGAAACTACTTTCTATAATCAATGGGAATATGTTAATTTAAATAATTTTTTTTAAAGGACAATTTGTATAGCGAGCATCTCCCAGAACTCCCACATCACAAATGCTAACAGCAGGAACTCCTTCCCCCAAACAAAGTGTCTGCCGTTCCTAACTGCTATATGCTGCCACAGTAGGGTACTAAGTGAGCATCAAGACCTTGATATTTTCGTACTGCAAGTAAATGATACACACGAGAGAATAATCTCCAAATTAAAGCCATTTTAATATTTGCCCCCGCACAAAGTAGACTGATGTATGCCTTTTCACATTCTCACGTAACCCTGATTAAAACAGTCTTTCGAGAAATATTTTGAAAATAAAATTCACATCTGAAACAAATCTAAACACTCTCACTGAAGATGAAAAGATCCCCCCTAGTTCTTGAAACAATATTCACATATTTATAGTAAAACAGAAATTGAGACTCCTTACCAAAGTAAGAATTGGGTGTAACAAACCAAGTAACATAAATAACTCTGGCTGACAAATATGTCAAATATCTGTTTTTAAAGCAAAAAAAGCGCTAAGCAAAAGAACACAGAATTAAAGGGGGGATTTTTAATGACAGACAGGGCAGTTAGGCACTGTGTGAGCTGAGAACATAACTGTCATTATGACTTTAAAAATCCCCCCAGTTAGGATTTGGATTGCGGCCAGGGCAGAACAGGGGTCTTCCCAAACAAAAGAGCAAACCCGGTGTAATGTCCAAACCTAATGAGAAAAGACAAAAGCTGCTACAGTCCCTCTGCTCAAAGGACACTGTCAAACTTAACAAGTGTTTAGTGAAATTAACGCCGAGAGCTCTCATTAGCTCTATGCAATTCAGCTACTGGATGACAAGGTCACCAGCTATTTAAAAAAAGGAGTTCTGTATTTGAGAGATTATTCTTAGGTTTAACTTTTGCTGTGTTAATAGCATCTTTTGTAATAAACAAGCTTTAACTAACACCTGCAAGAGTACCTGCCTTTATGCAGAGCTGTGCCACGACCATCTTTCCATTTTCAGATAAAAATAAAAGTAACCATTAGGCACATACTGAACGTGTATTACACAAGCTGCAGCGTCAAATATTTTCTCCCTCAGATTTACACAGAAAAACTAGCACAGCAGCAAATAACCCGGTCCTCTGCTCAACAAAGAAAGCATTTTCAATGTACATAATGTCACAACATCAATACCTTCTTATCTTTAAATAATTAGGTAAAAAAGGCCCCCAGTATAACCATTTCTTATATAGCCAAGTTCTCTCTATATACATCCAAGTTTTAAAGATACAAATAAAACATTATACAGGATTTATAAATGTTTAAAAACTTGAGGCTTCAGAATCGCGGTTTCCCAAAAAGACTCGGGAAAATCCACAGACTGACAAGGTAGCAGAGAAAACTGGAAAAAAAAGGAGACAGACACAAGTTTGCTGCCGTAACATTTTACTGAACTTGCCAGTCACCATGGTGATGTTATCAGAAATAACAGTTTAAGCTGCAAATGACAAGTGGTGGTTTTCTGTGTTGATCTCAAGTGTTGAGACAGGCAATTCAAGTATTTCCTATTTGATCCAAGCTCATTGTAGCAAAGTGGTGCAGAAAAAAATAATTATTTTACATTTTTTCCATACATTCGATCGATGTCCGTTTGATAGTATGCCGTAAGCTCTTTGCGTTTTAGTTTGAACGCATCTGTCACTAGACCAGTCTCAGGGGTCCAAGGATCAGGGCTCAAACGAATTTTTACTGGTATTTCAAACTTCTCCAGGTTAGCTGTAAAAATAAACATTTTTAATACAAAATGTAAGTGTAACCATTTTTCTACAATTAAGCACAAAAGGAGGAACCATAGTCTCATACAGAAAAGCACGTGACATAAATGAGGAAGTGTTCCTCAAATCCCCATGGTTAGCTCTGAAAACCCGCGTGGTCACTAGTAGAGTGAGAGGATCCACCAGTAACTGTTCTCCAGCTCCCACAGAAATATCGAAATAAACCCCCGCGGTTTGGGTACCTGTGCTGCTCCCTAACTTCGGAAAAGCCTCCGTGCATGGAAGAGACACCCTCAAAATATACACTGTTGTAGCAGTCTTACGATACTCATCTTCTGGAGATAAGGTCTTAAAAGCCATACTACTTAAGCACGAAAAAACAGCAGGTTTTAGTGTTTTTCCTGATAGTCCTAAGTTGTTCAAGAAAAGTAAGTTCATATGGTAGCTGTTCCCCCTACTGAAACAGAACGGTTAGCGCAAAACGCTATCATTTGCAAGAGCTTCTGCTATGGTTTCAGAAATAAGAGAAGAAAACCAAATAGCTCTAAGAAAAAGTAAAGTAATCAACAGATGGGCAACATTAAAAAAATAATCTATTTTCAGGTTAAATTAAAAAAATCCAAAAATGTATAATTATCCAGTGCAACCTGCCATTTTTAGGTTTTCCTGCACCTTTTACTCCCCTTGACGTTACATCACTGGGTTTAGGATGAGGGGCTGGCTTTTTTGCAATTTAGCACTATAACCATAACATTATTTTAAAAGTAAAGCCTACGATACCAAGGTGAAAAACAAAACCAAATATAAAATAACATCAAAGTGTGTAAAAAATGCCTTAGGATTAAATCAAATATTCTGCTTCATCAACTGTGTGCTGCACAAAACAGAAAAGGAAAGCGGCTTTGAACACATTCTCCACTGCAGACACTTCTTAGAACAACTCTGCCCATACGCTCCACCCAGTGAAGAAAAATGGACTGGAGAAACGGGGCAAGGAAAAAAAGAGTCTGCTGCAGTATGGAGACTGCAGTCATCGCAAGAGCATCCTCCTCTAACAGAAGTCTGCAAATACACTAAGCAGAGAGTTTAATATATTCACAATATGTAATAAAACAAAGACTGTTGGAAGCATAAAGTCATCCAGGGTAGAAAAGATGAGGACAAATTACACAGAGGTGCGGAAGGGCATCGTGATACTGAGTGACTGCAAAGCAGACTGCAGGAAACGTTCATTGCAGAGAAGTGCAAAAGAGAAAGCATACAAAACCCAAATATAACATCCACAATGACTATTTAAAAAAACATGGTCATAATTGGTCCTAACTGACAGCTTTATGAAAAAAGCTCAGCGCTTACTCATGGTCAAAAGCAGAAACAAGGCAGAAATTATTAGGAAAGAACAAACAGCGTATCACTGTGCCACTGTTTAATTCTGCACCAGAACAGCTAAACAGACGATGACCAATTAGCATGAAAAAGATACAGCTGAGGGGGAAGTATAATAGACACTGAAAAAAAAAATCACCACTGCCATTGTGCCTGTTCTCTGCCTCTTCCCATACACGAGCTTGGCAGAACCAAACCGAACGAGCAGATGGCAGGGTTAAAACAAACAAGAGGCACTTCTTCACATGAATGTAGCTGAGCTGCGCAACTGCGCCAAGAGGTAGTATAGATACTGAAACAGACTAATTATGTAGCTTTAACTGGAAGAGATAATGGAAGAAAAGTCTACTGAAAATTATTAACTACAAAGACACCACTTTCAGTTTAGGAAACCCTCAGATGCACCGGAAGCCAGGACAGCCCCCGTCACCATGGGCTTATTTCAACTATGCACAGGTACGCAGCACCCGACACTGCGCGATACCCAACACGCGTATCATGGATCTACAGATGGCCCATGTTTGTTTGGAACAGCAGCTGAGGCCAAAAAAGTACTACAGGACATCTTAATGAGTGCCAGACACTAATACTTATATTAAAAACTAACCTGACCTTGTTGACTTTGCTGTCTTTTTATATTCTTTCCTCAGCTATTGGCCATGGTCAAAAAAATGTGACGTGAACCAAAAGGACTGACTTGACTTGTGTTTTGTTGGATTTTTTGAATGAAGGTTTCACTTACATATGTTCTGTAAAATATACATACTCAAGGAAGTATTTTTAGGGCCTATGATTATCTGTTTCACAGACGTTACGGTCCATAAGGTTAGTATGATCTGCCCAGCTACTCACCTGCCATGGCAGCCTCAGCTAGCACCTTCAGTACTTCTTTTTCCATCTCGGGACTGTTACAGATCTCTTCCCAGGTTCCTTTAAATCCTTTCTTTCGAGCTAGTTCTGCGAGCTCCTTTTGATTTGGCACAACAAATCCAATGACATAAGAATGGAAACTGAGAAGTATAATGTACTTTAGTATGAATTTTGTAAAGTTAACAAGTCTTCAAAAATAACATTTCAAGTTAGGGGTTTTGCACTTCACACAGAGATATTGTTCTTAACAGTTGGCTTTTGTTCACCTGATAATCTTTCCAAAATAGTACCCAAATTACCTTTGCCTGTTTAAAAAGTAGAAAGAAAAGCCACTTACCTTACAGCAACGGGATTGCTCCAAGGTGTGCTGTCCATATGCATATTCCACTGTGCCTCACACTCAAAGCTTTGGGGAAGCAGTACCCACACGATGTCAGTGCGCCCTGCCTCTCCTCATGTTTTGCATCCTGACATGAAGGCTGGTGTGCCGCTTCCCTACCCCAGTTTCCTCTCCACTGCAGAATCCAGTTACTGTAGAGGAGTCGAGGACTGCAGGGAAGAGGGGCTGGAGGGCAGGTCGTGAAATAAGCATATGCACAACACATCTCAAAGAACGCCTGCTTCTGCAAGGGAAGTGATTTCTCTCTTTCAAGGCATCATCCATACGCTCACTCTGCTGTTGGCAATCTTTGTCCGCTCCTGACATGCCTAGAACATACGAAGCTGTGATCTCAAAGTCTTTGGAAAAACACTGGGGCACAATTCACCTTGAAAGAGGTATTTCAAGATTTTTGAGATGGTGTAAAGTTTAGGGAAATTGTGAACAGAACCTCACGTGGCAACTCTACATGTTCTAACAAAGCAGACCACAGAATCAGAGCTGAAAGGGTACTCAGAAGATCACCTGATTCATTCACCTGCCTTGAAGCAAAGTCAGCTACATCTCAAGGTGTTTGCCTAACCCATTCTTAAACATCAGGCAAACACCAACGCTTCACTACTTTAAGCACTGGTAAGCTGTTCCTAATGGCTATTCCTGACTCATCTTCTCTGCAGTTCCCATCAGTTGCATTTTCATGCAGCCAACAGTCAGATGTTCCTCTCCTTTCCACAGAAGCCATACATTTGTTCACAGACTATTTTTTTTCCCTTCTCATCTATCTAGTCTTCCTTCCTTTCCTAAGCTTCTTTAGGAATTTAAGCAATGCCCTTTTCTTCAAAGTCACACAAACACATCAGAGTGCTCTGCTCAGACATTCCCACTTTCCTTCTGGACTCTTTTCAAGAGGACCACCTTTTCCGAAGGGGTGCATGTGGAACTCTGACTCTTTAAAGCTCGGTAGAGCAAAAAGATCACTGTGCATCTTGTAGGCTACGCACCTGATTATGCCATACTATTTACCTTCTTATAACACCATGGTGCTCCTTGACTCATGTCAGCACCAACTGGTGGTCCTCGTCCTGAATTTTTTCGGTTTATTTAGGTGGAAGTATAGTTCATATTTCCCCTCTTTAAACTGACCACTGTTTTCAAGCAAATCTCCAGCTAGTCAAGCTTGCTCTGAATTCTAATCCTGTCCTCCGCTGTCCCGTTGGTCCTGTCTCACCTTAACCATACACAAATGCAATAAATGTTTTCAACTCTCTCTTTCACCAAACAGACCATTAACGCAAAATACAGAACCTTAACCTCAGTATAGAGATTACTTTGGCTTGTCCTTCTAGGTGTCGAGGTAATTTTAAAATACTAATTCTAAATACCCTTTTGGTTACTGCACATGGCAATTTTCTCCTTTGTTACTGGTACGACTTACAATGGGCATGTGACAGGAGCTGTGAAGGCTGCACAGAAGTCCATTACACAGGCTTCTCTGGCATCATCAGTCGACAAGCTTTGCCTGTTGGCTGACTTGAAACTCTCCTCGTTTTTCTCTTACTAAGAACGTACTTGCAGAAAGACTTCAGATTAGCCTCAGCACCACTTGCTGCTCACATCTCACCTTCTGCCTTTGCCTCCAACTCCCCCCAGCGCCCCTAACTATACTCTGTACTGAACCCTTGTGACTTCATCTGGGGTCTACTCTGTGGTATGTATTATGAATGAAAGCATCCAGAACACAAAGGATTCTGGCACTTCCACCTCTGGTTCCTGCAGTCATCTGACATGCTTAAGATCACGTCCAGCAATATCACCAGTGTCTCCAGGGATAAACAGCACACAGAAGTAATCAGTTGGCTGGGTAAGCCTCAAACTTTCGGTTCATCTAAAATTCAGGCTCTGGAGTGGAAGCATACTTCCTCTGGACAAACAAGTTCATCCAACTATGCTTTTTCCTGGAAAAAGCACCTCAGAGCTGACAGCTCCTGGAACATGTAGTTTTTCATTCTGTACCACTAAGTTAAATCTTGACTTGCTGCAGTTCAAATGCCAAAGCACTGTTCGTCTTGAGAAGTATCCTGAAGACTACATCATCTCTCTGGAGCAGCCTCTTCCCTCTCCACTACGGATCCTTCTGCAGATGATTTGCATTTGCTAGCTTCTTCAGTCTTGGAGGTCATAACAGCATGAAGGAAGAAATTTTCAGAATTTGGTCCTCAGGACCTCGTAAGTCATCCTTTTCATGCTAAAACACTAGGAATCTTCGTTCCCTTGCTGTGCTTGAGACCCTACCCAAGCACAGCTCCCAGACCTAAGGTAAGAGACACCTACAGTGGCACTATATGTCTGTATCACCGTTTCTATTCTCTGAAGTCCAGGCCTTATCAGCTGTCCTTGAGCTTCCTGCGGAGAAGTCCCTTGGGTTTTTTGTCATGGTTGCTCATTCTTCAGTTAACTGAACTACTCATTTTCCTGACGTGATGCTCGATATCCGCTGAATACGTTTTGGACGAGGGAAGTGCTGATAAAGCACTAGGAGCCTCCTCTGAAAAAGCTCTAATCGCGATTCCTTTCAGCCAATGTTTTATTCCTTATCTCACCGAGTATTTTGTCTGCGGTGGTGAATGCATACAGCTTTTGAAGCAGGATATTGTGCAAACACTTTTGATTCCCTGACACCTATATGCAGGAGATGTGCACCCCAAGGTCAAATCACAGATTTAACCTATTTGTAAAAGTCTGCCCTCCTTGTCCTTTTTGCACGTGGGAGGTAAAACAGCTACAAATGAAGGACCACTCTCACATAGGAGATGGCACAGGCAAAGCATAGGAGAGACAGGATACAAGAGAGGTCGTGCGCACTGCTAACAAAACGTCTCTGAGCTCATACTGCTGAGGTGAGCACACATCCACAGTGAAATGTGCATACGGACAGTCATCCATAAAATCTGTATTACATGGCTACCGATGTTAAATTACAGGCATGAAAGTATTAGGAAGAAATACAGCAGCAGCAGAAAAACAACTTGAAATGTACTTGGGACTCTGTAAGTTACCTTTAAAAATTACTTCTAGATTTTCCTATTTTTAAGTAATAGGCAGGACACAGACTATCAGAGTCAAATGCCTGACAAGTGCATTTTTGTCTCTAAAGTAACGCTGACCTGGCAAAGTTAACACAAATTTCATAGTGCGATTCCAACAGTTAACTTCAACCCTGGAACAGCACAAATCACCATCTGGAGGAGCCTCTTTCTCCAGGGACTACAGAGGGTGCTCACAGCCATGGACCCTCAGGCAGTCAAAGCAAGCACACGAGACTTCCCCAACAAGTCAAAACCACAGATAAAGCCTAATATCACGGAATTTTTCCCAGCAGTGGCATGCCCAGTGCATGTCAGCCTACTGACGCAGAACTGTCAAAAACGAAGTTCCAGGATGACTACCACTAGTTAACACACACACACAAAAAATATACCACAGAGAATCAGGTGAACAAACCAAAAGTTAATTTTCTATTTTATTACCACTGAGCAATTCTCTGGTATGCTTGCCCTGGCCTCCATCAATCAAAGTTATCAAGTGGGTCTTTTTTGGCCATACTAGAAATCAGAATATTTCTGATCATTCAGAAGCTCCAAAATGACAAGAAACAACAACGACCTGAAGTATATTTATACATTCAAGTCTGTATCATGTACAGGTAGGAAATTCTAGAAATAGAAACTTAGGCCTTTATATGCCTAATTTGGTAGTGCACTCAGAAAGCAAATAGAAAGGATATTTGATCATCGTTAATTGTGTGTTTGCATAGTATTTACAGAGTGTTTTCTTCCAAGCTTCAACACTTCTGATAGTATATTGCAGGAGTTAAAGAAAAGTATTTTTAATGTGCAAACTAGCTTCTGGGATGTCCGTGGGCTTTTTTCACCCCCTTCCTCCAAAGTACAACAGCAGTTCCTCTGAAGACCAGATCACAGCTAAATACAGAAAGGAACAAGGTGTCCCAGGGCTTACATAGGTAATAATCTCCAAAGTGCTTGAACGATGCAGTCAGAGCTTAACCACTTTTCAGATAAGGGAAAAGGGAATGAAAGGAAGACTCACTCTTGGCATTCTCCAATGAGTGATGAAAAATAAAAAAGGGAAAGATAAAAACAAACCTTTCGGATGTTTTAGTTTTGATAGAGAAAGTTATTCCATTGTATTGTAAGGAAAATCCTCTCTCAACTGATTTCAAAAACTCCACACATTGAGTGGCAAAAAATTTTGCTTAGGGCTTCAGTAGGACAGGCAAAGAATACAGCAATAACAAAAGACCAGCTGCCTCTTACCTGCTTGCATACGCACAAATATTATCTACCAGTGGAAGATTCTTTAGGGCTGCTTCTACTTTGCCAAGGGAAACATATTCTCCTGCCTGGAGTTTTACAAGATCTTTTTTACGATCTGTTGAGGAAAAAAGGAATTAAGTGTTAATTACAGAACACAAAGCTTTACAAATTGATTTTATACTTTTCTGAAAAGTACGTACAAATGCCAAAAAGGTACGCTGACTCATGTTTGGTGAATGTACCAGAAACATTTAATATCCGGTTTCCAAACCTGACATTTTATCAATCTGTCCCTGACTTAAACATGAGAGACATTTTGATCCCATGCACTTTCTGTCTTTAGAACAGCGTCTCCTATGTGATTGCACTGGTGTGTGAATGGAAGACAACCAGGATTACGCAAAAGCCAGTGACTGGCCAGAAGCACACATTTTGTGCTGTCTGGTCCAGATGCTTCAAGCAGGAAACACAGCATTTGGTGACATTTTGATATTTATTCCCAGGCTAAATCTATATTTAAAGAGCAACTGTCCATCTGCTATTTGAAACACATCAATAGGAACCGAAAATTAAGCCCAAATTACTTGAGCTTATTGTACATAGGCCAAAGAAAGCAAAGGTGACTACTCTAGCCTAGCCATGATGGCAGCCAGGAGCACCTCTCCTTGGCTGTATACCTTCAGGCTGCTTTGTGCAACCAGGCGAGGTAGTTTTTGTAGCTGTCTGACCTGTTTGACCTGTGCAAGGCGGCTGCAATGGCACATAAGATTCTTCTCATATAATAAATCAAATAAGCTTAGTTTTCAGGATTAAAAAGCACCCAGCAGTTGACAGGCACCTATTTTTGTGCCTAGAGGTGTCAAAGAATTATGAGCCTATCACAGCCTTATGTGTAACGCCTTTACTTAACTATACTTTTCCCCTAGTTCCTTTATGGTAAAGGGATGTTCTTATTACAAAGAATGGCAAGATGAAAAAAGGCTTATTAATTCCTGAGCACATTATTACCAGAAGAGCCCTTTCACTGAATCAAATTCCACACTTAAATTATAAAATCTAAGGCAGCTTATATAGCCCAATTAGTCTATGTTTTACTCTCTAATTACTACCCAGGCTTACTAACAGACTGGAGTCAATGTTAAGACTGTTTTAAAAGGAAGCAATTGTTTTAAAAATCAGTTTTTAAAACACACAATCAAGTTTACAGCAACACATCAGAATTTCCCTGGGATATATGGCAGGGCTTTAAGACTGCATGACAACATATGGAGGTATTTTTTTTGGTAGATTTCAGTACTTAGCAGCCCTGAAAAATGTGTGTGTATATATATATATGTTCACCTAAGTTATTAACGTACCAATAATTTTTAGACATCCATCTTGATGAAACTCTCCAATGTCTCCAGTATGGAGCCACCTCTGCCCATTCTCATCAACAGTGAAGTCCTTTTTGGTTCGCCCTTCATTTTTGTAGTATCCCACAGTCACGTTTTGCCCTCCAATAAGAATCTCACCTCTAGGATATGGTTTATCGGTGTTGTAATATCCACCTAAAAGTACAGTTTTTTATTAACAAGAATTAAAATACATTCCAAAGCAAGAATTCCTATTTACTATTTAAATATAGAACTAAACACTTTAGTAAGTCCTTAGCCAAAGCGACCACTTGCCTAAAGAGTTCAGTAAGAGGAGAGGTGTCTCCAATTCTTCTCAGCACATAAACAGCTATTTAACATGTGTGTTTACAAACAGTGAAATTCACACACATGCAGAGGGCAAATGCCACCTCTATGCAGTCTTTCTGCCAGTACTGACATGGTCTATCAGTTTCATACAGGCTTGAATCTAAAAAAAGATAAGTTTTGCCTTGGAAAGAAAAAACCTACAAGGTTTCACATTAGCCCCACACACCCTTAAGTATTATGTGTTTCTACTCTACAATACATAAAAGCCCACCGTGAAAGGACATCAGCTAAATGCACTTCAAACTTTATTACATGTATTTTATACAGCATCCATTAAGCTTCCATTCCCTATGCCAATTTTTAAAATAATTTTATTAATAATATTATGAAGACTATTTTAAAATAATTTCTTAATGGCCACAGAAGGTATCATCCATGCACTTCAGCTGAAGTCTCCTGAACCCAGCAGCTCTAAGACACAACATACAAGACGTGCACTCTGTCCTACAAGAACACGGGTCTAAGTCAAAAAGAGGTGCGTTTACACAACACACATACACAATTAGTGACTGGAATAAAAGAAATAGTACAGCCAAGGAGAATCTTAATACAGCCTAGTCAAAATGTCACTCACATTGGTAGCTTCTGTCTATAGATATTTGTAAGCTTAAAAACCACCGAGGGATTTATTTTACCTTTTTTTCCTCCCCAAGATCAAACTTCTATAGGTAAAGGTAGCATTTAAAATTTAAAAAGCCAAGAAATTCTACCTACCACTACTGAGCAAAGCCCAACAGAAAAATAGCTATATAAAGTTCTTACAAACACACTATAATTTAATCGCATACAGAAATTCTCACCTTCTTCCCAGTTCAGTAACTTGATTTCACAACAGACCAAAGGTGCTCCCACTCTCCCTGTAGTGTAGTCCCAAACTAGAGTTTAAAAAAGAGCATTTTTCAGCAAAAATTTTTACTGAAACTGAATTAGAAAAAATCTTTGTTGTCATGCATCTCATTTAGTGAAAATTAACTGCAATTTATTTCTGAACTTTAAGTCACAGAACATAATTTCCAAGAAAACCAATGGATCTATCAAGGTAACGCAGACAAAATCCTCATCCTGCAGAGAATAGATGGCTGTATTTATAGCTACCTCCAGTCACATCAACACAGCTTTGACAGCAAGCTGTCCATGTGGATCACGCTTCAGAAGCAGCACAAAAATTTTAAATAGTGTTTGCTGGACTCTGAAATAAGTAGCAACAATTCAGGGATTCTGTATTTTGGTTTACTTTCCTGAAATCTCAATTCCCTAAACACTTCTGCATCTGGGCACCTTCCCAAAAGAGCATCACAGCATTTGTATTACAGTTCCACATCCCTCCCTGCCCCCCAAGCTACTGAAAAAGCCATTTCCAAAGTCCTCTTGGACTAAAACCCACATCACAGCAGTTTGTGGATCACCAAGGAACACAATGCAAATTCTACAAGCTGGCATAATCTAGCCATGAACCTCAGCTGTTCCTCGTATGATTCCTAAGTAGATCACACCACTGCCAAAAAATAGCAGATCTGATCGCTTTTCCCACCATGGAATACAAGTGAAATTTTAGGACTAAAAAGCGACTGAAACTATGAAGTTCTGTTATATGAAACTGGTATCTAGTGCAGGCTTTTGCTTTCCTTTTTTTTTTTTTAATTTTCCTAATGTCTCAATATACTCACTAAAATTAGAAAGAATTTATTCAGTTCAACCAGTAAATGCAGTAATACCAAGATCCCATTCATGCTATTATAGGTTTCTCTCCCACAAACAAGAACATTAATTTTACATGTAGGTCACCAGCTTTAGCACAATGTGTCACAATTAGTACTCCTACTGTTTTATACATTTCTGATTACAAGTGATTCCCAGGACTCCCCAGTTATGTTTGGTGGCATACACCAAACAAGCAGACTGTCACAGATGACACACACAGAGCGCTCAGCATGGATCACCGACACCAACCTTCCGTGATTGTTCCAGCTCCAGCTGATTCAGTCAATCCATACCCCTGTCCTACGGGGCAACAGAAACAAATGTTCATGAACCGCTGAGTTGCCGCAGAGAGCGGGGCTCCTCCACAAAGCAGGATGCGAATTTTTCCACCTAGCAGCATTCGTACTTTTCGGAAAATAAGGCTAAAATGCAAAGATAAGAACATAGATTTGTTGCTTAAAACCAAAACAAGAGAGTACCGAATTTTATATCTGAACTGAAAGTCTCCATCAGCTTCAAATAAACTTTTATGGCATTCAAGGAAAACCTTGAAGAAGCACATTTAAATTTTCCAAAACACAAGCACCGATTTTTAAGATTTGAAGACGAGTTAAGTGTTTTGAGAACACAATTTAGTAAGACAGTAGAGTTCTGATTTTCTCCTCAAAAATAATTTAAATAAGCCATATAAATTCTGCTATCATATTATCCTTTAGCCTCAGTAAAGTTGGGAGTTGGACTCCACAATCCTTATGGGTTGCTTCCAACTTTATTCTATGATTCACTTAAGTGAAAATGCAAAGTCTACAGTTATCTATAGGAATAGACTTCTCATCTTACCCAGAAATTGTACAAATCCATTATTAAAGTCCTGATAAAAATAATGCAATGAATATAAATCTCCAATCAGTTCCAAGTTAAATAACACTCACTTAAATTATATCAGTAAATATTTAATACCATCGCAAAAACTACTGATTTGTTGTTTCAATTTACACTTAATTACAGACTCATTCGTGTGCAAAGCGTCAACATTAAAACAAAGAGAAGCACACACACAAAAATCAGACACTGCTCATGAGGTAAGACTTTGATAAGCATTTTTTGGTGCCATTAAAAATAAAATCACCTGTCGCAGAGAGGGGTAGTGTAACCTTTGGAAATCTGTTCCATTTTGTAGTTGTAGGCCAATATAAATAGATTCCGCTGGAAACTAGTCATTTCATTCACTTTATTCATGACGTTTTTGTAGATCCGATCCATAATTTCCTAGTAGCATAAAAAGATTATCTTTAAATCAAGGTAACAGAAATCCCAAATTCAGTACCACAAAAAAGGAACGTCATCTGGAAATTCTAGTACACTTCAGATGACAGCCCACTCCCAAGTCACTTCCTCTTCCATTGCTAGGAAACAGCAAGATGTTCAAAGAAAGCAAACACCTGAGCAGGAGCACTAGTTAACCCCAAACTGCCTGCTGCTAACTATCTTTATTCCATTAATTTACGATGATGAACAATTAACAACTAATTAAAATGGCAATCTAATCCCCATAGCTATTTGTGCTTTGAATTATGTTGACACTCACATGATAGTGTTCATCCTCAACATACAAGTAAATATCAAAATTATTATTTGAGTTAGCTTAACATCAAAGGTTATTCCTTTTTTAAGTGGTCACAGAATCGCAGAATAGTCTGTGCTGGAAGGGACCTCTGAAGGTCAATCAGTCCAACTCCCCTGCAATGAGCAGGGACATCTTCAACTAGATCAGGTTGCTCAGAGCCCCGTCCAACCTGACCTTGAACGTTTCCAGGGATGGGGCATCTACCGCCTCTCTGGCCAACCTGAGCCAGTGTCTCACCACCCTTATTTTAAAAAATTTCTTGCTTATATCTAGTTTAAATCTACCCTCTTTTAGTTTAAAGTCATTACCCCTCATCCTATCGCAACAGGCCCTGCTAAAAACTTTGTCCCCGTCTTTCTTATAAGCCCCTTCAGATACTTGAAGGCTGCTATAAGGTCTCCTCAGAGCCTTCTCTTCTCCAGGCTGAACAACCCCAGGTCCCTCAGCCTGTCCTCAAAGGAGAGGTGCTCCACCCCTCTGATCGTTTTTGTGGACTCCTTTGGACCCTCTCTAACAGGTCCATGTCTTTCCTGTGTTGAGGACTGGAACCCTGCAACTTGTCCTTGTTGAAGCTTATGAGGTTCACATTAACCCACTTCTTGAGCTTGTCCAGGTCCCTCCGAATGGCATCCCATCCCTCAAGAGCGTCAACCGCACCACTCAGCTTGGTGTCATTAATTTAATTGTTAAAAATTTGAATTATGACTTGTATTTTTAAAATATTTTTTAAAGATTATTTAGGCTTCAGTTACTTACCGGAACAGCTGCCATGAGGGTTGGCTTAAGTGTAGTGACATCACCTTTGCTTCCTTTCTTTATTTTAGAGGACTAAAGCAAAGAACAAGTTTTACTAGTAGACACATTCAAGTTTTTTAACACAAGAAACAAAATGATATAACGTATCTTTCAAACATTTCCATTTAAGTTATATATTAACAACTAAAACTAGCCCAGAGTACCAGTCATAACCACCAATACCCTGTTTCATGAATTGTAGAAAAAATCTGTTGTAATATTTTTAAAGAAGCATTACAAAGATCTGATGTGGCTAGTTTTTGGTCTTTTTTACCGTGAGGGCTTGTATCAACAACATACCTGGTCAGCTAATGTCTGAGGTGAAGAGTAACCAATGCGGCATCCATGAGACAGACACACAAGTTCAGCACTCAGCTCCAGAACATGGGCAAGAGGCAAATAGCCAATATAGATGTCTTTTTCCCTGCAAAGAATTTTTACAAGATAGGTTTACTCTGTACCATCAGAGTCCTCAAGCTAAATTCACACAGAGCTTACTGCGGAACTAGAATAAGTGAGAAAAATGGCTTTGAGCTTGAGAACGTATTTCAAATATTATGAGTTTTGTTTCAAAAGTTGCCTACCACATACCATAGGTTTAAGTCATGAACAAAGTGTGATGTTTACTCATCCCAAGACAATTAACTGCGTGTTATGGTTGCAAAGGCAACTCTGTGGATAAGATTAAAAACTGCACCAAACAGAAAGAAACCACAGAACTGAACACTAACCAAAGGAAGTACTGCTTAGGGAAGCTTTCAACCACTCTAGTGCAAGGCGGCCCCACAGGCTTTTGTGTCCTGGTCTTGCCCACATACAGAAGATGAGAGAACAAATAGCACATGAAGTAGTCACGTCATTTAAAGCAGTACCGGAAGATGCTCAGACATCAGTACATAGTATGGTGCGTCACAGACAAAGCAATATAAAACAGTTAATATTTTACAGTAATTAATCTAAACTCATATGCAACTACATGAGTTCTTTAATTGCTGGTAAGTAAAGGCTGGTACGTACCCCAGATTTGGAATCCTCTCAGCCATGCCAGTTATCCCAGCAATTATGTTGCAATGGGAGATCATAACTCCCTTGGGAACTCCTGTGGATCCACTCGTGTACATGATCACGGCGATATCAGAGGGCACAGGCCTAGACTGCTGTTTGTTTCCTGTAATTTGTGTTAAAAAAGAGAACGTATAATGCGTGGAAAGACCAGATCATTCGATACACTACCATATTTCAGCAGTCATTCCAATACAACACCATGTGACTATTGCTATTACTTTTCGCTTTCGGTTAAAAAGACTGTGGTCAAGCTTAAGTGCCTTCACAAACAGCAGGAGCTGCTTTGCATTAGCTGAGCAATGCTTCAAGTGATTGTCCTAGTCTACCACAACGGCACTTCTTCTATTTCCTATGTGCCTGTAGAGGAGAGAAAAATGGACAGAGCTTTGGCTTCTCCAAGATGCCACCGAGCTCCACATCCTTAGCAAGGCTGGCTGCACTGGCCCCACACTGTCAAGGGTCAATCCCTATTTGCAATGCTACGTTCTCCTTTGTAACACCTGCAGCAAGGCACTGATGACCCAACATGACATCCAATTTCTATAAATATTTAAAAGGACATTCAATAGCTTCAATAGGATTAAAGTGTTTTTTAAACACTTGCACTGAGAGCAAGAAGATATCAAAACAATTGTGTTTGAGGAAAACCAGCATAATGCGCAACACGTGGTACGACATACACACTGAAGGAGAAGAGTGAAAGCATATTTAATAATTTCCCACTCACAGAATCCTGTATATCCTGCAGGATGAACACCACAAAGGAAAACACACAAGCAGCAGCTCATGTACTTATATAATATTAATTGGACATGCTTGACCATAAACAACTCACTGGAGCACTCCACAGTTTATGAATGGTTAACTTGACAAAGATAATGTTCCTTTAGTATAGTGTGTAGTGTGTGATATTTAAAGGACTAATGAAAGAAGGATTAGACATCTTTTTACATGCTACATAGATTAGCAAATCTCAAGGAGCTAATGAATTATAGCCATGTTTTTTCCATTGGTGTTGTCTGAAACAGTTTTAGTAGCATATAAAGCTGGTACATCAAAAAGGGAAAACCATCTTTTATAGAAATTGAGAGGTCACGATGTGGGAAGCAAACCTGCCGTTCCCCTGAACGCCAACAGCAGATGGATTAACCACCCACCCTACTCCTCAAACAAAACTCCATACAACACTTATGTGCCTCCAGCAGCTAAAAGACTCCGAAAACACAAAGAACAAGGACAGAAAAAGCAACTACTGAATATAATGAAATCTTATATTAGGTTTAATGAAATTTTATACCAAGTTCAGCAGCTCTTCAGAGCCGAGAATAAAAACTTGATACGATAATAGTTAAAATACCTTCTGAAATTCTGAATTCTAACTCTAAGTGTGCTACATCAATTGGAAATAGATTTCAAGAAATTTACATAGTAGATTGGCACTTTAAGAAATGCAGTAAAATTGACCGTGTTCTATCAGATTTAAATGGCTATTTTACATTTTGTTATTTGTGACTTTAACAAGACAATGGTAGCAAATTACTGATGTCTTTTGCTATAAAGGGCACAATAATTTTCTCTGTGTTATGAATAACCTGGTTTTAATATGCCTGATCGTAAGAATGCTTTCTAAATTTCTATCCTGGCCTAAATGCTTATCCTAAAAAATTATTCTTCAACACATGACCCTTGTGGTGGAGAAGACAGTTTTTATTAAAAGCTTTTTACTCTGCTTTGTTGAAAAACAAAAAAACAAACAAAAACCCCTCACCCCAAAAATCCAACCACAACCAAACGAAAACACCCCACAGATTTTATTTAAAGAAAAAGCAAATGATAAGAGGTGATTAATGCAATTTTCCCAAGTTTACTGAACGGAGTCAAAGCAGCGCAACAAATGAGGTGATGCCAACAGAAAGAAGAGATAACCTACCAGTATCCGCCTTAGCCCCCATAGCCTGCACAGAAGCCATAGTGTGGACAATGACACCCTTGGGAAACTCTGACCATGTTGTTGGTTTGCCATCCACTGTAATAATATGTCGCAGCAGCGGAACTTGAGAAACAATTTCCTATGGAAATGAACATGCGTTCAGAAATCAAACATGAGAGGGGGGGAAATTATCTACTGTATACATTAATAGAAAGCACTGACATGAAGTAACTGAGGATTTAAAATTTCAGAGGATAAACCTGTCTACCCCAAAGAGCTGCAAAGCTCGAAACTTTCCACATTTAGATTTGCAGGACTGATTGAACTTTCCACTTACAAGTCCAAAAACTTTTCCTACCATTTACTGATCTGGGTCTTATTTCAAGAAAAGCCCACAAATAAGACTGCAATGACTTGCTAGAGATAATTGACTTTCCATTCTCATAGAACACTGAAAGAAACTGGCAACACTGAGCTCATAATTCTTATGTTGCTCCTTGATTACTACGCTACTTGAAATAAGCAACAGCTAGCAAAAGTATAGAAAATTATTAGTTAAGCACTAGTAAATAATTTGAAGCAAAATACAAGTTGAAAAACATCCATCAGTGTTCTAGTGGAAGAAGACATAATTACAATCTCTAGCAGAAGAAATTAATTCTCCTACTGCGAGCTGAAATAAATATGCATTGTACATATCCTGTCATTCTACTAACTAAAAAAAGGTTTGGGAAATTCTCATTCAAAATTTAGCAACAGCACACAGTTCTTAATTAAAACAATTCCCTTATGTCAAAGCTCTAGTTCCCCCAAAACACATCATGATGAAACTCCTGCAGATTTTTTGTTCCACTTGTGTATTCAATCTGGGTCTGTAAGTCAAAAAATGGTTTTTGACGGCTCTAATGTTTAATAAGCTTTCCTCTGCACTGGAGAACAGCTCTAACTCTTCAAGCACCCATCTTTAGATTTAAGAACCATTCTCTGCTGGGAAAACATCCAACAATAAATCAGTGGGATGGTCACATTTAGCTATTCGTATACAGTTCATACATTTTTCTGTTCTTCCCATTTGCTTCAACTGTTAAATTTATAGGCACTAAGTCCACCCAGAAACCATAGCAGTTTCTTGTAAAGGTGTTGTTCCAGGCAGCACTGCAGCTCCTCAATACTGCAAATTGCTCATCCTGATCTCCAAAGTCATCGAGGAGACTGAATCCCACTGAAGGCTACCTATTGGGTTTTTTTCTGTACGTGAAGACAGATACATAAATCTTATTCTACAAGAAGTGTCCACCCTATATAAAGGCAATAAATCATCGTTCCATACAACGGAACCAGGTCTTTTAACAATAATGAACAGATACACTGGAAAGAGATAGACAAAGAACAGTTTTCTGACCTTCAATTTTGTTTGCATCAGTTCTTTACTAGTAATGATGGTGGTCACCTCCGTTTCGTTCAGCCCGTGCACTATTGCTGGGCCTCCCAGAGTAGCGTACAGAGTAACCACTGAAACAGAAAATGGAGGGGGGGAAGGTGAATCTCTATGTTACACTGTCAACTACAGTTAACAATAAAAGGCAGAGATTAACCTATTCTAAATTAGCAACACAGTAAAATTATTTGTCAACTAATACAAAGGTGGAGTAGTTTGGTTCTTTAAAAAATACGTATTAGACAGATTAAAATACAGCGTAACTTTCAGTTACTCCCAGAAGGAACAAAGAACAACCACTCTGTCTGTATGACTGTTTACTATTTTTCAACTAGAGGTATTACTGTTATTCTAACCAGAGGTACCAAAACCACATCACTCCATGTAATTCTGTTCTAGAACTACTCTCATACTTTCATGGCTTTTATCATTTTAATAGTAGGCATCTACTGTTCTCAGTTTAATACCCTGTTTAACAGCCCTCTTGTACACAAGAAATAAACAGCTTTCATTTACGTTACTTCTCTTTTCAGAATTCACATGCTCTGTTACTAGCCTTTTACAATTGGCCGCTAATAAGAAATTATTATAATACTGTAATACTTGTTATCAGCAGGTGAATTCTCACACTCAGTAATACATCTGTGACTATAATATTCTCCCATCTATTTAAAACAACATAATAAAGGTTTAATCACCACAACTATTAGACACTGAACTGACATAATGAGAATACAGAATAGCAAGGAGAGAAAATATTTAGGAAATTGACTATGAGAAACACCTTTCCTGTATTTATGGACAGCTCATTAGCAATAGAGTGCTAAACCACAATTATTTCTTATTAACAATTTTAAAATAATATTTTATTTCCTGCCATTTTTATGAGAACTGCATCAGAAAAGATAGGAAGAGACCGGGGAAGAAAAAGGCAGCTCAAAAAGGAAGAGAGGTATTGCTCTCAAAAAAATAATAATTTCCTATTTTCCAAGCAGAATGCTAAACAGGGGCATCTCAAAAAAAGTTGTAAGCAGCACAATCGTTAACAATTACATCAGTGCTGGAAGTTTTGTCACATTAGGTATCTGTGTTGCTTTGTATTCTGGATTTAGCTGAATATTTAAACAACATAATGATTAAAACAAGACACCCCATTGTATGTTAGGGCTGTAACTATACTACGTTCACTGCAGCAAAAATAAGAGTAAAGTAAAATCAAACTCTGTTGTACCGCAAGACACAACAGAGTAACTCCCTGAAACCCAGGGAGTTACTAATCCCGTGCAGCATACTAAGGAAGAGCTCAAAGGCAGTTTTCTTACACAGAAAACTAAATAGTTGACCTCTACTTATTTTTTTCCTTGTTAAAACAGTCCATCATAGTTCAGAACTGTTGCAGGGCAAACGCACATGCACTGTGTTTTCTTTAATTTGGTGGGAGCAGAGTCCAGAAGAGTGCCTCTACTAGTTCCCACGAGCTCTCCCTACTCGCCGCAGTGACCCCTCTTACATAAACAGCCAGCAGAAATTCAGTGTCCCCAGGCCAACAAGCACAACCGAGATGACACACCGCCCGGAAAGAGAAGTATAATCTCCGAAATAACCATTTATGCAGTTAATTGCTCGCCTACAAGTAAGTACCTCAAGGACAACTTGGAGCTCTAGTTCAGAGCCCAAGAGAAAGAGCGCTATACCATTTGTATCACGGTGCAATCGATGCCATGGAGAGGAAAGAGAACTGAGCAATGACTCCGATCTGAAATCCTCACTTCTCTACATTGTCACCTAAAACCTTTCCAAGCAAATCTGAAAGTTTAGGTAATTTTTCCTCTACTTGTTCTCCTGAAGGCATGCCAAAACGGGATTATTTTGTGTGTTCACCTTTACACATGCAATAGTACAAGCGAGTCTTTGCTATCCACTTCTGTTAGGAATACTGCTCTGGAAGTCTGACAAAAAAAAAATCTCAACACCACTAAATTTGCCACCTAATATACAAAAACAAAGCCTTGTCCTAAACAAACAAACAGAACCCCATTTATTTCAACACAGCCAAAACATTAAACCAAGTATTTCAGCATCCATCATAAAAAATAAAAATAAAAGGCAAAGTATAACTTTAAAGGCTTCAGCCAAATCAATTCTGACAAAAACACTTCTGCTCAAGCTTCAGGAAGGAATGACTCAGAAATGAAACATAACCTTTCCTACTTTTTTCATTGTTTGGTCATACACTCGGCTGTTTTATCTGCCCACAATGGTGGAGAGCTCTTCACACAGATACTTTGGAAGAAAAATCTGGTTTTGCGTTAGTACTTTTTTTCCATTTTTGAACCAGCAAACCCACTCCACATCCTGCAAATACAAGACTTAGCTTCAAACAACGTAAAGTTTACAATCAAACAGGTATTTCTAATTATAAACCCACTTGTTTCTGTGAGTAATCCATAAAACAGAATTACTTTCCCCATTTAAGTTCCCGAGTACAAAAGGCATTCTCTCCAACACTGGGTATGAAGCAGATGAACCTGCTCTCTTGGCATCAGTTCTGGGCACATACCATCAGATTTAATACATTTCACATTTGGAAAGAATGTCACAATGCTACCGCAGCAGTTAGCTGTTGTGAAACCTGTAAACTGAAAAATGCTATTAGAAGTCATTTAGCAACGTCTTACCAGACTACTTCAACATCATCTGAATTTTATAATTCATTCAGCAAACGGACTACGTGAATACTGCATGATAACATCATCATCTGCCAACACACAAGTCAGCCAAGTTCATGTAAGATGACACACAACTTCGATGCTAAACACCACGTCAGACAGTGTGCCGAAGCACGTCTCAATAAGGGAATTTAAAACATTAGTCCAACAAAACCAAAAACACATGCATACCATTCCACACACGACATCCATCCACTATCTCAAATGTCACCACCCCCCACCCCAAATTACGAAATCTTCCTAGGATTTCTAAGTGCACTTCACTTCCAAAGAAAAAGGAATTGATACAAGCCTTTGCATTTAGTCGCTAGGAATCTAACAGATCTCAGAAGTGATAAAAGGGAACTGACACAGGGTATTACGAGACGTGTCGTTTCAAAGCAATACAGGCATATCAGCTGATGATCAGCCTGTGCAGAGCACTGCTTTGGCAGGCAAATTAGCAGCAGGCACTCACTGAAGCAAGGACCAAAAGTATCACTGAATTTAGGCTGGAAGGCAGCTGGGAAGATCACCTGCACAGAACAGTTCGTTAGAGCACAGTGCTCAGGGCCACAGCCAGTCCAGCTTAAAGTATCTCCAAGGATGGAGATTTCACAACCACTCTAGGCTCCTGTTCTGGTATTTAACCACCCTCACAATAAGGACATTTGTCTTAATATCTAATCAACTTGTCCTGTGTTTCAGCTTGTGCTTGTTGCGTTCAGTTTTATCAAAACACACCTTTGCGCGGAGTCTGGCTTCACCCTCTCTCTACACTCCCATTAGACAGCTGTAGACAGCAACAAGATCTCAACTCACTCATCTTAATGCTGAACAGACCCCACTCTATCAGCCTCTTCTCCTATGACACATTCTCCAGTCCCTTCAGCATCTTGGCAGCCCTCCACTGGACTCACTCCAGTACATCAAGGTCATTTTTTCTATTGGGAAACCCAAACCTCATGGGTCTCCCCAGCATCCATGGTCTCATCGGCATCCAAATGGAGGAGAAGGATCGCTTCCCTGGACCTACCTGGTACACTCGTGCTACTATCACCCAGGATGCTGCTGGCCTTCACTGCAAGGCAGCACTGCGTACTCATGGCTGACTCACTATCCACCAAGACTCACAGGTCCTCTTCTGAAAGCTGCTCTCTATCCAGTGTCCACCAGCCTACACTGGTGCATGAGGTTATTCCAGCACGGACACAGGAATTTGTAATAGCCTTCATCGAACTCCACGAGGCTCCCAACAGCTCACTTCTCCAGGTGACAGGCCCCTCTGATCATCAGCCCTGCCCTCCAGTGTACTGGCTGCTCCAGTCAACTTGGTACGGGCTGTGACCTGCTGTGTTTACACTCTGTCCCATCACCCAGATCTTCAATAAAGATATTAAGCAGTATTGGACTTGTTATCAATCCCCAAGAGCTGGTAGCCAACTCTGTCCTGCTGATGACAATCCTTTCAGCCAGTGGACCAATGAATTTTCCATCCATCTTACCAGCTACTTATCCAGTCTCTCTAAATAATTTGGACGTACAGATACCACAGGAGAACACACCAAAGGCCTTGCTAAAGTCACAGCATACAACACCCACTCTCTCCTTGTTCATAGAGCCAGTCATCACATCAGGCAAGCAGGCTGATTTCAAAATGGTATGGGCTAGGGCAGTACATCTTGGAACCAACTCCACCCGTAAAACTGAGGGAAAAGTACAGCGTAAGGGTATACATAAAATAACCACACAGACCCGCAGCAAAGACTTATTCAAATGAAAACTGCTCATGAACACATGGCTTTTCAAACTGAAAGAGAGTTGTGTTTAGAGCTGAGAGGGACCCTTTAAGATACAATTTTTTTTGTCAGGCTTTCTTCCAAAACCTGAAAAAAAGTCTAACTGAAAAATATCTTTAGTGTAGGTAGGTAGTCAATCAGCAATTTCTGCACATCTGGCTCTTACAACCCATCTCTTATTGAAGGAGGGTAAATGTGGCACAGGAGAGAAGAGGCCAAAGCCTGCGAGGAACAGCAGCTTCTCGAGCACCCTGTGGGAAAATAAGAAATGTCCCCTGGAGAACATCACAGAACACAGCCGTCAGGTGAATGATATACCAAGGAGTGATGATGAAACAGACACTTGAGAACACTTCCTATACCACGTTGAGATCAGCATCCCACGGGTTTCTCAGCAAGAAAAATAGGCCTAGAGCTCCCAGGTATACCCTTGTGCCCAGGCTCAGGCTAGACTAGGGTATACAGCAGGCCTTCCACTGTGGCAGAGATGTACCTCGGACACAGTTGTGACCCCTGACATGACTCCAGCGAAAGGGGAGCAGAGGCGGCTTTGTGTTTGTCTCTGCCCTGTGCTGAGAAGCTGTGCAAGGGCACCTCCAGCCAGTCCGTCCCATTCTGCCACTCCTCAAGGCACCCCCACCACAGCTGGCAACTGCCCAGAAGGCTCTGCCTCAACACAGTTGGTGCTCTCCCCCATAAACAGCAGAAGACTAAAGGGTAAGTAACCAGAAGTTACAGAATGGGAGTAAGACTGTTATCGGACAGAAGATCCCTAAAGACACTTCTCTTGCAGTCACTCCATGAGAAAATCTGGAGCATCATCCAAGTCAGAGAACCTCTTCTCAGTCAACTGGCAGGGTGAGGGATCCAACTGGCACGTGGTTAAACCAGACACTGTGAATCTGAGAGGGAGTGACTTTCAATAGCTCACCAAAAGTAAACACAGCCTTAGGCTTCTGATGGAATAACGAGAACTCAAACTCATCCTTGAGCACAGCCTCAAATCAGCATTCAGGTTAAATGAGGATGGATTAAGTGACACGCAAAGGACTATGAGGAAGTCAAGAGGAAGAGAAAGAAAGAGAAATATAAAAATGTGAAAAATATACTGAGCTCAGCCTAAGGTTTGAGTTAAGAAATAACTTACAGTTAGTAGAGGAGTTACTAAGCAACTTTCAATTTGAAAGAGCAGTCCACAATAAGTCCAGGACTTACTCATTCCTTTTCTCTTTCCAGAGATAACAATACGATAAACTCTAACCAAAATCAAAATTGAAGAGTTGACAAAACATCCAGTTAAAACAGAAGTTACAGGCACAGATGAAGGTTTGACGTCAACTCCTGAAACTGAGTCAATGAATTGATGTGCAACTTTTGTTTGTTTGTTTGTTTTTAGAAACTTGGGAATCTGTACTGATTTGAGATTAAACGCAAATAAACCTCTCACAAATTCATTGAGCAAGATACACTTACTGAAACCATACTCCAGCTGCACACAGATACACATTTCTCCATTCATTAAGGCAAAACACTGCGAAGTGCACAGTCTCTACCTTATGCAGTATTTTTCATTTGTACTTTTAAATGCTCTGTATAAACTCTATCTAAAGCTTTCTTAGTGTGTAAAGTAAGAAAAAGGTTCATTTTCAGATTGTGCTGTAAGATCAAAAGACGCATACTTACGCTGGTAGTTGCACATGAAGCAAGCCTGCGCTGCGATCATCCACTCAGCTCGAGTCTCACAAAAGATGGCAATGTTAGTCTTTGGTTGCTGACCCAATACTGCTAAGCCGTTTCCAAAATTAACAGCTTTAATGTATACATCTTCGTATGAAAGCCAGGTGTACTTGCCAAGGATGACCTAATAAGAATAATAAATTCAATTTAGAAAACTAAAATCCTTAACACATGTTCTACTACATCTTTATTCATGTGAAGAAACCACAGATGTTTGAAGTAAAAGTTGCTTAAATTCTAAAAGCGGTTTATTCAAGATAACGAATAATATGCTTGCCAAAAACTACAGGGTCTGTGGAAGTTCCAACACAAATACTGCGATATCTCCACGCTTGTTATCACCTCCGTTTCTGTTTTCACTTTAGGAAAGCACGTGATTCTCATCGTACTTCGTAGCTGCAGAAGCCCCACCGAAAGGCCACGGTTATCTGACACATACGCCTTTAGATTTTTTACAAAGGTTTGGTTTATTTTGCATAAAGGGTGACAAGCACCAGCTGGTATAATACATGCTCTGTATTTGCTTTCTTGGATATTTGGCCTACGATTCACATACACAGATAGGATACTTAGGTGTTCGTTCTTATACAAAAACCATGGCAACTGGAATCCAGAAAGCAGCATGAGTCCTCAGTCAGAAATTGTGAAATCCCTTTCCCTTCATTTGTCCTGAAACAAGTGTCAGGGGAAGAGGAGTGATCTTTTTGCCCTTTTTTTCTGCTAAACAACAGTGGGACAGAAGACTGGACTGGAAATTACTGGCAAATCTCAGTATTGAAAAGTCATGTGGAAAAGAGTTAAGCAATCTCACTGCTCTTCTATATGGGAAAGCCAGTGCACAGTGAAATTGGACTTGAATTTACAGTTCACGACCTGTCATGGGTTTCCATGTGTACACTTGCACCTTACAGTACTATTTGCTAAGTGGTAGGTTATTTCTTTGACAACATCCTAGAAATTTTCATATGCAGATATACTTCAAAGACGATGTTCTGCATAGAAAATCCAGACTCAAATTATTATACTTACCTGCCTAGTTATACAAGCACCTTGAAAATTTTGAAAACTAATTTTTATTAGTCAAGTATTTCAAGCATTTCCTCTGGGTACACAGCATTAGTATAAATACAAACAAATGATAAAAAAAAGAGCTAGAAAGGCAAACTTCCCCCTCCTCCCCCCATTGTGTTTTCCAGATTTCACTTATCAACTCCAACTAAATTTCAAATTTGTGGGCTGTAAAAATCTAACCACTTTTTGGCATGTAACTACATTTTTTATGAGTCTGTATTTCCTCAGCCACTTCCTAAGTAAAATGAATTTTTAAAGTGTCTCTCAAACTCTAATAGAAAAATAAAATCTAACAGATTTATCAAAAGACTTTTTCAGTCTGCAGAAGCTTGCTATTGGGTAACTGACTTGTACTTGCTACAGCCTTACTGCACATTGCTCATCAACCTACTTGTTTTGGAGGATAAAACTATAAATTTTTTTAACTCAGGACAGGTATATACACAGTTGCTTGGAAATTTCACAAGAGTCTTCACAGGTAATCACAATTACCAAGCCCAAAAAACAATAGTTGCCAACACTAACTATACTGAGTAATTTCACCAGAAAAATAAACATTGCACACACAAGTTATCTGCTCAGGTTTTCCCATTTTACTTACAAAAACTCAGCTTCATTGGCAAATATGCTGCTTCAGAGCCAAAAAACTTAATGGAGAAGAAAGACGGTGTTGAATGTCAGTGCTGTAACGGGTAAGAGAGAGGCAGCAGCATCGCCACCCCAGCACCTCTGCAGCGCCGCAGGGCAGGGGGCTCACAGCTACAGCCCCCCAGGGACAAGGACCCGCCAGCTCCTTTCAGTTTCGACACACCAAGATATTTCTGGTTGTGGAAAACTTTTCCTGCTTCCAAAGAAAACACCGCATCTCTTCCTGTCCATCCAAATTTCAGTCATTTGGAATTTTAATTCTAATTTGGGACATTTTTTCCCCCCTAAATGCAGTATTTTTGGCAGACTTGGAAATTCTTGACCAGCTCATCAGCTGAAAACAATTTACAGCAATGAATGGGGTGACAGCCTTTCCACCACTGCATACTCTACCTACAGCATGGCCTCAGGCATGCTACTCTTAAATCATTAGGCCAAGAAATACAAGCAGATTCTTGCTACTGTTTCTGGTAAGTTTGCCAATCCGAAAATGAACAGGTTTTGGTAATTACCACCATTTGTTATGTAACACAACAAAGTTAAATTATTAAATGATTAAAGGGTCAAAAATTGATCTGAGTAACACTTGTGATTCTGATTTCATTCAAACTTCTTTATTCTCTTAAATAGTTTATTCTCATTGCTTAAACAAGTTTGATCTAAAGCAGTGAAAGAAGGCCTTACTGGTGCTTTCCTTTCTTAAAGGGTTAGAAAATCCACAGCAAAGAATTATAGCACCGTTAGCTACAGTTATTTTCCTATATATAGAAATACATTTCTGAAGAACACTGATGTGAACAGATGAGAAGACATTTTTCATCAATGCAGCTGTTTCAAGTTTTGCTTTTCCTACTGCCTTCCACGTATTTAAATTTCCGTGTTGCCTTGCTCCCCAGGCCCAGCATTTCTTCTCCATTCCCTCCCTATGATATATTAATATATCGCCTCTGTCTGAACATCCTTTTCTTATGCATTCACGTATACGCTTCTTTTGCGGGACAAAGAGTGGGTTATGGTTTCTCTCATCTTTCCTTATGTTTAATTAAGTCTCCAAATCCATCTCCTTTTTTGCCCTTGCCTCAGTAGCTTTCCCTAATATTTCTACGGTAAACAGCTGTTAAGATTGATGTTAAGTGCCATCACCTTTTAAACATTTACATGCATTTAATTTCACAGCTTTCAGAACTTATTTCTGCTGGATAACCTCCTAACACATCTAAAGAAAGTAACTGTCCAAGCGTTTGCAAGAGAAAGGCCCAAGAAGTCACAATTACTGAGAACTGATTAAACAGGCATGTAAACCCAGACACTAAATAGGAAGAGACAGCAGAATGTTTGTTTCAAAATACTACATTAAATAGAAAAATACTGCCATCTAGTGCACCAGCTTTTAAACATACTTAAAGTGCAAGTTACTAAAAAAATATTTATCTATTTAATGCATTGGAAAGTATTACTAAATATCTGTACTGTATTAATATTTGGAAATAAAGATTAAATACTTGCTGCACAGTGAACATTTATTTGATCTGGATTTTAGGGCAACCCCATTCCAATTTTTAGTGCGAAGGTGTCACAAAATGTTCTTTAAAAAGCTACAGACACATGAGGATACATTAAAATACTTGACCCCAGTTATCTTTCAAGGTCTTCCTAAAAGCAACTTACAATGCTCAAAAAACCCTAACTACAATTTGAAAACCAGTGATCGCAAGTTAAATACACCTCCTTGTAGAAAATACATTAAAAATAATACAAAGGAGGTTATTTGAAATGCCCCTTTTTGGCCTTTTTTGTATGAAAACATGGATTGCATTAATTAATTTTTTCAATTAATTACATCTTAATCTCTGACTTATGTTCAGCATTATTTTATGCTGATTTAAACACATATTTTATGAAATTAATATTAGGTATGCTCTCCAATCCATGTTAAACTACCTACCTATGAAATACAAAATGCAACAAAGTGAGCAGAAGCAAGTATTTGTATTCCGTTAACATCCGTGAATTTCTGCTATTTTGGCAACTGCACAGGAATAAATCAATCTTTTGAACAACATAATATAATCTGTAATTTCTTGAATTATTATGATCTGAAATATCATTGCCCTCAATAAATTAATGTGGTATCTGATCTTAATGATGTTAAATACCCAGCTTTAAATATCAGGTAGAAGTATGAGCACACCGAGTTCTATTAAGAATCAGAAGCTTAGTAATTTTACTTTTTTGAGATATATATTTACCCCATTAATTAATGAATCATTAATTAGGCTAATCTAGCCCTTTGCAATTTATACTGAGACATCTTCTAATGGGTAATGTAATTCAGTACACGGACCCAAAATTTACATTTAGATCTGCCCCTGACTTTCAGATGACCTCAGAAAAATGCATCCATCACTCCCACTACTGTGTTAAATTTCTGAAAGGGAAAAAATAATTAACAAGTTTTACAACTCCTGTAAGGTATAGAAATCATATGCATTATATCTAAGAATTAAAATCATCATGCACCTTTTCAAAAAGTTGCACCAAATAAACCTCAACAAGTTGCCTTTACTAAAAGGAACCAGGCAACAAAAAGACGCAAGTTATGAAAGACAGAAATGAAAGGAAAAGAACCCTGGCAGTTAGAACCAACAAGGTACCTTGCAAAATTTTCCAATTTTTCCTCACTTGCTAAAACACGTTATGAGGTGTTCAGAAACACTGTACTCCTTAGTGGGGAAAAAAAAAATTAAAAGTAGACTTACGTGATAATGCCACAACTTGGAACAAAATAATCTGAGGGCAAGTATGGCAACAGACCATAATGAACTGTTGTGTCAAGCTTAGACAAAATTACCTAACTTAGGTAATTTCTAAGTCTAAATACTTGTTTCTAAGTAAGTTAAGTAGGTCAACACCAACATTCTCCAGCTTTCCAATATTCAGAACACTTTGCTTGCATAATGGAAAAGGCTAAAACTCCTAAGTTCTTAAGCCTTACATTACCAATTATGTTTGGGAAACAGAGCACAGATTCCGGGCAGTCAGAATTCTGATTTATGCTCAGAAGCCCACTTCATACAACATGAACTTTCTGTTTCTTTATAGGGCAATGAGGCAGCAAAACGTGCATCAAGGAGGATTATATGTACTCGTTTCTCCCAGCATTTCCTTCATAATGAAAAAATGAACTCCATCGCTGGGAGTGAGTTTCATGAACAATTAAAGCGTCTATAAAGATTTTAACAGAACTAAACTTTGCCATGTATTGTGATATTAACCAAATCCTACTTTAAACTTTTTACTCCTATATTAGAATTAAAGCTAGCAGTATTTAAGGAATCCTTTACTCTATGAAGAGATACATTTTTCCTCTGCAGGAAAACTAATCTTAACTAAAAATTGTCTTTACCGCATGTAGCTAACAACTTTTAATAGAGAAGTGTAGACCTACAACACATATCCACACATACACATGTATCCTGTTAATGGTACCTTGACTTGCTTCTTCAGGCAAAACTGCATTTTTAAATGCCTCTGAACAAATACAAAGCAGGAACTGACAACACAGGCCTGAACTTAAGAGACTATAAAAAGTCAGTCCCTTGAAACGAGTTTTCTATTGAAATTTCATCTCTCCTCACACTGATTATAGATTAGCAGAGAAGTACTTCACCTTAAAGGAGACTGAAAGACAAAACCAACCAAGAGTCTTCCAATTAAAATCCATGCAATCCTTTTCCAAACAAAAATTTCATTTACGCCCTGAATTCAGAGGGCAAAACAGTAAATCCTTAATTTACAGTTTAGTGAAAAGGCACATGTGATTACAGGCATCTAGTAATTTCTCTATATTTATCTGATTATCATTGAAAATAACAGAAAGGGAGACTTCTTTTTTTAGTTCATCTAAAAGGGAAACTTTAAAGTTGGTTACATGATCAGATAAATATTAAAAGCAAATACCTGAAACGTTATTTGTGTTTTTTCTTTGGCTGAAACCATACAAAAGGATATCTACTCAAGAATGCAAAAAGGTTAGATTTGTTTTAAAGGCCAAGTAATGAAAGATTGGGAATTACACAATTTAACTCTTTTCACAACTACTTAATCTAAGTAGAGAAACTTCTTTTTTCCCCCTGATTTGCTTTGCTGGACTAGAAACGTAGTGAAAGAAAGTAAACACACTTCAAAAAAAACTCCTGAAGGCAGACTGCAAAGACTTACCTTTTTAAAAACTTTTCCTGATGGCTGGATTTCATCTTCCTCTTTCAGGATTTCACGTGTTCCCAAAAGTTTTTTGTCCTTAAATTTAGTTTTAGCATATTTAAAAACTTTGTCGAGTGTATCACACCCAGGATATAAAACTGAAGCCAAGCAATGCAGACTGTTAACAGATCTGTATGCACCCCCAGGCTTGTTATTCACAGGTTTAGCTTTAACCTGCTTGGCTTTTGCTATAGCTTGCCTTGATCCTGAAAATAAGTACCACGGAATGTATGTTATGAGGGAGTACACCAAGATTATAAAGTTTATAAACTGTAGAAGAACAGGGTTGATGTTATGCTTCAACTTCATTTTGGCTGCTTGCGGAGGTTACAAGGGAGAGTTCGGAAACATGGATCAATTAGACAGGGATCCAAAAAGATCTGAAAAGAGAAAAGGAAATGTATACTGGTCAACTCTACAGCTGTTGGCAGGGGAGTTATTTTCAAACATATGATTATAATCTATTTATTTTCAAACATATGATTACAATCTATGTCCAAGTAGGTCTTTTCATGCAGAAATTAGGCTAAAAGTCTTAACCCCTAACACAAATGAAACAAAACACAGACACACAAGGAAAAACTCTTCCATCCCTATTTAACACTCTGCGGTACTTACTAATATTTTGATTTCTTTGGACACTACACAACACAAACACAGAACCTAAAGAACTCAGGATCTGGGTTTTTAACGAAAATGCATGCCATTGGCATGTCGTCACCTGAAAACGTTCCTGTGATTATAAAATTTAAAAGATTCTCTCCAACCCCATCAGAATACCTACACCTCACTAGCGATCCTTATGACCTTCGAGACTGCAAACCACCAACCTCCCCGCAAGCCCTAAGAACATAAGTAATGCCACTGCTCTGTAGGTGGGAAGCCTGGCCGTTGGAGTACCTCTAAATGTTTTACAAACATTACACAGCCTGGGGCACCTGCCTAAGAGAAGGCCACTCTGACCTTCCTCCATGGAGGCCCTGTACACAACAGGACTTTGCTGGTCCTTTTATTCCTACGGACTTCCCATCAGCCCTACAGATTTCAGCCTCAATACCATATGCAATAGGCACACTTATCATATAAATAAACGTGACAATAAGTTAACTAATATTTGGTAAATACTGGAAAATGGCTTAGAAAGATCCCCAAAATCCTACCAACAGCACTATGAAGAGACGGGTAACTTTTTCCAGGGTCCCTAGTGATGCCAGGATATTCACTTTGACTTTTTTTAAAGCATCATTTATCATATCTAAAAAACGCAATGATTCAACTTTCTAATGTATTATCTTGTGGAGACAAGATATTATGCCATGTATCTAAAAAATTTTTTAAAATCTACAAAATAATTAAAATCGTTATGGAAAACAGGGACATTTGTCATAATGGCTGAAGGTGCATTTCTGCAACGGTGAACAAGCTGCAAGTTATAAACGTCAGTGTTTGGCAGATAAAAGCAGAATGAATTATAAGTATACTTCACTCAGTTAACTTTTCAAATGTATCCATACAGCTGTATTAAAAGCAATACCATAAATAAAGCAACCAATAATGAGGTGCACATAAGATGCACAGCTTTGATAATTCTTTCTGAAATAAGTAAATTGCCATTTGTAAGATAGAGTGCCAATATGCTATTATTCTTTGCTGATGTCTTACGTTCACTGACTCTTTGAAACACCCAATGAAAAGAAATTTTATTTGAAAAAGTAACGCTTGAAGCATGTAAGATCCTTCAGTAGTAATGGAAAGGAAACCTTGCTTCATGAATCTTAGATTTGTAGGTCCCAGTGACACCTACTCAAACAAAGCACAGGAGCTCTTCGCAGCAGGGACTTACTGGATCAAGCAGCAGAGGGGGGAAAGGGATTTAAAATCTAAATTGAAAAAAAATGGAAGTGTATACACTTTAATTTTCAGATCAAAGGCAAAGCGTGATGACAAATAAAAAACCCCTTAAATAGGTTAAAGGGCAAATTCAGTAATCGTTTGAAGAGACTTATGTTCTTAGGCTGTCACTGAAGGATACTTAATGGAAATAATCATGTGCCAGACAGTAAGCTACTGCAGTCCAGAAAAAAAATGCCATTGTTGATAACTGCACAGAACATGATGTTTTAAAGCTGAATCCAGAGTTCACACAACGGAATTTTACCCATTTTTCAAAAAGTTATACATTGTACTATAATTCTGTCTGTCCCAATTCAAAGAGGGGCACGTTTTTTTCTCCTTGTAAAGCTGGAGAACCTCTCTGTGCCTACACAGTTGTCGTGGTTTAACACCAGCACAGCGAGGAACACGCAGTTCTCCCCCTTCCCCCAGAAGGGCAGGGAGAGAGGAAAGGAGCAGGAAAGGGAAAGGAAAAAACACTTGTGGGTTGAGGTAAAGGCAGTTCAATGGAATAATAACAGAAAAGGAAAATAACAGTAACAACAACAATAATGACAAGTCATTCTCTCCACACAGTGAACTGGTACCTTCCGGAGCAGTGGTCCCAAATTTCACATGCACGCCCCCCGGCCAACCTCCATTTATATACTGAGCAGGACATCTATGGTAGGGAATATACCACTGGCCATTCTGTTGTCCTGTTTATGCTCCTTCTCAGCTTCTATGGGAAGCTGAAAAGAGTCCTTGAAAAGTATGAACGCTGCCTAGCAACAACTAAAACAATATGCATTACCAACATTCCTGTCATACCAAATCCGAAAACACAGCAACCACTACAGAGAACACTCTCTCTCTCCCATCTGAAACCAGAACAATAGTAAAAACAGAATTTAACCAAACACTCTTGCAAGCAAAAATGAAAGCAACTGATTTTGGAAAATTTTTCTCCAAAGAAATTCCCTGTGTGACAAACAATTGAGCCTGTCCAAAAATATTCTCTCTGGGTGTCATAACTCTCCCTGGTTAGAGAGGCACAGAGCCCTTCCTGTCTGATTGTGCAGTTATCTCAACAGCTTCATTCCTACCTCAGGAGGAGAGAGGAACCTTTTCCACTGTTTTTAAAACAACCACACCAAGGTCTCAAGTCAAGCTCTCTCTTCTGGTTTACCTGAAGACTCGCTCAAAGCCCCCAACCCTGGAAATGCTTGCTTTGAACGGCAAATCATAAATTGTGCTGTGCCCACCATTTCATAAGGCCGCACTGCAAGAAAGGCTCTAAGGAACACTCCAATACAACAGATTAAGGGGAAACATTTTGGAATGTCACTCGGGTTCAGAAAAGTAAGCATCCAGCTCAGGAACTCTACTCTGATGTGCATCTGTTACCTTGAGTAAATTGCTAATTATTTCAGTTCCTCCTTCAGTTAAGTGAGGCTATTACAAGTCACCTATTTCAAACAGTTTCTTTTAAAAATTAACACCAACAAAAATATTTTTTCACTTAAAATGTAACTTTTTAAGGATAAAACTAGTATTTTTTCAAACGCAGTTTCTTGCCTTAAAGGCCAGCTAAGACTCCATTTTTCTTTCTTTAAAATCTTCTAGTTAGGAGATACCAAACTTTAGCAAGAGACAGCGCTCCTACGCCAGTGTCTAACAATTTGGCAATATCAGACTCTGATATTTACAGAGCATGTATGCCTGTAGCTAATCGCAATTACAACTCTAATTACCATTGCAATTGGGAGCGGGAAAAGTGCAGTCTCTTTTTGAACAAGCAAGAAAAATATATTTCTGGCTTCTCATGAGAAGCCTAAGTTCCAATTTCTTTGTAGAGTGACATTTCTAAAGAGAGCTGAGCCACAACACAAAGGACGTTCCTTGGTGGCAATGTAAAGGCTCCACCTCTTTCCTTGTACACCTGAAGAACACGAGACGAATTTTAACTCATTTCACTTACTTGTTTGCTATGTTGGGTGAAGAGAAGAATCACAGGTAAGCAAAGGAGATGCAGTTTAAAATGCCTTCATCCAACAGATTTACCATTGCCATTCCCAGCAGAAGAACAAAGTCAGCTAAATGGATCACCAAATGCATCCAATAAAAAAGAAAAATTATTTTGATGACGGCGTAGGAGCAAAACTTATCTCTAAATTGAGACTGGAGTGCTAGCAGTAAGACAATTATCTTTTACTGCAAGCAAAACCAATGCAGCTGAACATAACAGTATATTTTTTTGGTTGGTTTTTTTGGGGTGTGGGGAGGTGTTAAATGAAAGGTCATTTAACCTTCCCAAAAAAACAGCTGTAATTAGATAGCGAAAGAAAAAGATTCTTTTCATTAAGATACAATGTTTGCACATGCATTTTTCTCTGTAGCAATTCCTATTTTGAACCTTTAATGTATGGTATTTCAAAAACTCAAAATGAAAATATGGAAAATATGTAGTTAATAATCATTTTGCAGGACTAACCTGAAAATTACGAGTTTTAAGGAAATTTTCACGGTTCTATCAAATCTGAAAGGCCTTAAAGGGATGCACTCTTTCCTGTTTAATATCCTGCTTTTAAGAAAGTACCAAACAAAATAAACCCCCAAAAGACTTAGTGAAACACTATACTGGGACTTGAAAATTTCATTGAAGTACAATTTGTGGTCATCTCGTTAATTTTGCAAGTATATGACTGCTTTTGGCTGTAAAAAGAGGGTAACTAAACCCAGCATTTTGGGGCAGGGAATGGAAAGCAGAGGATTTTCCTCTTAGGTAACTCCTGCCTAATCACTGACAAATAAAAATACATGACACGTGAAAATATTTTAACTTAGCGGTTCGGTCTGCAGATTAGCTGTGAACACTCAGGTTCTTACAGAACATGCATCCATTCTGGTTTCACATAATCCTGACGGGGTTTTTGAGGAATCAGTGTTCAAACCCTGGCCAGTGATGCAGGAAAGGTTGGCAGACTAAATCCTATGGGAAAGAGCTGCTAATTTATGCAAGAATACAACTTAGAGAAAAAGCATGCAAGCGCATGTTTCTGCATCCACATAGTGGCTGTTCAGTTTATATCTAATTCTGTTTCATGAAGTAGTCACCAAACGGGAAAGAGTAAGGCTACAAGTAAAATGTTACACGCTTTTCTCAACGGTGAAGAGAAGAGGCAACCTGTACAACTCATTCATGAGTCCGGAGAAGTAAACCGGCAGTTTCCAGGACTGATCCTGCTTAATACATAATCAGTGATTTGGCCTGATACACTACTTATACTAATACTGTTATACCCTTTAGTTTTAGAAGAAAACTTTTGTTAAGTGAGAAAAAAGATCCTTAAAGGAATGTGTTTACTAATTGACCTGCTTATAATAATTACACTACAATAAAAGCATGAATTAACAAGAAAAAGAAACCTTATGCAACTTCTCATCATGGCAGGTACGGGTACAACAGCCGATACAAGATGTTCCCGTCTCAGTTTTACTCAACAGGAGTTGTCACAGGCAACTGCTTGAAGTCTAAAAATGGAAAATCCCCATTAAATATGGTAATTATAAAACACATCCTCCGTTCTTTCACTTGCCTTTTATAATTAATAAATAAACAAAATTTTTGCTCATCTCATACTGCACCATATTACCTCAGAGAGTCTAGGCCCACTACATCAAAGTGAAAATAAAGCCAACTGTAACACACAACTGAGTTAGTCATGGCTCGTACTTGTGTCCAGTATAATCAAGGTGCCTGGAAGAGCATGAGTTCAACTCAGTAGCTCATGGTACTTGCCTCCAACTCCCCAGTACCTTTCAGCGTAACACTGGTTCTACCATTTGGGGTGGAAAAATGTACCTATCTTTGTATATCTATCTATGCAGAGAATACATTTCAGCCTGAGTAATAAATATCCCTGTACACTTTATAAAAAGACCACATAAAATAGCAATCATTACATTTATTGACTTGGCTCCACTACATATCAAGTTTTTATTTATTGCTCTCCGCAGAAAGATGTCTAACTTAAAAACCTGCACCAGCAAATCACATTTAAAATATGCAGCAAATGTAAACATTTCGTACCCATTACCTGTCTGCAAACATTATTATTTACACAGCCATTCAGGTGTTACACAGATAATCTTTTCAAGAAAAGAGTTTCAGTGAATTGACTGTTTGCTGCTTGAGTTAAAAGGGTGCTCACTGCCCCATTTCTTGGCTTCCACGATTTCACACATACTAAATAAACAAAATCAAACTCACAACCAGGGATTCCAAGATATCCTTGCTAAAAAACAATTCTGTCAACAATTTATAGTCACAGGAATACACATTAGGTTTCTCTTATAAGCCAATCTTGCAAAAATAAATGGATTTTTTAACATTCGTAGAAGGGATAAAAAAGGCTATTTACTGGGTTAGGTTTTATTCCACGAAACAACTGAGTATCTTCATGTATTGTCTGATAAATTCATTACAAAAACTAACAGTCCAAGACTTCAAGACAATACAACAAAGCCCATAACATAGAATTTTAACTGTATCAGAAAGTAGCCTCTACGAGTTAACATCTGAATTTAAAAAGCAATATTAACAGCCCTAAGGAAGCAGGTATTTACTACATCCGGAATTCGCTATTAGAGCCGCCAGTGAAAACATTTCTTTGCTAGCATTCAGCCAGTGAGCTTTTCTTTTACAAAAAGAAGAGATCTAAAAAACCCAAACTACTAGCATTCATTTATAAATATTCACGTACTCATCTACATAAAAACAGAAAAGAAACCCAAATGTACACAGAGGCACCAGCCTATGCTTCACAAGGGGACTCCCTTGACGATGAAGCAAGGTAGAGCCGGAGGCAACGGATGGTGGTGAGGAAAGAATCCTAGATGCACAGCCAGCCAAGCGGAAGATCTGTTTTGCAATATGGATTTAAGACATAAGTTATATCTGAAAACAGATGTTCCTCACAGCTACAGCAGAAGTGTTTTCACACATTTCTTAAAACGGAGAGGATGGAAATCCCAACAAACCCTTGAGAATGGTGGAAATGGATGCCTCGGGTCCCTAGAGAAGAGTTGGCGCTCAGCACGTTTCTCAAAATTGAAGTGAGCACAAGCTCTCCAGCTCACCTCCCTGCCGCTTGGCACAGCAAGCCTCTCCTCCCCGTCACCTCCTGCATCCCGGAGAGCCGCTGCCCCAGCACTGCTGGTGGGACCTGTGCTGCTCCCCAGCACCCAGCTCCCTCCAGGCCACCCCGGTGGTCCTTCCTGCCCAGGCCCAGTAGTTTCCACGCAAGCACGAACACTGTCCTTGTCCCCTGCTTGCTTACCTTCCAGCCTCCCTACCGCTCCGTGCCACCCTTTCTCCAGGCTGCTGCCTGGGTCCCAGCATCACTTCTAGAGCAAGAGAGACCTTCCAAAATGGAAAGCCCAATGGGCTGCTTCTATCAAGTCAAGCTGGGAACAGATCCGCAGCTCTGCGCAAAAGGACATCTGCTTGCAACTGGGAGGAAAACAATGCTTGGTACACCGATCTTTGGGCTACCACCACCCACTGGAAACAAGCCCAGCAGTGGTACCCTCCTCAACATCTCTACCTATCCACGCAGGGCTTGCTAGCATTATTGAATGGCCTTTGCTAAAGAAAGATCTAGAAGGACAGGACTGTATGGCTGTAATGGTCTCACCTACACTCAGCTGGGAGTTTTCATGAAACTTTTTCAAGTAGACAGACACAGAATGAAATTAATTCCCACATCACCTCTATCCTTGTTTTCTCACTCCGAGATATAACCTGTCTCGCCCTGGACTTTGCCCTCCTCACGGCTACACACGTTGTGAACTGCTATTAGCTTGCACAGAAAGGTATAGCAGGAGACCAAAATTACTGCTGATCACGGCTTTTCTCTCAAAAGGATGGAGATTTTCTGGACATGGGGAGAATAACTACTCTCTGCAAGCACACGCAGAGTAATTTTGAACTACCTTGTTCAGATGGCCCTGGAGCCTCCAGCTGCGATGCACCTCTGGCACAGCCCCGGGGGTGAACACTCAGGCTCTTCAAATGCTCCCAGTTGCCCTGCTGGGGATGACAACCAGGCGCAGAGGGACTGACGGAGCCACCTCAGCACTTCCACTCCTGCTCACACAACTTGCTCCCCACAAGGCTTCAGCATAAGCAAACCCACACCTGAACTCCAGCCCTGATGGCCCCAGAACAAACCCATTTCCAAGTAATGGGTGGCCAAGGTTGCTCATGAAGTGCATGGCCTGAGGGTATGGTTTCGGTTTGGCTCAGTCAGATTTAACGCTGGGCTGCTAATAAAAACAGACTGTTCATCTCCAAAACGGTAATCCAGCTCTTTCCCTCCATTGTACCACCACAGGAGTGCCTGTGTGGCTAGGAATGAGTCAGATTAGTTTGCTGATCCAGTTTAAACCCTCTCCTTCTCCGGGCAGAAGGGTGGATTTTCCTTTGTATCAACTTTGGTACCTACTTGAGGTCATTGCAGGCACCTAAATCAACATAAAATTAGCCAAAGAATAACTTCTTTTGTAGCGCTATCTCCAACTGGGTAACCATGAACAGGCAGGCGCTAATGCCACCGCAAAGAGGGAACACACAGCTGGAGGAGGAGAGGGAAGGAGCCTGGCAGCCACGCTCCACATCAAACCTCTGCTCGGCTGCAGGAGAACCAACTTCAGCAGAGACAGATGCACAAAACGCCTTGTGACTTGGTCGTCACCAGCACACCGTCGGATCAGAGAAGAGCTGTGGTCTGGAGGATTAACCTTCCGCTCTCACTACTAATGATATCACGGCTTACTTTTTTTTGGAGCTCACCCTTGGTGGTTTCAAGTGCTACAGCCTAAATAGCTTTAAACTTCAAATGTAGGCATTCCTAGAAATACAAAGGGGTTTAATTTATGTCCTTCACATCTCAATGCTACATTTCTAAAATGGTAACTCCTGTTTCCTTAGGAGGCAGCCAGGAGGCATGTTATTAGGATAAATATATTAGTATGTACTTGTTAGACACCAAGATACCTATAACGGTAGGAGATACATGAACTGAAGATGTCCTTTATCCTAAGGAGACACTTTCTACTATATTAATTAAATCTTGAAACAAAGGAAATAGTTTTATTATCTAGATAAGTTTGCAAAACATTAACATTTTCTTTTCCATTTAGTAGGCTCACTTATACCAAGGAGGAAAAAAGAACTGCACCGAGCGGTGGCAGGCAACAGGGAGACTAATGTGGTAGCACAGCACTCAATTAGATAGGAGCAGTTGACATTTCTTGAGGGCAAAGACCTGTGCTTTCTCTTAAATGGATCCTTGGTATATCCAGTTATTTCATAAAAGGCAATGGTAAGTGGGTGCTATAAACGTCCATTTGCCATCAACCTCTACTACTATTTCCACGCTCCACTTGTATGAAAGATCACTTCATGTTGCAGGAGAGCAAGAGGCTCAGGTTGGTAAATCTGTCCTCTGCTTTCTAAAAAACACAGAGACAGCAGTATTTATGGGGGGCTGAAAGCTAAAGTGACAATCACAAAGTAGACAAACAGCTTTATTTTTCCCAAAAAGCAACAGGACTTTCAATGCACACTCTGACTGCATGGGCTACAAACTGAAGTTTAAACCTTTGTTACAGGTGAAAAGTATGACTAAACCCAAATGGGATCAGCACTAATTCAGGAACAACACTTAAACAGACACTCCACTCCTAAAGCTACCATTACCCACGACACAAATACCCTTCCAAGATACTAAAGTCAGCTGAAAACACAAACCCCACTGCAATTCCGCTTCTTAGAAAGTTTCCTATTCCAAACATTTTAAAACTTCTTTTCCTTAAATAAGTTAATTTAACTTATATATGACAGATTAAATATATACTGGATTTATGAATACATCTTCTATTAATAAAGAGTAATAAAACACAGCTCTAAGGTAACAATTGTTGTCAGCAAACCTGAAAGCATTTCCCAAGAAGTAAACATCACTGTTACTACTAATGCAGAGAATAAAGCAATATGAGAAAAACAAAATAATGGCTATGCCAGGAACATGATACAGTGCTGCTACATCTTTTGTCTCCTTTTCCTCCCACTACATAACACAGCTTCATGGCAAACAAGTGTCTTACTCTTTTCAGGAACTTTGATTTATCAGATATTTTCAATACATTGCTTCCATTCCCTCTCATAAGCAGTTATTAAAGCATTTAAGAGATGTTTTTAATGCCAAACCAAATTAAGCGTTCTCATGTTTGTGCCAGAGAAACAAAGAAATGAAAAGATAAAGTACCTTACTACTGGAGAAGGCCTCAGAGTAACTTTGGTATCTGCAAGTTACCGTCAGAGAGATGAAAACACCAATTTCGCAAGTATACTGTTCGATTTGTAAATCACAGACACAAACTACACATGGAGGAGCACTTAAAGAAGAACACCAATACCACTATGCATGTAGATTAAAAAAGTCTGCATAAAAATAAGCCAGAAGCTTCATTATTACCCCCGGTCTTTGGCTACCAGAGAAGTGGACTAACAGCCCAGTTATTGCTGCCAGTTTATCACTCTTTCTAAAATCATTTTCCAATTGTTTAAGACAATCCTCCTAAGTACTTCCACTGGGAGGCAGACTCTGCTTTCCATTTGAATGGAAAGAAATTATCAGAATAGTTTGATATGCCATTTTCTATTACAAAATACAGCCTTAGATCAAATACAGCAAAGGAGTGAACTTGCCTGGTTTGTTTCTTAAACATAAAAACAGAAATAGATGTTCTCTTGCCATATATTCAAACTGGTCAGGTGCTTTATTCTAGTCATGCATTTGTCAGATCAGAACAAAAAATCTAACATAACGACACCAGATATTTTTAGCAGTAAAGGTGCTTCTGTTTTTTCTCTAGCAGGAGGTATACACGCATAAAAACATTCTTGTTTACTTTTAGATTAATTACAGTTCATGTAGTGTGGCAGTACAAATTACTACCCCTTTTCCTATATTCATTTTTTTAAAAATACCAGGTAGCCAGTTGCAAAGTACGGTAAGCCTATGTGTTTATATTGTCTTTGCCTTCTGTCTGTAACATTTCTTCTTTATTTGATGGGCTTTTGTTAGGCATAAGCTTAAGCCAGAACCTCCTGAAAGAAGAAGCAACAGATGAATATACTCAAGTAACAGAGCAAATCTGAGAACAAAATGATGGTATTGGCTTCAGAAGAAAAAGTAAAGGATTTGTTCCAAGTCTTTATAGTAGTTCCTCACAAGAAAAACATCACCCAGGCAAACAATACTTTCAAGAAGAATTTTACAACACATTTCAAAGGAATAAGGACACCTGCAGCATGATCAAAGTTATCGAAGTGATAAAGTGGGATGTTTCAGCACTTAATTTGAAAGGCTGAGCTGTTGACACTTCCAATACACTTTCTCTTTTGAAGGATAGACACGTTATCAGGTTCCAGCTGCTTGGGTTTTGGTGTATTTGGTTTTTTTAACATCGTTGAGTCCAGCATCTACAGGGATTTACTACCAAAAAGTTACGAAGAAGTTCACACAGGAACATCTGCTTTTGTCCCCCAACGCTTTCCACCGTGGTGACTGCACCTCCAAAACAGGAGCAATCCCCTCTCCTCTGGCCAGCAATGGAAGTCAGAAGTGCCTCAAGCGGAGACCGCCACCTTTTCAGGGAGGGACTACTGCTCCTAAGCCCATGTGCGTGCTTCAGACTGTTTTATAACACTCGCTCTCAAAATAATGACGAGATTTCCCCCCCTAAGCCACACACAGCAGAAAAACAAGAATGCAATTTATAAAAATCACAGACCTAGGAAGCGCTGCCTCAAGCCAACATTCGCACGGGACTCAATGGGTGTCTGGTACCTCATGAAGTGAATCTCTCCACAAGGACTAAGCAAGACACATTGAAAGCAGTACCTCACTCCAGCTACTCTATAAATGCAGAAAATAACTTGTGGAGCTTTTTCCTGAGCACAAATAGAAACAAAGAAATGAAATTAGCTTATTCAAAGTTCTGTGAATATGCAATTTTCAAGTACAATTTTAGTAATCTTACCCCTGCCACAAGTTATAAACGTATTCTCAAAAACAGTCTTCTGGTTTTTGGACTGCTTACATTAGTATTTATGAAATCCCACCTCCTAAACACACAGGTTTAGAGATGATTCCTCTTGATTCCTAAGCTGTTTAAACAGAAATACTTTGTTTAAGATTAGTTATATTTGAACATATACCCTAATTGTACTGCAATGCACAAAAAGTGCCTTTCTCCTAGTATTTTTCAGAACTTAACATTAAAAAATTAATTGGCTTATTTAACTCCAGATTTCAAAAAGCCTCAGACTACACCAAACTGTGATTCCTAAGACACCGGGAACGCTGCGCACATAGTCAATCAGTAGAAAAAAGACTTAAACAAATGTTTCCTATAGATATAAGCATGGCACCATAAATGCCAAATTGCCAAAAGAAATGTCACGTGGAAGCCATTTACTGAAGATGCACAGCCCTGCTCTCTGCAACATCAAAGCTGACCAAAAAAATGGTTCCTGAACTAAGCACTTAAAGAAGGCTACCACAGAAGCTGGTTTCATCTCTTACTGCTTCACCCTCCCTCCTCCATATATTTATGGGCAGACGACACTTCCTTCGCACCCAAAACCATCAGGGGTGACCCACGGGGAGCCACACAAAAGCTTAAGTTACAGGAAGGCTAGCAGACTGGTTTACTGCAAACCACTTTGTAAGGTTTTTATTTCTCTTGGCCGCTCTGAAATTCTTGGGACAGCAGGGAATAAAACATTACAAAAGAAAGAAACAGCAAAGGGAACGGAAAATATTTCAAATTCAGTGTTTTCCTAAAGAGCTCCTTTATGTAGGTTTTATATCTATACCGCTTGGGGAAATTGACTCCTTTGTTCAAAATCCAGCACCGGAATGTATTTAAGTACAGCATAAGGATGCCTACCCTGCTCATCTGAGTTATCATCCTATTTTCTAACCTTAGAAGTAACAGAGAACCAGTACAACCTCTCTCCTCCATCACACTGGAACATATATCCTTTTCTCTCTTTTTATTATGCTCTTTTTCGCAAGCAGAGGAAGGCAGGATCGGTTATGAACATGCCCAACAATTGCATAACATGAAACAAACGCAAAACAAGGACTCATTAAATTAGAAGACATTTTATTCTATGCGAAGCATTACAGAAGCGTGGTTATCCGCTCCAAGTCCTTATGTGTCACCCTTAAAAATTAAGCTTACAAACACAGGTGTTGAAAATCAGGGGACAACACGCAGTGCCCGCAGACAGGGGCTGGAGGGGATGAAGGTGAGGAGGTAACAGTCCTAACAGGAGATCATTCAAGTCAGTAGTTCAGAATCGGTATACAAATACTCTGCAGGCAGATGGAGGTTTTGGCAGAAGACAAGCCTGTTTTTCTATTCAGGGAAAACAAACACACCCTTAGACTCCAATTATGTAAACACGACCAAATTGCTGAACTACCTGGCCGGTTAGAGCTTTCACCACTAAGTTTTTAAAATAAGAACATTGACCTTTTATTAAAAAAAAAAGAAAGGTGCCATAGCACCAACAGCATTTACAAGAATTCTGAGAATATTCTCAGGGAAAATTATTAAGCCTGTGTTATACAGATGGTCAGATTAGATGAACACAAACTGACAAACTAGAAGCCCAGAATAAACTATTAAATATTTCTAGAAGAAGAATATAAATAAATTATTTCATCTGTTTCATGAGCCACTAAAATTTCAAAACCCAGAAGAATCATGTCTTGCATTTTAGAAAAATCCCCACAAGAATCAAGAAAGATTAAGCTAATGATGTAATTAAAATACATACTATTTCATCCACTGTGCTCAGACTCTGCTATCTTAGATACATCCACAGATACACAGGAAAAAAAAAAGTCAGGCTAGCAAATCTCTCCGTCCTTTCACACCCTGGACCTGGCCACAACTGCACATGTGAATGCGTAACAGGATGGGGACAGAACGTTGTTGGGTTTTTTTAGTTAAACTTATTTTATTGGTAAATAACAGATTTTTGAAAACAAAAGTTGCCACAAGTTTCTTCATGGCTGTCTATTTCAGTTTGCCGTCCTGAGCAAAATCCCGCACACCACCTCCCAACACCCACGCACAGCCCTGCAGCTGGGACACTGGCACGGCAGCTCACAGCCCTGCCACGCTTCAGCGGGAAGTGAATCTGTACCCTGCTCTCAAAAGCACTGGATGTTAGCAGGTTAAGCTCTTCGTACAGATTGTAAGAGAACTAGATAAAAATCTCCATATGCATCTTCCTCCCCCAAGGAGGCGGGGGGGGGCAAAATAAATAAATAAAATCTACACAGTTATCAGCGATGCAGAACTAGAAAGTATTTTCTAGGCAACTCCAAGCTGTGCATTAGGAAAATCATTTTTCTATTCACAGCTTCCCTAGAACAATACAGCTCAGCAATACTTCATCAGAACAATTAAATGTTCCAATTTCCACTGCTATAAAGGACTGACAAGCCCTCGGCAACAGAACTTTCCCAGTAGTTTGTGGTCTTAGTGCTGCAGAACCCACGTTTTGCCACCTAGACAACCAATCTCCCTGCCTGAGCACCACCAGGACCACTGTCTCTGTCCTGTGCCTGTTGTCTCACCTCTCTGCTCACCAGCACTCAGCAAACATATAAATCCTTACAAAACTTGCAGACAAAATGAAAAAGCAGATGCATCTCTCCACGTAACCACTTAAACCCTCCTGCAAATCCATCACCACCTGCTTCTTCCATTCCTTTCTGCCTTTTTCCATACCCACGTACTTAAAAATCAGACTACAGATATCCCCTTTACCAAACACAAATTACACTTACATCTAACTCTTAAAAACTAACCACAGATGCTCCACTTTGCACATTTTTCACAGGTTCCCACAGAATGAGACCATAAACATTGATTTTAATAATGGTTTGGTGAAACAACCGCAGACGATTCTCCACTGTTTCACAGACTATATTCTGGTACTACCTTAAAACTTCGGTTGGTAGAAATCATGCTGTATGTCTGATCCAATAAACCTAGAAAAGCCAACCGTATCCTGGGCTGCTACTTCACCAGCAGCATGTCCAGCAGGTCGAGGGAGGGGATTCTGCCCCTCTGCTCCCCTCTGGTGAGACCTCACCTGGAGTGCTGCGTCCAGCTCTGGGGGCCCCAACACAAGAAGGACATGGACCTGCTGGAGCGAGTCCAGAGGCGGCCACAGAGATGCTCAGAGGGCTGGAGCACCTCTGCTGTGAGGACAGGCTGAGAGAGCTGGGGTTATTCAGCCTGGAGAAGACAAGGCTCCCAGGAGACCTTATTACAGCCTTTCAGTACGTAAAAGGGGCTTATAATAAAAGACGTGGACAAAGTTTTTAGCAGGGTCTGCTGGCATAGGACATGGGGTAATGTCTTCAAACTGGAAGAGAGTAGATTTAGATTAGAGATCAGGAAGAAATTTTTCACTCTGAGGGTGGTGAGAGACTGGAACAGGTTGCCCAGAGGAGCTGTGGCTGCCCCATCCCTCGAGGGGTTCAAGGCCAGGCTGGATGGGGCTTGGAGCAGCCTGGGCTGGTGGGAGGTGTCCCTGCCCAGGGCAGGGGGCTGGGACTAGATGGTCTTTAAGGTCCCTTCCAACCTGAACCATTCTATGGTTCTATGATCATGCACACTACTGTATGATACTGCAATAATTGCTCTGAAGTCTTCTGGTCAAGAAGCAAAGAACCCACGCAAAACCTTCCTGCAGAAGGTCGAGGTTTCTCACATGTCTCAGTAGTCAACCTGCACAAAACGAGACACGTTCCATACCCTGTCCTGGACAGCAGTAAGGGAAAGGCAGCAAAGTCTTTCCTCTAAAGATGCAGAAAAAACATTTTTATGTAGTTTTCAGTTCACAGTATCCTTATGAGTTTATCACAGGAGGAGAGAATGTCCTACACGACAGTAATGTAACACAGCAAATAGACGGGGAACTCGATCTGGCAGTGCCGTACTACTGCTACTCTGCTGCTTAATCTCCAGCAAGTCACTTCTAATCTTTATTAACTATTTTTCCCTGCCAGGTTTCATACTGGTTTCGTCTAGTAGATACGAGCATTCAGGGTAAGGATGATATTTACATAGTACCTAAAAAAGCAAAGCATGAGGTTTCCAATTTTTAAGCAAAATGGGAAAAGGCTCACAGTTTGTTATTGCTGTTTTCCCACTATCAACAGTGAAAATCCGTAAATCAATAATTTTCAATAATCCGATCTTCCCTGCTTTTCAGGAAACTCATAAAACTGAGAAGCCAGCTTGTCCCATTTCACACACTGTAATTAACTAGCATATCGTCATAATTGACAAGACTTACGAACACTGAGGGAAACATGACTTCCCAATGCACATGTGTTGACAAACAGTCGCCACCTCCTCCTCTTCCCACGGGATTACAGACACTAAGTCAGCACCTTGACTTCCCGTGAGCTGCAGGCTCACTCGAGGAACTAGAGGACACACGTGTGAGCAATTCCTTCCCCAGGATCAGTGAAGACTGCTGCAAGTTTCAAAACAGGCTAACTCTAAAACCGTTTTGAATTTCAAACAACTTTTCTCTAATTTATTTTGAAGGCAATACAGAACAAGATTTGAGCTTCCTTCAGAAAGCTGCACTTTTTTCCCCCCTGTAGTCCTGGATTTAGTAATAGCCATTCAGGAGGTATGATTAGGATGTGGCCTTGCCCAGCTGATTTCTTTCAACATCCTCAAAATCGTTAGATCCCAAACTGTATCTCGAAGCAGAACACTGAAACCTTCAAGAGCCCTTCGGGCCCCACTACATGGCAAACCCTCACATAGATCAGGATCTCAGGATAAAGAGCAGTTCTTCCAACTCTGACTGCATAATTAAACAAATGAAGTCGTGCCATTTGAGAGCTGCTTAAGATTGGCTTGAGTGCTTGCTATTTTCCTCCAAGTGTGATGAGTAAACCTGCGCTGCCAGACCGCACGCGGCCTGAAATAGGCTGGCTCAGAAACTTCCACTGCAACTGCTCCGTGAGCAGAAACTAGATAGAGCCAGCTGATTGCTCAGGTGGCAAAAGAACCTCAGGGGGTCTCTGGTTCAACCTCCAGCTCAGAGCAGGGTCACCCATGAGATCACACCGGTGTTCTCAGGGCTTTATCCAGTTGGATTTTGAAAAGCTCCATGGAAGGAGAATGCACAAGGCAGCAAGTCCCACTGCTTGCCTGATCTCCTAGTGAAAAACGCCTTATAGACACAGACCGCTCTGACTTCAATTCACCCCTGCTTTCTCTTGTCCCCCCACCAGGCAACACTGTGAAGAATCCAGCCCCACTCTCTTGAAAACCTCCCCACAGGTGCTGCAAGGGCCCTCTCGAGCCCCCTCAAGCCCCCTCTCCTCCAGGCTCAACAAGAGGCACAGTTCCTCTGCCTCTCCTCACAAGGCAAAAGCTCACACCTCAGCACAACCCTGGTAGCTCTCCACTGAACTCACCCCAGTTCATCCACGTTTCCCTTGTCCTAGGGGGGCTGTACAACTGGATGCTGTAATCTAGATGTGGTCTAACGAGTGCCGAGCGGAAGGGGATAATCGCTTCGCTTGACCTACTGGCTGTGTTGCTGTAAATGCGGGGCACGGGGCTGCCCCACGCTCCGCTTGCTGTCCACCACAGCCCCCAGGGCCTCTTCAGCAGAGCTGCTCCCCAGCCAGGCTGGACCCAGGGGTTTACTCCTGCCAGGAAACAAAGCCCCCACACGTAAATAGCTGTTTAAATGGTAAATTTGCTTAGTAACCAGCAGCAGATGAAATGGATAGAAATTGAAGCCAAGTCCTCTTAGTGTTAATACACCTTACTTAGTAGTACTAAGTCGCATCTTAGGGCCATATTCAGATGGCCTAAATTCCACATAAATCCTTCTGCCTCCTATTTCTTATTAGCAGGCTTTCAGGCAGCTCCCCATTCAGCATCTTACGTAAATTCTCTGAATTGCTCTCCAAAACCTCCTCGATTTCCTCCACTGACTGAGAAAAAGGGGCTTGAGCGGATTTCAGGCCACCTGAACTTAGTCTGTAAGGCCTGGTAAGGTCGCAGCATCAGACCGCGTTATTCCTTTGGTTTTGTCACCATGGCAGTAAGTGCCAGCTTGTTTGTCAGGATAAGCTTTAGTTTAGTCACTTTTCCACTGGAACATATATTTTTTTAAAGAAAATGTTGATTTCTAAACAAATTCCCAATTCAGTTATCCCTGCTGCCTTCTGGAAGTTTACTCCATAGCTGGATCTCCTTGAACAAAGATGCTTTATCCATACTTCTCTCGCATTTTGTCTTGAGTCGTGTGCGCTGCTTTGTTCCAGATGGCTTGACAATTCACTAATAAAAATTTGGGCTTTAGTATGATTGTAGCTCAAACCATTCACTGGTCTAAAGAGAGAGAGAATAAAAGCCCTACACTGTCACTAAATGTGGGCTGGGGGGGATCATTGGCTTAAATGCTCACCAGTGCAGCAAGAGCACACCGCACTTTAAGTCAAGCATGAAGAAATTTCCTCTAGTTCTTCAAAGACTACCAGTTTTCCACTAAATATCGTCCTGATTTTCTTAGGCTTCAGGCTGGACCAGATGTCTTCATTTGAGACACCATTTCTCATAGGCATTATGGTTTTGTAACAGCGTCATAAATCGAAAAGTTACCCCAATCAGCATACTCAGCCCAACACGCTCTCCTCAGTGGTCTTATCTCATCAAGATCCTCCAAGCAAGAGAGATGGAGCGGGCAAGACGGGAACTACCCACCACCACTTCTGAAAAGAGGAACCAGATTCAACACACCGCAGTCCCGACGGCTCGCTCCAGGACACTAACAGTGTTGATGTCCTGTTTTGTCAAGGCCGCAGAGCACTCCAGATGGACAGGTATGGAATGGACAGCCTACCCTTCTCCACAGCTGTAAGCTAGATCTCTCTCAAAACGTCACAGTACAGCAACAGATACACCGCTGTAAAATACACAGAATAACACTGAGGCTGAGATTTATTATCTCCACAATTACTTTGAGTGGAATGGGACACCTGGCAATGGCACAAGCTTCAGAACCAAGTGACAGCTCACTGAGAATCAAACAGGCTATTTTAGAATAAATTTGGTAGGTATGTCTCTCTACAAGGGATTCTGCTCCCATTAGTCAGAAGCTTGCCTTCCTGACCAGCCAACAGGGACCGGATCCACACCACAGGCTAAACGTGTTACATGTTTCACAAGTTTTGACCACAAAGATCAGCAGATCCACCAGTTTCACTCAAGTTTGTCAGCCAGCCACCAAAACTGAACATACCAGGCAAGACATTTGAACCTACCCCCTGTTTCTAGGGACTAACAGTAACAAACATGCTGAACAACTGCAAAGAAAATAAAGTCTTTCAGCCACAACATTTAGCTTCAACCATTCCTGAAGCATAAATCCACAGGACAAAGAGGAATTACTGGGCTTAACAATGCCTTTCCTTAATTTTTCAAAGCACACATGACAGGTAAATATGATGAAATGCGCTTGCTCTCTCAGTGGTGCAGACAGTTATGAGTATAAAGTCTTAAGAGTTCACCCAGATGATTATCTTTCTCTTAGAACGTAACTAAGACCTGATAATGAATCTACTATTTCTGACTTTTAGTTTTTACTCCTAGGAAAAAGAAAAAAAAAGAGTAATATGCCACAGTAAATATTTGCACAATGAGATGCTAAGTCCACTTTGGTGAAAGAATATTTCTACAGCAGAATGTAACCAGACAAAAATCCCATTGAGACTTTCTGGTTTCATTTTGTACTTTTCCTTTACAGGATGCTTAGAACAATATAATAAAAAGACCCTCATGTCAACTCAAATATTCCTTAAGACTTTTATAATATTCTAAAGAGTTCTGAGTAAAAACAAGTGCTCTTACCCTCAACAGACTTTTAGAAGTACTCAAAATCACTTATCATTAGTTTTGCTCTTTTTCACATATTCTGTGAAAAAGAATACCATATTCTGTTATCACAATAGATAACAGCACTTTTAAAGTTAGAGAGTAAGGCTATTTAAATATAGGAGTTTCACATCTGGCCCTATCAAATCCATTTCACAGGCCAAAAACCCGCCACATTCTAGAATCTGGTACTTCTAACCAAAATGCAGTACTTCTCATTAAAAAAAAACAATATATACCAGTTGTATGTAAAATTATTACATGCTTTGCGGGGGGTTATTTCTTCAGCAAGCTAAAAAATAAACCTAGCAGTGCTCATAAGCTAGCTTACAACTACTTTTATTCAAGCCACCGTTTTAATTTTCCTGACGCTCACCGTTTGCTTGTTTCCCAAAGGTTCTACAGGGGTCCCACAAACCAACCTGGGCCCGTCTGCGGAACCATCCAAGTCGATCCTTTAGGGCTCGCCGCTCTCCCACAGGCTTGGAGGGAAGAGCATCCCCTGCCACCGCCCCCCCAGCGAGCCCCGAATAGGTCGTGCCCCGGCACTAAATCCACCAGAAATCAGAATAAAACCACTCAAACGCGACTGGAAATTCCGACCCGCACCCTCCTCCAGGGCGCCGGTTGCTCACCGGAGGCGCTCAGGGCGCACGCCGAGCCCCGCGGCGGGGGCACCGCCGGTACCCAGAGCCCCGGCCCGGGCGGCGGCGGGGCCG